>JACDQD010000002.1:17679153-18263165 GCA_019843655.1 Lethocerus indicus
TAAAGTTTGTCGCTTTATGGGTTTCGTTGGCCCGGGGGCCAAGTTGGCGATTTTATGAATTATAAGTTATGGCGTTTGACGACCTTAACCAACCCAGAAGTTGTACCCAATCAGATTCTATACTCCTTTGCTAATATCATCTTGATTCTCTTCCAATTTTCTTTACTGATTTAAAGCATATTCATGTAAAGAATATTCGTATAACCTTTAATATTTTTTTCGTATATCATCACATTTTAAAAAGCTCATGCAGTAAGAAATCGTCGCAATTAGCGGGTACTGTTGGTTGGATTTTAATTTATGGTTGTCTCAAGTAAAATTTTCTTTGCACCGATTTATATTGGGTGATGTTTTTTGGGTAAATGGAGAAAATATTTTCGAAATAATCTCTTGAGCTTAATACGATAAATCTAGTCTTTCTTGTACCTTCACTGTTCAGTACAACAAAAATAAATGTTTTAAAACCCGACAAAAAAAGAGCAATACCAGCTTTATATTATATTAAGTATTTTAATATCATACTACACATCGCATAGTTTCAGAAATATTATTAATATTTTTTCTTACTTGTGATGTAATCAACGCCGTTTCTAAATATTACAAACGGGTTCAAGATGAATGGGTGTTCTTACGATCCGAGGGGAAGCACCATGGTTATTGAGGGTATCGAAAGTGTCACAATAAATAAGACAGGTTGGCAGCATAAAGTGAAGTAAACCCCCCGACGGGGAAAGGGATCGCCGGTTTTGAATTATCTCGACCAAGCTATCTTTGGGCTTCCCCGGTAATAACTCTGAAATATCTGCACATACTTTAAAGCATACTGTTATTGGCCCATATACAGAGCCAGATATAAACGTTTCCTACGTTTTATATAGGAAACTAACTCAGAAAAAGTGCACAACCCCCTTACAGACCCCCGTGAGATATAATAGAGTGCACGGGAATACACTCAATAGCACGTATATATACAAAATACCGTAAAATACAGCTGAAATGTATCATTGGCCGTTCATAGACCCCAACCACTAGCCCAATAGCTCTTGTAGTAAAAAGAGTATTCGGGTTTAGTAAAAATCCACGGCCAAAAAATTGTCATCACCATCATAACTGAATTATGGGCAACCGAAATAATGAAATTATGAATAATCATGTAATCTGTGTAACATTTATATACACCACGTATACACCTGGAAGCCCTGGGGATAATACCTCGCGATTTATGAAGGACGGTAGTAGACACGCCTCCAAGCGTGTTAATACATAACTTATAAAAAGTTTATTGTTTCTTAGGGGTGGAGTAGGCCGGGGTCTGCGCCAGCCTACCAATTCAGGCATGATTCTGCGACAATTTCGAATAGAAACGTGTAGACTTAGCCAAAGCGACGGTTTGTTTAAATATTCGAAAAGGGCCGAGACACAAGTGGCAGAGAGGTAGAGGACGAGAAGAGAGAGAGAGACAGAGAATGGAGAGGTACAAGAGAGGAAAGGAGTGAGAGCGAACTCCCCTTTCCACTTTCACGCTCGTGCACCCGCCACATCATCACCGCCTATCGTCCCCTCCATCATTTCTTTTTATTCTCTCCTTAATGCTTCTCTTTCTTCGTTTCGCCACCCAAACCACTTCCTTCAAAAATTCCTCTTTCGATCCGATTTCATCCATTGAGCGGGAACGATTACAGGAAATTGTTCTAAATTAATATTCGTTTGGAATAAATCAATCGAGATGTTTGGACCTAATTATAAAGGTACTGGATTTCCTGATATCCGAAAAGTCGGCAGCAACTGAAGTAGAACGTAATCCTGTGGTATGTTGAAACTAGGTCTGCGCCGGGTATTTCAAGTGGGAGGCGTCTCCTCTTCTCCAGGCTATGGTTCTACCAGACCCGGCCATAAGAATTCAAAATGAGCTCACTTTCAAACTGCTCCTTGCACTACCAACCAGATTTACGCTACCTTGTCGACTCGCGGAAGCAATATTTCCTTAATTTTAGGACCTTCCTACAGATTTTAGGCCAATTTAGGATTTTAGGCTTGATATGGAATCAAGTTATTTGCTCATTAAAATTCATTGGTTGGAACAACAGCAAAAAGAATATTTAACTAAATCATTCCAAAACATCAACATTTAATTATCAAAGATGTTATTAAGCTCAAAATTATTAACGTGGGATACTAAAAAAGACCGAAACAAAAGTATAACTATTCTCTTCGTTAAGAAAACCGTTGGCATAACGCGGAATAATGTGTTATTTATTATTGAGTAGTAATTCACCATTCCGCCTAATCCACATCAATTAATCATCCAGTGAACAGTTTATTTACTATTTGATAAAGAATCGAACAAAGGTTTTAACGAACAATTGCATAAATGGTCAATAAAAAGAATTAAACCCGCAAAATGAACGTTGGAAATATTTATAAAGAGAAGCCCTACAGCCCGAATCAGTATTCTTCGCGGTATGAATAACCATGAGGTCAAAAGAAAGGGAGAATCTCGGATCTAGACTTCCTTGCATAAAGAAATTGACTTATTTCGATTCAGAACAACCTTCTCATACATAGTACTCGTATAGTAGGCATTTTTAACATAGCCAGTTATGGGGCATATATATTTATTAAGTGCCCAAAGATCTAATACTGTAGTTTCGTTTATTTCCATTAAAATGAACTGAACAAAATTCTTTAAATGCTGATATCCTACAAGACACTGTATTATTTAATTCCATTATTCAGGACCTATATTAATTCATATTGGAGGAATAAAACTAATATCCTATCTATGCTAATTTTGAATGCAGATATTAAATATTATAAAGATACCAGAAAAATACAGGGTCGATTCCGTGGTAGCGTGATGTATAAGAAAAAATAACCAAAATCGTTCCCCTTCAGGCAGATTTTCCCCGGAGGTGTGACTTTCAGATCAATCTTTGTCATTCAAATAAATGCGCCCAATTTTCAGTCTGTCGGTTTGTAAGGAAGTGGAGGGGTTTGAGGGGGAGGAGAACGGTACCAACCGTGTGGCGGGGCGGCCTCTCCTAGCCACCCCTCCCAGATCGATCTCGATCGCATATGTTCCATTTTCCCACACATCACGTGTGACGTCACCGCTGCCCCGGCCGTTTTGATCTGACGCCAGATCTCGGACAAGAAGAGGGGGACGGAAAGTGGCGGATGGACGAGGAAAGGATGGGGGGGGGGTGAATAAGCGTAGGGAGCGTCAAAGGAGGAGATTGGGACGCGGGAAAGTGGACTTGTACTAATTATTGCAACCATGATTGATGAACCCAACGCCACTAACACTCGGCCAAAGCATAACAACACTGTACTGGAGAACTGGGAAGGCGCAGAGTCAACACGCGGGGACTTGAAATCGTCTAATTTCATTTTCGTTAAATTCGAGTGCGCTTGCAGTTGTGAATCTTAATGCCTAAAGGGTAGAGCTAACCAACACATTTCTGCTCCGTTTCAATATAATCCTTTAATCAATTAAGATAAATCATCACCAAAAAGTACAAACACAAAGTTTGTGAATACAAAACTGTGACCCGTAGTCTCATTTTATACACAGCCTTATCTTCTTAGCCACGTATGCAGGTAGTCACAATTGGGTAGGATCCAGCCACGTGGAATGAAAGTTAGTTTACTGCATTTTTGCTTTATTCAAGTTTAAACATCTGTACGCTACTGGAAATGCCCGTTAAATATTATATTAATAAAAATATACCGAAGCGAGATGAAATAATAAAAATCCGCGGTATTGTAGTTATAAGCATATATGTCGACAGGAAGCAATAATCCGTACTCTCGTTTTCGAAGTGGGCCAAACGATTAATTCTACTGGGGAACACGTCCGAGGGGGCCCTCGTTCATTATTCACGGAGCATGATTGGGGGAGGCTTTCAGGGGAGACGGGGGAAGAACTGTACCGGTGTAGTGGTGGTGTGCTCTGGCTCTCACCAAATGATGCCATTAATCTAAACGCCAGAGGCGTGTCAAAAGTTGACCACCTGGCTTCTACCGCCCCTTGTTTTATAACTCTATTTGCCAGACTCACACCGATGTGCCCACTTTTTCAGACCATGCATCACAATCCCTTCCACTCTCCGGCTATCCTAAACGCTAAACTAATTCCCCTATATTGTAAACTTTCAACAATAATTTTAAATCGATTCGTTTCAACTGTTAATTTTAATCACCGAGTCGGTATGGTTTTATCAACCTAAAAAATATGTGGATAAATCTTATTAAAGTTAATAATCACGTCCGGTATGATTTAATGCCAAGTTTAAAATTCGGTAGTCCAACATTCGGGCCAGGATCAGAATAGAACCTTACATCAAACGCGGAGTTAACTCAAATCTAAAAAGGAGCTCCTAAAAATATAACGAAGAACACATGAACTTTTAACTTCTCCGCATATCTACTTCTGGGACCAGTCGACACACACTAAAATTATTTCTGTACTATTCTACTGGAAACAATGCGCCACCCCTGAAACTGATTATATAATGGAAAAATAGATTAATATTCGAATTAACATTACATACCTTCTCTTGCCCAACTTGCAATTGCAGGAATGTCCATGTTTGACAACCACTCACCTGAAAAAGGGGCAATTATTATAATGTATTACATAGCATTTTCTGGAATTAATTTCTCCATGGAATTATTATTTTGTAACAATTGTCCACTTAGCAGTACCTGTGGTTTTTGTATAGCTTTATTTGATCTTATCGACTCTTTTTTATAAATGCGTATTTATACTCAAACCTATTTCAGTAAGGTCTAATTAGAACAAAGCTTTGTACTCATTAGGGCCAAAATACAATTTTTTACTATAAAAATATAGTAGTCTTATCTCAAGACAGAAGAAATTAACCGATTAAAAATATTCAAGTTGATCTTTCGTCTAATATAAATAGAATCAAAGTTAACCAATTACGCAACCCCACTGTTCTTGTGTGGACCACAGTAAAGGTGCAGTGTCAGTAGAGATATTATGTCCCACAAGGATTCAACACGCCTCCCTTGAAGGTTTCAAATGACTCACAAACCAACTGAACGGAAGGATAATAGAGATGGTGACCAGCCGAGATCGGTTTAACAAAAGGCCAAACCAGCGAGCAGAAACAGAAAATAACAAGAACCATGGTATACTAAACCCTCGCAGACCACCAAGACAGGTAGTCGAAATTAATTTGGCAATCCTTCGGTGATGTTCATGGTAGGCCAGGAAGGCCCGCACCAATTGTTAAAATGCCGTATGACCTTATCATATTGGAGTGAATGGATGAACTATGAACTTTGAATGTAGTGGCCGACATGAGGCCCTTTAAGAGGGCGTCCCTATAACGGGCGGCCCCAGTTTTTCCGGGTCACTCTGAAGGCAATCGGGAAAACCTATTGGCATTATTCGAACACTGATCTTTTCTCCCATTCGGAATAACGCCCAATGCCACGGACGGAATAATGTTTTGGGTACGGCCATTGAAATTATTGTAAGAAGACTGACATTAAAAATCGTCAAAACATATTTTTAAGGTAGTGTAATTACACGAAGTAATAATTTTAATATATATTAAAACATCAACTGTTAAGGGAATTAAACGAATATTTAATATACTGCGTTGCTAATTTTTGCGTAATAATAACATTTAAACTTAAGCTTTCAAAACATAAATTCGTCGTAGGCACTTGTAAATATGTGTGTAAATCACATGAGATTTTTCTTATGTTTTCAATCCCAATCTTTTCTTAATATTTCTACTATACTACTTCAAAAAGTTTCGCATTTATTACTGATATTTTTTTCGTATACTAAACTCGTAGACACTGGGAAAATTCGTAGATAAGTGATTAAGCTATTCGTTAAGCACCAGTGGAAAGGAAGCACTAGTCGGCTGGTTGTCTGATCGCGGAGGAGACAGCTAATTTGAATGGGAGCGTGCAGTGGAAGAAATCTGTCTTAAAATCTAGACTACGCCAGGAGCCTAGCCGGCCCCGCTTCTGTATCGGCTCCGACATCACAAGTGGGGCGAGTTAACTTTTCGAGGAAGTTCCCCGCCCGGCTCTATCCGCCACCCAACAGTGAAAAGTCCCTTAACAATTTTCATAACAAGAAAGAGTTTCTCGATTGGGCGGACAGGGGCGGTCCCAAAATTAAAACACTAGGCATAGTGTTGCAGCCAAACACGCTCCTCCATTTCATCTCTGCCCTCAAATTAAAAATATTGTTTTCTATATTAATTTTTTTAAGTTTAACGATAGTGATAACAGAGTAGTGCCATGTGGTCAGTGAAACAAAACGACCGAGTTTGTAATCAAACAAGTGAAGTATTAATGCTACAATTTCATACGTGCGCTAAAATGGACATTCCTACTTTTCATTAATTTACAACCGGCTTTTCAATTGAACAAATGATATATAAAAAAGGCGATATTGGGTTAAGAAAAATAAATGTCAATAGAATTTCCATTTTTCTGTATTGTCATTCAAAGCAAAAGTTATTATTGTCAAAAGGAAATTAGTTTTCACTACTAGAATTTTGCATAATATCAAGAAAAGACGTAGCATTTAAAATTTATTGACCGACATTAAATTGAAGTACGGCGGCAGAACATTATCGTAGGTTCCACTTCGAGGGATACATTCGATAAAGGAGAGGTAAATATCCCACGCCGTTAAAGACGCTTCGAACGATGTGTGTATTTTATTGAGCGCGGTATATATATATCGAAAAGGAGAATGGAGGATCTGGTGAGGCGGCGGTGGTGGGCGCTAAAACGACAGGTTATCCGACAATAAACGCCACTCCCGTTAATATATTCGTTGATAAGTAAGAGGAGTGGAGTGTAAGTTGGCCCGGGGTGAAACCGAAAGGCTTGCCAAAAGCTCAGCGCCGGGCCCCGGCTTTCGAGGCCGGTCGGGGCCAGACGCTATTAAATGGGCCCTTTTCACAAGGGCTAAGGAGCGAGCCCAATTCCGATTATCGCCCCATGTAGGGAAATTTCCTCGGTCTCCCATGCTCTCTCATATCTTGGCACTCATTTACTCAGACTGGACGGATTATACGCCGCCTCCTTTTGGGGGCCCACTCTTCCCGCTGGCGGATGAATGAGCCGCTGGGATTTCTGTTCCCTCCATCTGAAAAGGGCTACTCCCCGAGTACGCTTCCCTAACCACTTTCAGTAGTTACATTTCATCTCTCTGGATTACGTTCCAATTTCCTTGAACGACCTAATCTTGGACTCCCTCCCACGGCGCCCCTTTCCCAAACCGGCCCGAATCATTTCGAATCGGCAAAATTGATCTTCCCAATCGTATTATGTCCCGTCCTTATGGCAAAAGGTTTACAACGCGGGTTTTAAAATGAAATACGAGAATGAACTGCTTGCTAAAAGGTTGGTCTGATCGTAATTAGAAAATGTTCAATTACTTATAAATGTCTAAAAACCACACTTTCCTTTTAATGGTAATTAAAAGACCCGTTAAAACCTAGTTGCATTTACATAATATCAGTAAAATAAGTTTTAACAATTTCACTTAGTGACGCTAAAGTAAAAATACAGATGAAATTTTTTATTCATTAATATATTCAATATTTTTTCTAATTAATTTCGTTTCATGTACCTCTCTTGAGAATGGCTTCGGATCTTGAAAATATTAAAAATATGCAATCGTGAACTCAATTTTAATAATTCTCTGTCATAAATAGTTTCCAAATCGTCCATACGTATTGGGAGAAAATTGTTCACAACAGCTTGACATTATATAGTAAAAGTTCTAACAATTAATTGATGTCCCGCATTTAAAATTCAGCGAGTAGACGAATAATTAATGCATTCGAAACAATGTATTCCGGTGAACTTTATGAACAGAAAACAGTGTCAGGAGTGGGCATTTGCAAATACAAATAGCGGCAAATACTAATACTACTAATTGTTTCGGTTCCACGCCAGCAAACTACAGTAATTACGTTACTAAGTTAATAATGAGATTCTACCGATTATACAGAGAAGGTGAAAATTCGATCATCCAATTTATTGTAAAATACAATAGTAGTGACTGTATGACAACAATCATGTTACATAGATCTGAAAGAATTTACGCGCGTGCGACTGAAGTTAAATGACAGAGATGAAATGAGAATTGGTATAACGGGAGTAGACCACCCTCTGACTTCGACCTAACGCTTCCGACAAACGTTCAATAAATAACGTTTTATTTGACCAGCAGATGATATAACCGACAACCACACACAATGCCCCGATTATCTCCGGTTAAGAGAAGAGCGGCGCTGAAAAAGCGGCAGGGGAAAAAAAGCTGCATTTAAAGTCTAGCCCAGTCCCCACGGCGGTCCACATAAGCAGACTACCGAAAATTTACATATAACGGCTATAACAATGTAAACTCCGTCTCTACGGTTATAAACGTTTAAACAAGTCCCCGGTATAATAAAATAGTCGGGATAATAATGGTGGAGGAAAAAACGCAGGGAACAGAGGGACCAAATGATCTCCTGAATAAATACCCGGGCAAGAATAAATTCACGTATGCAAATACTTATTGTAATTAACAAATTAATTTCTCGCTCGCTCTTTTAAGTACATTTGACTGTTCAGTAATAAGATTTAATAAACATCCATTTTCAGTAGCGCCCCAAATTTAAGGAATGAAAGCAAAAATAGGGTTCCTTAAACTTTTCAATGACATTCAGTTTGTACTTTGATGCCACTTGATAACTTGTATTTTATCAACTTAATCGGTTTTCCACTTGATTAAAGAAATAATGTAACATTTTTGAAGATCTTTTTATTTCTACCACTTAAAATACGAGAGTTCATATTGAACTGTTTCGTAAATTTGAAGCCATCGAATTTCAATACATAAAAGGTGCTAGTATATATGGTTAATTCGAAAATTTCGCTGCTTAAACGTACACTCGGTTAGTATATTCGAAAATCTATAATTGATAATTGCTGGAAAAATATATCCCTTATATTCTGTGTTGTGTGTTACAGTTGGAGTGTATGCGGGCCGCAATTATGTCACCGGTAATTGAGCCGTCGCGTGAGTGAGTGATGTATTCGAATCCCATACTCGGGTGATGGCGGCGATTGTAAACCGGTGCATTACCCGCTAATCGTCCGTAGCACATCGTTAAACGCCGATAAAGATATCGGTCAAACCTATCGTACAGATAGCATTTTATTTTCTCCCTTAGACATTTTAACGACGGTTAATTTTAATTTTTAAACAGTTACGCCGTAAAGCCCTATACAAACAAGTTTGAGACTCGCACGGTCTTTCCGCTTTGGAAAGTTGTTTCAGTCATCATTTACTCGTCGAGGAACGTAGGTCATCGATTTTCAATTGGATATCTGATTACCACGGAAAACATAAAACATTTATTTAAAGTCCAGCGTGTAAAGAATAATTCTAAGGTAAATTAGACGCGGTAAAATAAATGTTGACAATATAAATTCACCCGTTTTTAAATAGTACGCAATGAAAATAAATAAGATTTGTTTCTAATCGAACGTCGGAAAAAACGAGGTCAGATGTTTAAATAAGTTAGTCAATGTACAATACTGTATTGTTGAACAGAATTCCAGCTGCGGGCGAACCTCCGGCGAGTTGCTGTTGCAGAAAGAAGGGGAACAACGGGCGTCGGAAGAAGTAAAAATGTTATATTTATATACGTTGAGGTAGAGGGCCCCAGAGCCCACTATAAGCCGATGTGCGGCCCGGACATTCAGAGCTCCCTCGCCTCCCAAAAACCCTACACTCTACTATATGCCGAACCGACCCCGTTTCAAAATACCAACTCTATAATATGAATTACTAATAATATATTCTAGTCGCATTAAAAGACACGTTTGTTTATTTATATCTTGATGTTTTCTGGAAGACAAAATTCAACTTGTAGACGATCTCTAGCATGACACGAATTCATAGTAATATATTTACATTAATTTGCTTGCCTATTTGGATAGCTATTTTAATTCACTGTAAAGTAATGGGCCGGCGGTGTAAGCGGAACAAGGGCGGGCGTTAGGCCAAGACAAGGTGCATATTTAATATAAAAAGACAAAGTTAGGAGACAGTTAAGAGACGACAGGTTAATCAATGAATTTGTCACTGGGCACCCCCGCAACGTATTTAGGGCAGATTGGATTTTAAAAATTCAAACTCAAAGCAATTCTTTGGCCGCCACCAATTTGGCGTCGTTTACTTTTCTTTTATAAAGTTTAAGCTCCCACCGCGAAAAACCTCTTCCGGAGCCGAGGTAATTCAACCGACTTTTAGCCAGGGAATTCATTCATATTTCCGCAAGCCGTTATCGAGCTCCCACAAAGGTGCCGACGCGCGGCTTTCAATAATTAAATCCATTAATTTACTCGCCGGATAATTCGAGTTTTAAATTTAATTTGTCCACGGTATATTAAGCGGTTGTTGTTGGACTTGGATTGCGTCCCAAAACCCTGTCCCGGTTACGCGGCAATAATAACATTTAGGGAGCTTGGGGCAAATGGAATTTCTACGTACGCCTCCCCTCCCGGTGCAGTTAACAATCTAGCCCGGATCTAAACCACAAACAGAGGACTAGATTATTAGGTGCTAATATTGCTAATGGGACGGGGACCGCCTATAACGGCCACCGCCAAATCCCACTTTGGAGAAAATCCAAAAAGGAATTCCGGCCGCCACCCTGTTTCCCAAATAATTAACCCACAACTCGGCATCACCGGCCACAATTAATACACCCAGTTTTTATTTGTGTCCTCAAATATTTATGAAATATTACTTTATTTACATAAATTATTATTATTTAATTTTATTTCG
Source organism: Lethocerus indicus (assembly GCA_019843655.1). Classification (NCBI taxonomy): domain Eukaryota; kingdom Metazoa; phylum Arthropoda; class Insecta; order Hemiptera; family Belostomatidae; genus Lethocerus; species Lethocerus indicus. The sequence continues at coordinate 17,690,006 of JACDQD010000002.1, forward strand.
ACGTTAAAATATTTCAACTTTTAAATTAAATTCAAATTTACAAATATAATTGCAAAAAATGCATAGCACAAGAATTTGACATATTACTTGATTCCGATTTCACTCTCCGAATTTAAACCGGGGTTCGATTTTCAGAATTTCTCTTTTATTGCAATTAAATGCATGAATACTATCACCGTCCTTTTATTGATTATGGTGAATAGGTTAAAGAATTTTTCTACGGATAATCGTTTTAAATTAGTATCTTGGGCAAAATTAATAATAGCAAAAACATTCGGTACGATCCCTGACGTGGGTCAGCAAAAAACTCGAAGGGAGTGTACGAAATTGAACCATTACATCACATATGAGTAATAGGTTTGGTCAGCGTTCCAAAGCCAACAGGAAGAAGGGGTGGCACCAAGTTAAATTCAACTTTCATCTCGGGGCATTATAATATTCGGGTAGGGAGGGCCATTCATCAAACGCGATAATGCACTTCCCACCGACCGTTATAAGCGCTTTAAAGGACAGGTGTTGAGCCGGGGGGCGCCCTCTAGAAATGAAAGTTTTTGATATTGCGAGGGGGTGGAGAAAGTTTGGGAGACGGAGCCGGGAGAAAATACGGGGCCCAGTAATCCGAAGGCATTCAATCGGGTACTAAGTCAGCCATGTAGGGGCGTCTCCCCCGCCCGCCCCCCATCACCTTTCATAGACCCACTACCCCTCTGCTACACGACACCCTAACCTAAATTACGTGAAAAATATTTGACCCCAACTTACAGACAGGCCTCTGAAAGCGGTGAAATATTACACCCATTCAAATATAGATCACGGTCCTGTAGACATTGTAATATTAATTAAAATATATTTTGCGACTATATTTGCGACCTATATTTTAATTTATTATGTTATTAACATTTAATGACTTAAATGACACATAATATTACAATATATCTTACAGCATAATTCTGCGGAACAAAGTTAAAGCGTTATTAAAATCTGATAATTATTTTATTAAGAATGGAGCTTATATAATGTGTTACAAATGAGACAAAATAACTTTGAAAATTCGGCCATTGCGACCACGGATTATTGGATATAATAGTGGCGAATTAATGCGCGATGAAGCGGAGAAAAGTTGATATTTCAATCTGTAAAATATTCAATAACCCCCTGAGGAAGTTAGTAGAAGTGGAGAGCAGGTGCTAGGGTCGGTGCATAATTCTCTCCTCGGTTCGTTCCCTATTTCACAAGACACATGGCGTAATAGACAATTCTTTAGCAGTGTTAGTGATTCCAAACGTTGCAGTGTACGTTCATAATGAAGTCTGATATCTAGTTATATCGAAAAAGATAAACAGAATATTCGCTTTGTTTGTAGCAAACAACGCAGCGTCCTGGTAATTAATTTTTTGCAAAAGAAATATAATACCTATTAATAAATTATTCGCAAATAAAAATATCGCGAAGCAAACATGGCAAGTAGCCATTTGTTACATATTCATTCTCTTTTTTATATAACCTAATACTCTCGGAACTTTTATCTTTCTAGTTACTTAATTTTAATCTATTTGTATGAACAGTCGTCACGAGTCCCGTTCTCAAGTTAGTCAAGCGTTATAAATGTAAAACTCCTAATTAAGAGATTTCACTCGACAAAACTCGGCAAAAGTGACTAACATTATTTAAAACAGAAGCCCCAGAGCCCCAGAAAAGGGAAGGAGGAGAAAGTTGAACGCTTCAAAAGGGAGTCGGAAATCCCTTTGTATCCGCCCACTAATGCATATGCCATCCTTTGCTCGGGCTGCCCTCTGACATGGGCCATGTCTCAAGCCCCTGTTAACAAGGCCGGCCTCTGCATCTGATCCACCCCACCCCCCTTACCTTACACCCAAACCGTCCCCCGACGACATGCCTTTTCCCTGGCAACGCTGCTAAAACCGTTTCAACATTTAAGTCCCCTTATTATATATGAACGGAGGGAGACTTATTCTCTTAACTTGACAGTTGTTGCGGGCTATTATAATTTACCGCAACTCCTAAATATATTCATAAGAACATATTCCGCGACCAACTAATTTTATTTCAAAAGAAGTGATAAAATATATACAGAATAATAATTATTTAATTGTGTGAACTGTAATCAATAATTTATAAGGACTATAAAATACACTTTCTTCAGTGAACTAACATTATACTGCTTCTCTGCCGCGTAGGTCCGAACTGCAATCGGTAAGTATAGGTAGGGTGTATAAAATCCTAGTTTTCCCGTTTGGGATAGTGTTTCTTAAATTATTTTATTATTTTATTGAGGTTAAGGAAAATTTTACATTCGTGGGAATGTTTGTCCATCGTCGACGGAAAACCGATGGATGTTTCACTCGCCCTTAGAGGGAAGTAATTGATGTCCAGGTGTACATTATTGACCATTTCCTTTGAATACACTGGAACCTCCAGCGCTCGTAATGTCTTTCAGATTGCCATTACACCGCCGGACTCCGGCTCTGAATGCCATTATACTTGAATAGTCGGTCTATTGACAATCAATTTATTACCTATTGATGCCGGCGAAAACCGCGGCTCTCAAGTTCACACCGTTTCAATGGAGTTTCACCCAATTTACAGTTTTACATCGCTGTACAATACGGTAAATTAGCGCGCAATTTAAATCTAGGGCCCGATTTTATTTTATCAAAAGTCAACAAAATTGATGTCTAATTGCAGGCATTGTTTTGTGTACACAATATGTCGGTTATTAAACATAGTTTAATGGACGCAAATGACTTGTAATAAAAATCACAAAAATGAAAGTCCGAATGTAGCTACTTGAGATAGGGACTGCCGCATTTCATACTTCCGAAACTCTCGTTAACGTCTCAAAAACTATCATTAAATGGGGGACTAGAAGCCGGACAGAAGTTGCGGTCTGAGCGGCGGAGGAGCGGTCCCGTTGAATAATTCAAAATGGCGGCTGGCTAGGAAGAGGCAGTGAATGCTTCGTTACGGTCCAACAAGGGGACCGGATCGGCCCGCCCGCTAGAAGTTTAATATTAACAACTTAAACGAACAATCCTTTCATTTCGTTTTTAGCCCTCAAAGAGCGGTGGCTGGAGCGGACGGGCCACAAGATGAATACGGAATTGTTGATAAAATATTCTTTTCTGGTTTTTCACTGCCTGGGGTCGGACATCCGTATAACCTAATAAGACGGCGGCTGTTTCCTCGGCGAAATGCGGGAATGTGCAACGCCACGCCTCTATCCAACGGTGGACGGAGCGAGGGAGCTGTGGGAAATATTCCCCTTTTTTCTCCCGTTAAGTAGGTCGCCATTATAAAAGGGTGAAAGCAAACGCCGACCGGAGCCGAACTCGTCGACCCCTCCCCCACCGTTGCCGGCGAACGATCCCTTCATAAAACTTCATAACTCAATTTCGAGAAACTTCGAGCCGAGGAGAATAGGCGCGCGCGCTCCTGAAGGAGGGAGGGCCGGATTTGTGGTGTCGTCTCCCCGCATCTCGCAGTTCCTCATAATATGAAAATCGTATTCCGAGTATACTCTGTCGCCGCTAAAATCCCTTCCCCTATACATCTATATATGGCAAAAGTATTGTCACACGTGGCTGACTATTTTTCGCCGATTCACTTTGAACTTGCCGAATAAATCACATCGTGAAGGATTTATTAAATATTTTACGCAATAAATATTCTTTTTCCATATTATATTAAAATACTGTCTCCCGGCCCGTAGTTGAACCGAGGCTCAACCCGACAGGTTATTAATGAGATTATCGAACATGTTCCCTCAATATACGGAACTTTAGTATATAATTTTATGTCGTCAATATTTAGCAGTCCATCGGGCAAGTAAAAGTTGTACTGATAAACTATACTGTTGTAAGAAATTTTAAAGATTTTAGTTGGGTCGTCTGGGTGTGGGAAGGCGCAAGTAGGCGAGGAAGGAGTGGAATTGCGGCTAGGGGTCTTTGTGAATATTGCCTAATGGAGACGCGGAGGGAGCGGACGGGGACATTATGTATTCCCGCCGTCGCCCACCCCCACAGTCTGCCTTCTCCTCCTCTCGCCCTTTCTTCTGTGTATCTACCGTGTAAAACCCGGGACAAATGTCTATTACCCCGGTATGAGACAGGCTTGCCAATCGCACATGTTCCTTTCTCTCCTCCTTCTGAAAAAATGTCTCTACTCTTCGACCCCTCCGACTCGATCCCCCCCTCGTCACAACAACGACCGAACAATATTGATCTGCTCTTGACTCCGGCCGCCGGTTTTCTCGATAAAAACTCACGCTGTTTTTCTGGCGGCGGTTAGATAATATCCCTCCGCATCACATAACGTATACAGAAAACGTTAATTAAATTAAACAATGAATTTCAATCACGATTCGTGGAAACATTTTAAACGGGTAAACAGTAAAGTATAAATACTACCAGAGAAATATGTACAACATATGGTTTGAGAATTATGTAGCAATTCAATAAAGGTGTTGTAAAATTATGGTATGTCAATAAAAACTGTTTTCGCTGACAAAAATGTTTAGTCATTTTTTCAATAAGTAAAGTGTTCCTGGTGTATTAACAAAAATCTTCATTTAATCCGAATCCAAATTGTATCCAAATCATGGAAACGAACAGTTTTTTGTCCCCAGTACACTACGATAATTATTGGTTGTTACATGTCCATATGTTTCTCTTTTCTTATGCTATCGTAATTGGAAGTCATAATTTTACAAGTCTGAAGAAACAGCTTGTAATTTATTTTCAATGCAATAAATGTAATATTCTCGGCGGGACAGGTTTACTTGTAATGAAGTCACGTTTTATAATTTATAAATGAAGACGCGGGGCCGTTTTAAATTCAAATTCAAAGATCCTTCGAAAACTAAGAGGCTCTGCCGTTCCCGCCCCCGGAGTCAATTTAAAAATGTCCACGCCCCGAACACTAATCTCGTTTGGTTTACGGGCATAGTCAGGGCTGGGTATTCCCCGCACGTTTCTTCCCATTACAGTAAGTAGTCCACGAGTCCACTTCGTTATAACCAGTAATACCGAAAGGGGGTCTCTCTTTCTCAACCCCGTGCCTCCCACCTCACCGCCTACCTATTCTTTACAACGATATATATATATATATATATATATATATATATATATATATATATATATATCATATATTGTAATATCCTTGGTGAGAGTTGTTTGGATGGTTTGAGGGTTGGCAGGGGTGGGGTGGAGAGTCCCTAAATTCAAGGGGCCCCTCGTGCGACGCCCTGAAAACCAACTAGCCGATCTAAGTGTACGTGATCTGAACCCCGGTGAAAATACCATGACGACACAATCGATGTTCCCCTTTTTATATGTTTTAGGACCGGTTTTCGACTTTTCTGCCAGTACTTAACATCCAGACGGTTTGGAAATATTAAAAATTAAAGTTTTGGAATATCACCCACGCAATATTAACCAATTTATTTTGCAAGTTTGGATTGATACCACTTAAGTCGGCTACAAATATATAAATAGTGTAATACATCAATAACAAAATGTGCTTACCGGGTTTTGATTATCTAATTTACTTTACGGTAGATGACGTATGGCTCAATTCCAAGCTCGTATGTGTATGAGAAACAGCGAGTAGGTGTGTAGAATATACGTTATGTCCCAGGGAAATAATAGTAATAATCGTTTTAGAAATCCGTTTTTGAGTTTTCTAATTCCGCTGATATACTAATAATTAAGCGAACAATAATAATTAAGGTACAATAATATGTATATTGGAGAGCTGCCTTAGTGAGGTCAGCAGTCGGTGTGAAATATTGGGAGGGCGTCTACTGGAACGGAAGCCTCGCAGAAAAAACGGGCGACTTTTGCTCACCGTGCCTCATTTGTATGCTGAGGCCGGAAATATTATGGCCTTTTTTTCAATTCGTCCAGGAATCGTTTATTATTTTTTATTTATAGCACCTGGGAGAACCCTTAATTCGTACCAGAAGTTCCAGTAAAGCAAACTAGCATTCTATTTACTGAGTTAATCGCCAAGAACGTATTTTTCATTAGACAGAATTCTTCTTTCTGGTAATCGAAGGCTAACGTGCATAAACCACTTTACTCTACCTAGTACAAAATATACTAAGAAGCACTAAACACTAGAAGGCAGGACATGATTTTACGCCAAGAAAACTATAATGCTTTACTAATTACTGTTAGTATTACTTTAAGCAGTTGTGTATTTGAAAATTGGGTAGTAGGAATAATAAAGTGCATACTAATTGGACCTACAATCGACACTTCTAATGTGTATGTAGTACGTGTTTTTTGCCATTGCTATTGCTTACTCTGAGATGTATAGATAATGAAATAACATTTAAGGGTATTCATATCTGGTACCTACAATTTCTTTTATATTCGAGGTCAGTCCAAATGATTTCTCGCGTCCAATTCGACCGTACCACTCTACACAATTTCACCGTACCATTTATCGAAGACGGGTTGTGCCCTTAAGGGGTTATTTATCGTTAACACTTTAACTGATCCGACTAGCGCAATTTGAAACTGCCCGAAAAGTAACCAGCATCGATTGAGAGGTCGGAGCGTGTCGGGGCGAAGGCGGGGGCGTTATCGGAGGCCGGGTGATTGATGGACGGATTCCGGCCAAAGTCGGTCCGGCGGAGCCCGTGGAAAAAAAGGGAGAGTAGGGGAGAAGAACGGTTTGGGGGCGGGAGCGGGGGCGGCCAAGGAGAGCCTCCGCCAAATTAATAGCGGTCTAAAAACCGCGCCGTGGAACCGGAAAAACCGGCCCACGTATCTCACCGAACGCTCCCCTCTTAAAATAAATTTGGCCCGCTGAGTTTGACAGTCTACCAATTAGAAAAAGGGCCCGAGCGGAGCGCAGTTAGCCGCGCCTGAATGAGAATTTATAGCGAGTCGGGAGGCCCCCGCCGGTCACCAACCGACGACACTGTTTTTAGCCCGAATAAATATTAATGCCCGTGTTCCACTGTTCCGACCCACCACTCCATCTCGTCGAACAATGTGGTAGTTCTTGGTAATTCTCGTATTTTACAACGGGCCGTGTGTAATATTTGTACTAATTCGGTACGTCATCGGTACAGAAATGGAAATATATTCAAAACCGCATCAACAACTGCAGAGCAAAATAGGCGATTAGTGTAAAGAAGAGTGGAATAAATCTAGTAAAAACAATAAGTATGACTGTTTCAACTCACATTCTCCGTTAGGATGTAACTCACTCCTAAATTGCAAAAAAATCAATTCTATAATGTCAAGACAATAAAAATTATTCAATTCTTTCCAGAGTACATTCCTACAATTTAGCGACAACTATTGTCAGACCTAAAATCGCACTGCAAGTACTAAGCGTACGTAACGTTTCCATCCGTTCGTACATGGAATATTTTAATCTGCTAAGCCAGCCATCTATCCCATAAGCATTTCCGACCTTTCATCGCAAATAGGCAATTAGTTTCGGGTCGCGAAGCGGCAAAACATCATTAAGGAATTCGCCAAACCGGTACTCGTAATAGGCCGTAGCGCTCGAGTCACAAATTCGAAACAGCGGCGGGTTGATTATTTTCGGGTAGGAAAATACTAACAATTTCTGTAATTAAAGCAACTGGAGCGGGCTGAGGCCATTAGGGCGCGGAGGCGGGCACAGAGTGCCGGACAAGATTTAGTGGTACCGGTCCATCGCTGCAATTAACGGCCCTAAACGCTCGGTCTAGATATGGCGGAAAAATCGAACCCGCTACAGTTTTACGGACCATTTACATTAGCCATTAACCCCGTATCCCCGTACTTGTGATGCATCACCCCGACACCCGTCTACCCGACTGAGGTAGAGATTTAGAAATGGGTTGTTAGTTAAAACATACACAATGCCTTATAATTCTTTACATAACGAATTATGGCTTCTCACTGTAATATATGTTTCTCGCATTACTGCCATTTTAGTTGGCGTAAAATATTTTAAACAAATAATCAATTTCATTCTCCGAAGACAACGTTTATTTATTAGAATCAATATTTCCAATAGTTGGAGCGGAATGGTTTTTATTTTCTTAAAACACTCTATGGCGGTTTCATTTATACTTCAAACTGCTACATCTGTATGAGTGTACTTCCGTATATAGTACCATTAAATCCAAAAACAGGATAAGACTATGATATTATTTGTCACGTACCTATAAACTTTTCGTATTAACATCGCAACCCGTAAGATTTAATTTTATCAAAACCCGCTTTATAAAAATTCGAAACGCTGCGGATTCCGAGCAGATGGCAATACAATGTTCTACCTTCTGTAATCCGCTTTTAATACAATGACGCGCACTCCAGGAGGATGGAGAAAGAGAGAGAGATGAGTGAGGGGGGTAGAAGAGAAGCGTAGGACGTGGAAGAGAGAGAGGATCGAGAGATGGGGGGTGGTGGAGGGGAATATACGCTCAGCGGTAGGTACCGGGTCCAAGAATTGATTTTAATCTGGCAGCATTCATATGGAGATACGGTTCTCAGTTATAGGATTTCAGTGTCTGTACCCCACCCAGGAACTCGAGTAATGCGAGGGTCGGGCCGCTTATACCCCCCCCCCGTCCCTCTATTTTTCCATGAGTCAAATTTCGGATAGCCCACTATTCTGACCACAATTTTCAAAGAAGACCTATTATTTATTATTGTCATCACCTCTGCGACAGGCAAAATAGTATAAGTGTTCCTCAATGCTAGTTCATTGTTATTAAGTTAATCAATAATATTATATAATAGTTTATCGTTAATACTGCTACTCGAACATCAATGTCGCTTTTACAGTTGTGGTAATAGAATAGTTACAAAATAAACACGACAAACAAAATTAAGCCACGTGACCCTGAATGTGGCCCTAGTACATGAATGCACGTACATGAATTCACGATGAAAATTTTATTTTTAATTACGATATAAATACCATATTATTTAAACTATACAATTGAAATAACAGTATTAATGACCTTTATTTTTTTAATATTTATATTCAAAATTTCCTTGGAAACGGAAAAAACAATTTATTACACCCCCCGACTTTTCGGTCTTCGATCAGCATAAAGTAATATAAGGGGAGAGGGGAAAAGACTAGCTGATGCAGTGGATCAATGTGGGGGTAATACTTCAGAAGAAGAGTTCTTAAGGCAAGTTAAGTCACTCCAAGTGACTGGCTAATGCCAATATGGCTTCAAGGTGCCGCTATGCATTTTCATGACTTTTAAGGCACTTTTGGGGCCAAGTCCCTTCTTCCTAGCCGCGAGCTCTTAGACTCTTAATTCGGTTTACTCGGATTTTACCCGACCGGCAGCTTGTCTACGCGGTAGAAAAAATAAGTCACCTGTACTGTGTTCCCCATATCATATATTTGGTTACCGTTGAGTAGTGAAAAAACTATATTATTTACACTGGATTTCCATTGAAATACCATATCAATAGTCGATGATGATGGACCTATACAGTTAAAATATAATTTATCCATGTATTTAAATATAATTGAAACAGTTGAATTTCTGCAGTCAGTTTTATTTCTGAAACGAATACATATGATCGTTCGAAGAATATCGGCCACCTAAACTTAAAAATTAAAACCAAGGAATGATGTATGCAGCGGAAATAATGTCATTGGTAATAATGAAAACAAATGGATTCGTCGTCGTATCAATATCCGTTATCCGAGTAATAAATCCAGAACGGTCGTAGAGTAATGCATCGTTTATACAGAAGATACTCGTAAATAATAATGATGAATTTTACATAATGGGTTCCATAATGCCGGCACTCGGCCGGAGTGGCGGCGGAGATGTGGTAGCGGTGACATATTACTCCTTATCTGGGGCGCAGCCCATCCCACCATTCAGACCGTAAAATTAATTGCACCGGAATGAACCTTTGTATCTTATTCGAAGGTAATAGAGGCTCCGCAGGAGATAAGAGAGTTTCGCATCCCGAGAATGGGTCCTTTCCTGTAATTGTCCCCCCACCCCCTCTTTAGAAATTGTCGGTGGAGATCTGTCAACCGGCGCTTAAAGTCGGTAAATCATCTTTTCGGCAGTAATAGTTCTTTCCGCGGTAGTTATCGCCTTTTAGGGAACGCGAGGTTAAAACGCCCGCCGAGCGAGTACAAAATAAAAGTAAGTGGGACAAAATAAAGTTCGAGAGAAGCGGGACAAAATAAAGTTGTCCCCGGCTCTCAGGGGGACAGCTCCCGGGAGATTGGTTCCTCTGTACTTTCTTATCCTTAAAGTATCCGGATCGTATTAACAGAGATAGGAAACAAATAGATGCAATATATGCCACTAAGTTTGACATAAACTGTACACAGTCGCTGACTCGCGGTGACGTATATTTCGCAACTACAGTCATTTCTGAAGAATATATAGCTTGTAATAGATTATAATAGGACAGAAGGATTTTATATTAGAGTCAGTACGCTTAACTCGAGAGTCTACAAGTGGGGAAGAGGATATACTCTGTTCGGAAAAGGAGGAACGCAGAAGTAAAGTTTAAGTTGGCGTTCTCGAGGGGGTGGTCCCCGGGGGACGATGGCGCCGGGTACGAGGTGTTCATTAGGAGAGTAAGCGAGGGGATTGGTCCCAGCCCCAACCCGAACCTCTCCGATCCAGTATTGAGACTAATTAAGCGTCTGCGTGTGTACGTGCGTGCGTACTCAGGTGCGTGTATGTGTGCAAGGTCCATTCTGGGTTGGGGGGGGAATGGCTTCTCGGCGGTGAAGGCCCCACGACGGCTCCCCTCGCCAGACGCACAGCAACACAAAGGCACGCTCTCGCCATTTAATTCAATTTTCCACTTGACACGTCCCACTACACACCCGGACGACGCCTTCCTCTTATTTGTTCTATTACACCTGCTGAGAAATGTTCCACTCGACTACGCAAGGCGAGCCGCGGGCTAAAAGCCTCCCTTGCATTTCAATCTGTCACTACCTCCAGTAATTAGAATTTATTATCTGGGATCAAACCTAACTATAACATACAACACTAAACAATCATCTGCCTAATATTTAAGTAGCAGTTTTTATTGTTTCGAAACAAAGACGAATAATGAAGTGATACAGTTTGAATATTGTCTGGGAAAGATCAATTACATATAAGCACTCATATAAGTATACATTCTATCAGCAACATTCAGTCGCACAAGCGTTTGTTCTCGTTTTATTTCCAACTAAGCGCTCTTAATCAGTACGATTGCTCTCGTTTCTACAGATCTCACTTGAGGGCTTCTCATTCAAATAGAAGCTTGGGTGAATGAAAAAACAAAACTGGAATGCTTTTCTGGCCGAAAATTTAAAACGTGAGCGTTTAGGAATTTTTATCGTATTAATGTTAATAAAATTAGCGAGTAATTAATCTGAAAATTATGATAAATTTTCATTTTCAAAGCGTCATTGTAAATTTTCTCTTGAAAAAAATTGAGTAATTTCCATAATAAATAGAAAGAGATGTGGAAATATTTCGAAGTTTAATGGCATTCTCAGACAACACTCAGTGAATACTTCACTAGGGTCAGTTTTCCGTTGCTCATGGAGAGATACGGATTTATGAGGAACATATGCTTAGTGACTAGTGTTTCGAATTATGAATTATGAAGTACAATCAGACGAGGAACTGTCACCTGAAAAGCAGTCCGATATATCCTGATGCTCTAAAAATATATTAATAATTCCCTCATATAATTCCTAATAATCATATATACTCAACCTCATAAACCTCTGGGAATGTTGCGGTTGCAGGAAGTATGAAATGGGAAAGATGGTAATCAGATAGAAATATGCTGGTTATCTGGCCCCGTGTGTGATACGCGGTTAATAAGTATGTATTGGGGAGGAAGTAATAGCCTGAACAATAGATAGACTTATCGCGGTGACCTAGTGAATAGGTGACCGGCGCAGAGGTATCAATAATGGATGATAAAATGACGTAAAGCCGGTATTGTCGGCGTCGGTTAGATCGACGTGGCCGGCATTGGATAAATCGGATTGCCTTGGCGGTCACGCCGCGCCACGTGATCCCATTTTAGAATTAAAGCGGCGCCTTACTCTGCCCACCGGATTAGAAGCTGGAGAGCAACAGAGACACCGAGAATCCGCTGAAGCAGACCTGCAGAACTGATTCGCAACTGATCCATCCCGATTTACGGCTTGAATCGTCTGTTTTTCCACTCATCCACGATTTCTCCAAGCGCACACAGATGCGAGCGCCTCCACGTGGTGAGACAAACACAAACTACAAGTTTGTATTTCCGATAGCATATGATGACTGGCAGAGTCAGGTTAATAAGTAAATAAATAGCCATAGTAAATGAATTATACAAATAAAACATAACAATATTACACTGAAATATGAAAACAAATTCTAATTATTTAATACATACGTCTCACGTGTTGGAACATTATGAATTCGCTATTTCTTTATGGGCCACATTCCAATCAACTTTTGCCAATGCCACAGGATGCGACAGGAGAGATATAAACCTCAGAATGGACATTCAACGTTTGAATTTGTAAATTTTGTTTCGAACCTAATTATATTCTACATTTCGACAACTTATTATTACATCTACTACATTTCAATTTATACACAAAATTATACAAGAATCAATCACCCGGTCACGTGTCGGTCGGTGGCCAGAAATAAAATCTACGCTTAAATTCCGCCGATGAATGATTTTCTGTGGTCGGGCACAGGAAAACATTAAAATTAAACTCCTTCGTAAATTCGAGTTTTCGCCATTTTAATGAGACAAAGTTAATTGTAATTATTTTACCGATTCGTTCCGCCCGGAGTGATTAGTGCCTGGGGGAGGTTGAGAGAGGCCGGTAAAGAACCGGGCCGGGATTCGGCCCTTTCGGCTCAATGGATCGGTTCCCATTACCGGCTAAATTGGACTAACACAACTCACCTGCCCCTGTCGTAAACTCTCCTCCCTTAAAACCTCAACACGGACGATACCCGTTATGCAAATATATTCAAAACTAATCCCAACCATCGGAGCCGTTCACCGTGTAACACCAATTCATTGTTCTTCCTGAATATTAAGAGCCTATTTAAAATGCCTGCGAGGATCTAATAATTGCTGTCATATTTCGCTCAAGATAACCGAAAAAGTAACATTATCGGTACAAACACGGTAAAATGCTTTATATGGATAGTAAATTTTAACGGTGCGAATACCATAATAATCTTAGGTTAATTTATACCTTATAATTACTATATCATTTCATACTTTATTAAATATTCAACAAACACAAGAAAAAACTTTACTATTGCGTTACATCTGTAAGGAAATTATTCAGTCAAACCGGAAAATAAAAACAAGGAGTCTCGAACAATTTTTCAAGAAAAGGGAACAATTAGCAAACCCGGAAAATTATGAATTCCAGAAGAAACTAAACGGCGGAACTAAACGCGGTTTAGTCGAGTGGCAGGAAAAAATTGTTTTTTCCGCCTGGCGAAGGGGCCCGAATATTATTTCAATTTAGGCCCCGCCTTCGTGAATAGTTGAAGAAGAGAGGGCGGAGTCCGCCATCCCACCGACAACTATATTTCGGGCCACGGCCGAAATTCATTTGTACAGCAGTTAAAATACACTGAGCACCGGCCTTGTTACAGCGCCGACGGTATAACGCTGACGGGCATGAGGGCAGGAAATAAAGCAGTGGCCGCAGACCCGCTTAAAAATTTACTTAAACCGAGGCTTTTGTCTGGGATGTGTGGAGGCGGACCCGGCCCCCGTCACGCCCCCGCCCCATGAATATTTAAGAGGCGCTAATTCCGAGATGGGCCACCGACACCGCCCTCCGGCATGTTTCCTTAACGAGACGTCCAGGTGCACACACCAAACCCTACTCATTCACGATTTCGAAGGCTTGTCGGTGAAATACTGAAACCGGTTCGCCCGATGATCAAATATGTGGGTTGAGATCCGAAACATCTCGAAACGAATTACTCAAATTTGGTTATACGCCACGAAGGTCCGGTGTACTCGGGAAGATAACAGCAGCCTCAGGAAAGATCCATACGCCTATACGGCTATGAAAATAAAAGGAAACCATAAAAAAAACGGAACCAATATCCAAAATAATTAAGTAAGTTCTAAAGTGGTCTAACTAGGAGATTAAAGCGGAGCAATGAACATGGGAATAGATTTAATGACAACAGTAAAAACCACGTTAACTGATAAATTCATTGTTTCTTACGAGGGATACAAAATTTCCCGTCAATTTATATCAACTTTTCGATGGACGAGCAAAAATTAATACCGCGGGATCGAAATGAAAATTATTCCGTGCTCTACAGTGGCAGCAGACGTTTGTTTACGAACCTGTGAGCATAGATAACATTCATAAATAGACTTAAGCCGTAGCGATCAACAGTTATCAGAGATAAAGCTGAACAAGCAAAAAACCAATCAACGAACGATGGGATCCCGAATGGGGAGGTTCAAAAAAGTGATATCGAAACTTCGCTGCACGAACTTGAAATTTTTTTCTTTTCAGAAGGTCTAGTTTTACAGAAGATAATAGCATTAATATGTGAACGCTATTTAAATATACTACAATTTTGCGCTAGAATATTTTAATATTCTAATTATATAAATTTAAATTAACTTTAATATGACGAAATAATTATTACACATTAAATTTACCATATATTAATTGCCTACACACATAACATTTGTATTCATGGTAAAAGTGTGAAAGATATTTGAAGTAATCATCAGCTTTAATACCTAATATTACAACTGTGTGAACTGATTATGGAATAATTATTGTTGGGATGACGCTTCTAAAATCGTAGAAAGTGGTCAAAATGTTGCTACAATATTGGACGAGAAAATTATTTTTGTTCACTGTTATACAAGTTAACAGCCATGCAAGTTAACAAGGAAACCCCCGCATAGAGGCCGGCCTCCCCCTTCCCCTCCAAAATACAACGAAACCACTGAGGGATTTCGCCCTTTCTCTGCAATAAAGTGTGCACTTCTTCCAGAACTTTTATCGCCGTTCGAAAGGGAATAATATAAGAGGGGTATTTAGTGGGGGCGGGTCGGGCCACCTCTTCCACGCGAGCTAAACGTCCCTCGAGCAGAATAATTTAAACTGCGGGAGGTCGTGGCGCTCCCCAATAACACCGCCGGCTCCGCAGTCCCCCGCAATTATAGCCCGACAACCCCGAGACTTCTCCACCATTTAATTTACACCATCTTATTTTGTCTTCTCCGCCCACAAAATCTGATATTCTCCCTTCATAAAATCAAGCACCCAGTCTGCGTTTAATTTGACACGGCCATTTCTAACAGCCTTATTTCCGTATCAAAATCCTCTCGAACTAATACTGTTATTAGTTACAAGATATAAGGGTATTTATCGCCCAATAGTAAGGGAGATTTAAGGGGGAATAAGTCAATCAGTGATTCCTCACTGTTTTATATTGCCGGGGAACGGTGGTCCGAGTACCCTCCTGGGAGCCGAGAGGATGTGCAGGTAATCCACAAGGAATGGAAACTTTTAAACAAAACTTCCAACTCAACCCGATAAATCCTATTATAATCACGCCAACGTAACTTGACGCTACCACACAGAACTCCCTTTATTAACCCCTGTGTAATGGCCTTAAAAAAATTCTAAAATAATGCAGGTCCTCGAGCACTAAATCCAGCGGAGAATTAAGGTAAGATAAAAGTTTCGGAATAAATCTTGATTCGAGTAATAACTGTATTATAAAAGTTTGTCCCATCCCATACGGCCGACTCTCCTAATCGAGGCTGTCCCGAAGTTGGTATGTACAGAGAAACATACTCGGTAATCAGGGCCGCACAATGAGGAATTATTAGACCGTAAAACTAGTTTACTTCGCCACCTGCTTTTCACCACCTTCCCGGGCGGGCATTCTCATTTTCAGCCGCTACAAACGAAAGGAGTAACATTAATTCAAGCCATAAAACAAAGCTCCTCTAGACCTGCTTAAAACTTTTTATTCCGCGACTGAAATTACATTTAGAGATTTCCTCGTATTTTCCTGCTCTTTATTGCCACGGTACGCAATAATAAAAATGAAAATGAATAACTTGCAATTAGAGTTTGTATTTGTGTGTTTATCTGGAGTTATATCATAAATCATCTTTATGAAAACCAGCTATTAATTCCAGTTCTTGAAAATGGCTGTACACATCGATTGTTCTCCAAATGATTTTTTATATTTGGCCAGAAAAGTAGTGTTTAGGGACGAAGGGATACAAAAATTAACTCGGACAATGGGGCAAAATAGAAAAAAATATCGCCCTAAAAGTGTGCCAAGAAGCCACCGATGAATGCCAGTAAATGAAGTAATGCCTCATTTCAGTAATGGAGAAGGTCTTTTCATAATTTTGGCTCGGTTAGAGGAGCGATAGTTGTCGATGGCCCTGGCAGAAAAATAAAAAAGCAAACCCTCCAAACCGTCAGGCTATTAAAATGATAAAAGGCACTAGGCTTGGCGTGACAATGGCTAATAAAATATTAATCCGATATTGTTTTATAAAGTGTTGTTTCTATTGGAGTTTGCTTTGAGGGACAAATATTGTGATGGAACGATTTGAGTCTAGGGAAAATGAAATTTCTTATCGAACCGAACACAATTATAATATTTGTTTGTGTATTATTTAGATTAGAGTTGAGCTAAGGGTGTACAGGATATGTGCCCAGTTTTAATTGAATTTCAACCTTGTTTATCGCCCCGGAAACCTATTTCAACAACTATCTGCCTTGGACCAAGTAGGTTATAAATAATGAACGCTCATTTTTCATTTGAACGGTTTCGTGATTTGCAATTTGATCAATAGACATTTTAAGTGGTCGCTACGAGTAATGCTGCTATCATTTCAAATAAATATCCAGTTTTTATTATTACAAGTGTCAACACTACTTCGACGAAGATAGGGATATCGTCAAATTAGAAAATTTGACGATATAGTAAAAATATATCTCACAGTTTAATGACGTTCTATTATTATTTTTATTTATTTCTTTATATAGCGCAATGAGGTACGAGCCTCGTTCAGCGCGTGAACGTGAATTCATATTGTAATAAAAACTAGAACATATCACAACTGTTTTAATTGAAGAAATAAATTAAATTTAGTTCGTAATAGCCAAGGGTCAACCAGTGGGATTGGATCCATTTGTGAAAGCGATGGTCATGCAATCCACTCCTCCTATTCGGGTCCTGAATGTAAATAAAAAGTGTTTATCCCGTAGGATTTGCGCGGGCACGTCCCCCGTCCTGAATTAGGAGGGCCCACACTTGAGCCTCGAGGGCGGACCTTCACGTAACTTGTGCTTCTCGCTGCCCCCCCCCCCGCTCGCCGCTACGCTACTCTCTCTCTCTCTCTCCCTCTCTCTCTCGCCCCTATCTTTCTTCGTTTCTCCCTCTCACTCGGAGCCGGAGCCTGTGTGCGGGTAAGGGCGAGAGGAAGCGGATTTAAAGAAACTGGAGACTTGAACTGAATCTGAGAATAAGACCCATCAGTCTTGTTACTGAGTCCGAGGGTCGGCCTCCTCGAACAGAGCCCTCCTCCTCCTCCTTCTAAAAAATAAAGTACCCCGGAACAGCCTGAATGCTAACAACCGAATTGTGCCAGAAGTAACATAGCCGAGGCTATTGGGTGAGATTGGTCTCCCCTTGCGCTGCATTATATATTCAGCCGTTAAAAACATCAAGCCATCTCTGTAATCCTTAAACGACATTAAAATAACCACTTTTAATCATATCTAACGAATTAGATATGAGCCGGCTCAGCGTGTAAATTTATTATCCCAGATGGCTGCTAAATTAGTGCAAGATATATTGTAATTTTTTCTATCAAAATAGTTAACATATATATATATATATATATATATATATATACGTCGTGCACGTTTAATTACAACTAAATTATATTGAAATAATTGTTACTAGGTAGATTAAATGTATTGTATGATTTCATTGAGGAGGTGTACAAATGTATTCACCTTTTCATTTAGGGCAGTATCGGTGTAATAAAAATCAATGGGAACGTTGGATCCGCATAAAGGGTTTGGGGGATATTCATTTTGAAAAAATAAGAGGAGCGGCAATAGGCAGTTGTGCGAAGTTAAAACGCGGAGAACTGTGCTGGGGCTGGTGGTGGTGACTAAATGTGCGGCTAAATGTTTTATGACAGAGGAGACAAAAGAGCGCGTCCCGCGGTGAAATGTTATCTGGCCGGGACGTACGAAAATTTTTGTGCCGCCCGTATATTCCTCGGTCCACCCCATAAAATGTCCCCGCCCGCCCCCCCCTCCCGCCCACGCCAACAGTGATACAACGCCGGCTAATTACTGGCCCTATCGAAGTTGTTTAATGGTTATTTCAGGGTTGCATTGTTCGCTCCGTTACTACGCGGTAATGCGGTTTAAATTTTTCGACGAGTGTAGTCCGCTTTATTAAGAGGAGAAGATCCTTTGGTCGTTCATACTGAAATACATTTAACCAAAAATGAGGATAATTTATGTCGTTTGTTAATATTTTATTTAATGGTACTCACGTTTCAGTAAGTATGCCTTCCTTTGCTACTTTCTGAGTACAAGTTCACCACAGAGGGTTGTACTCGTAAACTCATGTCGGATGATACTATACCTCATTAAATATTTAGGCTTCATACCATTGAACCATGGTCAGAATAATCAAAGGTTTTCTTAAACAAAATTTTAGGTATCAATAATTTAACCAAATATATTATAGGATTAAAATAATTATGTTTAAAAACCTACGGAGTTTTATGCGCTTGCCTTCGTTACCTTAAATTAGGTCCAAATGTCGAATGAAAAAACCTAGGTAACCGGTCTCACTTCTCACAAGCCGTAAAAGGCAACTAAATATTAAAAGATCACTGGACGGAAAGGGGCAAGGGTTGGGCCGCTTTTAAGACAAGTTTTTAATGAAATCAGGCTAAAAATTAATGAAGCCACTCCCTTGCCCCGCCATGCCCTCTTACCGAGAGATAATTAATTCTCACAATTACTGTGAGGGCGGCGGGGGTAAGGGTGTCTGGCCGGGAGGATGAGGCTTTGCGGAAGGAGCGGGGCGCAATATCGGCGCCGGCTCACATTATTTTGAATTTTTAATTTAATTCCGTGACGCTATTGTGAGCGTCAGCCGCATCTGCCAGTCAATTTATGGGCCGTATTAAACCCGACCGGGCCTCCGAGCCTAGACCTCTGTCCCCTTATCCAATCCTCCTTCTCTTTCTCACCCTCCAATTTTCCATTCGTCGCGCCTAACGTCACTCAGTCCTTGTTCAATCTTCCCTCATTTCGAGACACCGCATAAATACACCCTTCATTAAAGGATAAAGAAGGTACGATCAATCTTTTTGATATATCAAGATCTCGAGATGCACGATTCTACTGAAAAGAGCGTACCTCACTTAACAATCCCTCTATGCACCAAAGTTACATAACTTTAATTTTTCAATATTCTTTTAAGGGATACCAAAGTTTTAATTATTTTCCGCACCAGACTCAGGGGGGTGCTAGTTTATCGGTGCAAGTGCACTCAACGAACGATTTTTGTTAAACTAGCGCCCCCCTGAGTGTGGTGCGGAAATGTACTTAACTAAAGTTCGTTGGGTATCGATTAACTAGATTACTAAAAATAAACTTCAATAAATTTTACAGTTCAAGTGACAGTAAGAGTGCAGTAAGGATACCCAAGAAACATCCAAAGTACAAAAGTAACTAACACCGCTACTGAAGATGGCGAGCAGCCGAATACGGTCTAGCAAAAGACCAAACCAGCGAGAGGGAGACAGAAACACCCGAAATCTACTATATAATATTTATACAACTAGAAATTATTCGTCTGTTTTACTGCCTACAATTTTTCTGCTTAGAAGGTTAGGAAGAGTTTAAGAAATTAAGGAGGACAGTTTTTATTCAAGCATACATTATTAACCTCGATGGCCGAATTGAGTTGTGTCAGAAAATAAACGAAGGTTGTTTGCAAATATGAGTTTGATAAATTCGAGGGATACTGGATTACCGGCCGTTGCCAAAGTCTCTTCTCCGATCTTCTCCTTCTTTCTCCTCATCTCTCTTCCTCCCTTCGTCGCCCAGACACTATGTCTCCATTCTGTATTCAGTGGTTGTTTACGAAATAATTTGCTTGGCCCCGTTTCAGGCCCACTCTTGGCCTCCGCCAGTTAATGAATATTCAAGCGGCTTCCTAATTGAACCCCGTTCAAACCTAGAGAACGCGTTGCCGCTAAATAATCCGCAATATCCTGGGAACATGACCGCATCTGCGTCCCTCAAACCGTTTCCTCCTTTCTCTCAGGCTAGGAACGGATCCTGTCAGGTTACCGCACAGAGAAAACCATTCAAATATCACGGGTAAAAAAATCAACACGCCTAATCTACAGAGTAAAGAAAAATATAACCCAGTATGATTTATTGGATTTTTTCAGCCATTTACAAATATGAATAGAATTTGTAATTATGTAAATCTACCTTCTATTTTACAGGAGACGTAAAACATAAACAATTCCCCCAATCTACTTTCTAATATAACGTGTATTATTTGGTCAAAATAATTCATAAGATACAATAGCAGGAAAGACGGCAAATGATTCCGGTCTGAATGTTATTCGTGGCTTCTTTACCGTAAAGTATAGAGTTTTGTACTTCGACGTCTTCCGAATTCAAAGCGTTCCCATTAATGGGGACATAAAAGGGGGGATATCCCCAAAGATAGGCGGGCACCTGAATTATCTATAGCCCATTGGAGGGTCCCTCGACGAAATAAATCCCAGCCATGTGTTGTGTGTTTGTGTGTCAAAATGGCGTTGGAGGAGTGAACGATACGCACTGAAAGTAGTCGGGCGCATTGCGGAGGTGTAGGGGAGGCGGGGGTTATCTCCTTCCCCTTCCCCACATTGATCGACACGTGAAAGATATATATATATATATATATATATATATATATATATATATATATATATAGAAAGGGATAGAGGGAGGAGGAGGGAAGGCTGGAGAGATTAGAGGGAGGGTGAGGAAGGATTCTGGAAGGGAATGAAGGGTAGTAGGTGGGAGTGGGATCCTGCGGTCGGGAACAGTCATAACACCCACTTTGCATCCTTCTGCCGAGCCGCCTCCTCCTCCTGCTCCTCCTCCCACCGCAGCCGCATCTGTATTCCGCCACGGGGCCGGCCCGCCGCAACACACGCACTCGCATTGATACGGCCCCTCGCACAGTCGCGTACTCGATTCAGCTACTCGGTCCTCGTTCCATATGTATTAGGTCCTCATTAGATGAGCCCTTCCTTTCTCCCTCCTCCCCCACCGCTCGGGCTGGTACCGACTTGACAATCCCTCTCTCTTTCCGCCTCTTCCTTTCCGAGAGCGCGATGGGACTCGCTTACAAAGTGCATTTCTCGCCCGCTTCTCCAACTCGCCCTAATACGCATACGTAATGCATTTGCGGAAGCCTCTTTTACCGCCTTGCGGCTTTTGGACATACCACCCCTCCCTACCACCACCCCGTTGCCACCGCAGGATTTAATTGCAAATTAAAAGATTCGACAATCGCAGAGACCCCTCTAAAGATCTGTTGCCTTCTTTATTAACATACATGAATTAAACAAGAGCACTCGTTCTTACGAGTTCGCTTTGTGTTATAACCATCGTTATAAAAAGCGTGGGTAATGTACCGTGTCTGGAGTGCCCTTCGTTATGAATAACTTTGTATTCCCTAATAACGGAATTAAATCCTCCGCTGCTGCATCTTGGAAATCTTACTCAATAAACCACGACAATAATATTATTAGTCCCAGAAGTCGTAGAGGAAATTCGTACTAAATGAGTGCAAAGTTTCGAAACCGCAAAAATTATTCGAAACAAGGAGTACATAAATGTTTGTGAATATCCCCGCGGAAAAATTACCTAAAACGTAACAGTGGAATTAATATTTTATAAAATGCTATTAATAATTGTCGTAATTTAGTGAATGGCGCCTTTTGACTAGAAATCAAATCGCTATACACCCGTATCTTTTTACGCAGCCCCCAACCCAGCGCCATCACTTCTTTCGAAGTAGTCCATATTTTACCTTTCCCCCTCCCCTCAGGTGGTATATAAAAGAAAGATATTCTCTTTTTGGAGGCACAAGTAAGCGATAATTTCAGTAGCTGTCCTCCTCTCCCCCTCCAAAAAACACGAGGGTGTAATTGCGATTTAAAATATTCAACAGGTTCGTAAACAAGGTCTTCCCAGACCGCAAAATATTCGTTTTCACTTCTCTCAATCCATGTGTCCAATGTTCCGTTTTCCAAACGAAATTTAGAATTCCATTTCAGTTGAACACTATTATTATTATGGAAACCTAGAGAAGTGATATATTAAAAAATAATATAAATGTTAGAACAATTCTTAAACTTCAAACGTGTTATGGAAAATTGTTACTCTTGGCGTAAAACGAATAGTAAAGCAACAAATTCTTACCCTTTTGGTATTATTGGTTGGACGAGTAATAATAATAAGAAAACTCCCGAGGTAAGTGTCCTTGTCTTTGCGTAGATACTACATATTTCGGATAAATGTGGGCCGTCATTGTATAATAGAGTGTGTTAAATGGGGTCGGGAGTTTCTCCCTTTTTTTTTATTGTTTTTACTCTATAAATAAATGTGTCTGGCGGTGTACGCCGGTGCCCGCATAAGTTATGCCGGCCGGGAGAAAGCCCGCCCGCCCACCCATTCTCCTCCCTATCTTCTTTTACCCGTATGAGTCACTCGACAATAAGTTCCCTTTCTCTACCGACGCTCACACGAGCCCGTGTCAGATGTCGTATTAATTGCGAATTAATGGACCAGACGAGTGGGCGCAAAAAGGCCGGTGAGCCCTTACAGCACTTCATCCTGCCTCCCGCATCTTGTCCCTCTGTTTTACTAGCATGAGCGACACAACCGACGCGTTATACTATAGAACCTTATCGAGGCATTCATCTAACCGATTTAAAGATACCCCGGTTACATACGGCGCCGAGGTTACGTGGACCCGGTTAGTGTATGTTTTAAAACATATCGTAATACCCGTAAATAGATATTACGGGAATAACCGCGCTTACGGCTGGCATACAAATATACCTTATTATATTATAAAATAGAGAGCTATTAACGTTGGCAAGAATCTGATACCTGTCAAATATGCTTAAAGAAGGAAACAGAAAATTTTGAGGCGTTGAAATATCATTCAATATCGGTCTACCTCCTGAAGTGAAGAAGAGGTCCTTGTCCTTTGAGCTTATTAAACTCCAAGTTCTTGTAAAAATGTTTTAATCTAATATTAAAACGTCTGGTAACGGTTTATAAACGCCAGGATTGAATATTGAACAAATTTCCAAGCGTAGAGCATAAATGAATCCAGTAAACTTGTTTACCGGATAAGATAGGCGGGCGGATAAAATGTTTAGAGATTATAGAAACGTGCCGTACTAACTGACACGTGAGTCTCACATGGTCTTAATTCTACGGAGAAAAGAAAGGAAGTGTGGTAAGGAAAGGAGGCCGTGCCGTCTCAGAATGCCCTCTGGCTCCTCCGTATTTACAGCCGGGCTCTATGGGCCGCCGGTGTAAAATTTATACTAAAATTTCGGAGCCCAGGCCGGGGGCCCATGAATATTTATACGGGGGAAAAAGGGACGGGCGCGGGTGCGGAGGGCGAGGTGCATCACTCCCTTGTCCTCTGAGCAGTTTAAACTTGTCCCCCAAGGCTAAACTTTGATCTATCCGGGGCCCCCTCTACCACTGGACCTCCCCATTCAAAGCCCTACTTTAAAAATGTAATTGCAATCTTGAACGCTCGCTTTCAGAGGTGCCCACACCATCTTTCGAAACACCAATCCACCTAACAGCCTTCCAAATCTCCGAACATTCGTCAGCCATTCAAATTATTTGATTGGAGATTAAACTGAATACTAGTTGCCGATGTAGAATATTGTTACAGTACCGTACAACGATCAATGCAAAATCAAAAGTTAACCAGGGTGGACGGAAATAACACGGGTGATTTATAATCCGAACCCTGGATGACGTTGTCATAGATACCTTGAAATAATTAAATTCCAAGTTATATCATTAATAATTACACAATCCTAACAACTTACTGATGCGTTGCTACTAACAGGACACTGCATCGTTCTCGGAAATTTACGTAACGTTCCGAAATAAAAAAAACTCTGAAAAATACTTCCGACTATACCGGGAAGATTATATTAATCGTGGTTATAACGAACTGAGGTCCCGAAATTAAAAAATCTAAAATATAAAAAAGTGAAGTGCTAAAATTGAAATTCCCCACCGGGGCCCCGAAACAAGAGAGTTATTCTCATGAAAGATAACCCGCGGAGATAATGGAACAGGGTAATTCTTCAGCGAGGGAGGGGCCAACTACATTTTTGGTAGATTATCAGGTGTACGGAGGGGAGGCCGAACACGTGACAAAAATGGCTTTATTAAAAACCCCTCTGGTCGAGACAGCACTTCCGGCGAACGATAAAATTTAATTAAATATACAACTTAATATATTTTTTTTTAAATAAGCGGGAAAGGAAAAATAGGAGTAGAAAATGCTTGAGCTAATAACGAAATTCGGTCGGCAAAAACCTATTAGATATTAGTGCATTAAGGAAAGTTAAGTAAACTCTCGGCAGAAGCGAGTTCTATGCCCGGGCGCACCACCTTTTACTTAGTTCTCTTCTGCACGTAATGGCGGAAATCCAATACACCTTGTAAGAGCAATTCAACCGGCTGATGAAACTTGAGTTTTGAAGCCATTTCCGTTATTTTCAACGTTAAAACGCCGTTAAATGAATATGATAATTGCCTACATTTAGGCTGAAGTAGACTTGTCACAGACATAACTGATAACTGAATAATCTATTTTATAATCGGTTGTCGTAATTAATATCGTAAATGAGTTGTAACAAAAGCTCGTATTTATCATTTTTCTATCTTTAATTAAATTTTATTTACACCAGGACAGTCAATTATTAGTATTCTATTAGTAGTTACCATTCTTCCATAGCTAAATAGATGAATTAATAAGGAAAATATATCGTTGTCGATTCCTCATGCTTTCCTGACCGTAAAGGAATTCTTCTTAATCGGTTATTTATATCTCAGCAAAGAACACGGATGACGAAATTTTGAAATAAGGAGAATTACTATTTCGCTTTTTCGAATAACTGCGAAGCGGCACATCAGGCTTATTTGTTTCGGAACCGTCAGAAAGTTATTTCGAAGCATAAGATATTTTTCAGTTCTATTCATCCTCCCACGTCTCGAGTGTGGGCAATACTCCGATAAAATATATCCGCGGGTGGGCAAGAAGGCCGCGCAGTATTATGTTGGCTTAAATTAAATTGGAAACTGGGTGGAAATCTATTGAAAAATCCTCGTTCTCTGCGGCCGTCCCACTAACTTCCCCTACCTCTCTCTCTCTCCCACCCTTTAAATTCAATTTCAGGGTATGTTGGCAGTTGAAGAGTTGGAGTGTGCGAGTGCCAGGTGCGTTGTGAAGATTGTGTATGGTATGTGCTGGGGACGCGTGTGGGACCCCGATACGAAGGGTAACTCACCCCCCCCCTTCTAATCACTCGCCTCCCCGCACAACACCCCGGCGTTATTCTTCCCTGATAATTTCCGACATTGGGAAAATAATTCTCGGAACAACCCGTTATAGATAATTCCTCGCCGCAACAGACGAGACTATTTTCCTCTCATTTGCTTAAAATCTACAATGATATGCAACTAATATCCGATCGACCGGAGTCAAACTAATCTCTCAAAATGCCCTCATTAATACTCTCTTCTTTATTCAGGAAAGTTTATTCTCATAATGATTTCAAGAACAATTTAATATTTATATTGACTCCCGCAATACAAGTGAAGTCAAACATTAATACGTCGGTCGAACTTAAAATTAAAAACACTTTAAGAGTGGCGGGGCATTCTAGGTTTTCATGCATTCAAGAAGAATGATATTCGTTTCTGTGAGGTGAAAATGAACTCGCTCAAGTTTTAAGGCGAATGAGTTTCTATTCCCGACAACATTTCAGCTTCCCATTTTTTATGCATCCGAAATCCAGACTACGATGCTACGCCAATGTATTTTAGAAGTTATTAACGCGGAAGGGTCGTTGCTGTCGCGGCAAGAAAGCCTATTCGAAAACGATTTAGGGCTAATACGGTAGCGATGGCAATGAAGCGCAAAAATGTACGCTTAGCGTATAGAGTAAGCTGAGTGGCGCTGGCGGCTTTAGCTCCGGTGGGGCCCTGTTTAAATAACAGTTAATTTACATCTATAATGGTGTAGTGGTGCGGCGGCGTGTTGACAGAGAGTAGGCCCGCCCGCCCGCCCACCATTTCTAATGACTTGCCCCTAAACTGAATTCAACCATCAACCCTCCTGTACTCCCCGCAGCCCGTCCACTCCATCAACGTCGCCGCCCCCACCCCCTCATTACCATAATTGTAATATTATGCGAGCCAAAAAAAATAATTACAATTTCCTCCCTACTCGTCGGGAGGCAAGATTTCGCTTGTCCCCAAACGCTATTTGATAAGCGGAACGGGAGAGACCAGCCTCTGTCACCGCCACCCATTAAACACTTGTTAATACGTTCCTCTGAATTATTGAAAGAATACCACCCGACAATTTTTTCGTAATTCCATCCGAAAAATCTCAAATATAGCCATTCTCAAATTTTGAGTGAGTCAGGAGTATTGGCTTCGATTCAATCAGTATTATAAACAATACAAGGCGGGGGGGGGGGAATAAAACGTAATGCGGTTTTTGGTTAAAACCGTGTTGATATCACCATAATTTATAGGTCTGGAGGGTCCCTTTTGAACCGGGCCCATTGAGAGGTTCATGCTCGAAAGGTTACCGACAAATCCATTCGAATTCCTGTCCATTTTAAAACCTTCGGTCGTATGTAATTTTACGAGGGTAAAAGAGAAACATAGAAAGAGTAAGACGAGGGGAACTCTTCATTCTTTATTTTCAAAGGGTCTGCGTCCAAAGAAATGCACGTTCAACCCTTTTTTTCTTGAGGAAACTTAGGGAAAAGATCGATTCCCACCGGTTACCCTTCTCTGATATCGTGTTTTTCTCTCTATGTGTGTTCAGCAATAAATCACAAGCGATTATATTTGAGGACTATAATTATATTAGTCGGATTAAATATGATGAAAGTAGCTGCAGAATGGAAAAGTTGTTAACTATGCAGACAGATTAATCGTAACCTTATTGGTTAGTTTACAGTTCCTCGATAAGACTGGCCCATGAACATTGAAGAAAACCGGTACGAAATATTCATAACATAGGACCGATAGAAAATTGTATAGATTATCATCAACGGGTAGATTCTTTAGAATCATACCGTAAACGACTGAGGAAACTCGTTGACAACTTAATATTCTGGCATAAAATCCTGGGTATAAGCTGCGACTTGTGTGAAGCCAGGATTTTTAGATTAGGAAAATACTTGCTACGGCCATAAAAACTGAGTAATAATAAGGGCTCCAAAATTTCTTAGGCAGAGGATTTCAACTGGATTAACCATAACTCCTTGACTATAAGTCGGGTCAATTATGGGGAATTAACCGAGGGGGGTCCAAGCGGTCCAAAGGATTGTGTCTTCCAGAAAGAAGGCCCTAACCCCTTTGTCGGGGGATGACAATGGGCGGGATATTATAGCCGTAGGTGGAGGTATAGCGGGTTGGGGGGAGAAGTGCCAGTGGTTAATGCTGGCGGATGGGGGCGGCCATCAATATTGCGATCTGGCCAATTGGAGCCGGCGGGCTAGAGCGTCGGTGGACACCGGTTGGTGGGCGGAGGAGGTAAGGCGGCGGCCCTCCCATACACGAACGACCCGAACCACTCGACAAGACCATTAGCGCCGCCAGCGGAGAACACTCCTCGTCCTCGGCCCCGGCCCCCCGCTAATGAATACCACGAGAGGACCTCGGCTTCTCTCTAAGTGAACTCCCTTCCTCTCCCTCTAACCCCCGCCCCCTAAGTGTTTCCACACGAGCCGGCTGACGCCACCGGTTTCGCCCGATATGAGTTTTAATTAATGGTAATGATTCTGACGGCGGTTCTGTACACGTTGGAGAGCTGTTGCCGGCATCGAATTCGGTTCAAAATCGAACACCCTCAGCAATTACTGCCTACTATATATCCACGCTACGCAACTTGTACTCGAATTTGTGCGGCGGACTATATAATGAATATATGTCAGATACCAGAATATTGCAAAAATAATTGCCCGAACGGATTCTTTCTGTTAAAATATGTTGGGACACCAATAACATGAGAGAAAATATAAATTACCGCGGTTTCCTAACGCATACCAAAATAGTAAATATACACGCTGAATTAAACTTCTACTATTAGATATTTATAAACCTTACATAACGTCGGTTTATAATTCGTAAAGCGGAAACCGTATATTGTTCGGCTAGGTGTACAGTACCCATTCTCATTTCCCTCGGAGGACATTTCGAGTAGGAAAATGTTTATCCTTTCCATCCGGGGGGAAGAGTTGATAATCTGCATACTGGGGAAGGATTACCCATTGGGCAGAGTCGGCGTTGGTTCTGGAGAGCATTGTCCTCTGGGGTGTCCTTTGTGAAGAGCCGACAATGGGCCACCACGTGTCCCTATCCTTTCCACAGGCATTCCACCAGGACCGCCCCATCCTCTGACCCCCGACATAACCGCAAACCTCAAGTAGCCATCTCCCCCTCACCGCGTTTACCATCCCCGGCCTCCCGAAATGAACCTATTAATTCTTGCCAGCGATGAAAACAATACGAGCGTCGAATTTCGCGTTGAATTTAAATAATATTTCACGTTTTATTCATACTCATATCTCCCCTATTTATAAATAACCTTCCGATTCCTAGAATTAATTCAAACAAATTTTTGAGGCATCGACTAGAACAAATTTAATGTGTCCAACACAACACACCAGGACACACCGTTGGCTCTCCTACGACACTACTACCGTATAAATAAGCTCACCTATATCTACATAATAAATCAAATGCTAAAAGTAATTGCACCTCTCAACACGAAGTCACATCTTCTTTTACCTTTACGAAATACGAGATTAAAAAAATAACAATGTTAAGCCTCCAGATTCTGTAACTCTGATTTTCGTTTTTGACACCATGTGTGAGCTTGTACGAGTATTCGCGTGTGGAGTTTGTTGAAACGTTAAGTAACACTACTCTCATATGCAAAATAAAATTAAAGAAGCTTTTAAAGTCCGGTTAACGGGCGTGAAATACGTTCCTATCGTATACAATCAACGCAAAAATATTGCGCACGTTTTTCACTCCGCCTCTTTTACGATTTCCCTTTTGCTTTCATTTATCGTTCTAATTCGATTGTGTCATCGCGAAAGGGGGACGCGCAGGGGATGGAGAGCGTTACTTCAAATTAGGTTAATAGCGTTTCGGTCCGGAGTATTAACGGTCGATCGTGTGATTATTTCCTAGGGCGGAAGGGGGTATTAAATGTGCAGTCTAGCGGTTTGAAATATCTGAGCTGCGATCACTGAAGTGGGGTTGGACGTTAGGTCCCTGAAGAAGATTCACGACCACGCCCATAACTCTCCGGCAGGAAAACCGAGGAGGTTAAAATTGGAGGTACCAAAATTTAAAATTAAATGTACAATTATATATAACTAAACGAGAATAATACATTTGTTTTACCTTGCTCGTCCAATAGCAACATGGTGTCCACTCACCTGAAACACAGAAAAAAGGTAAATATATAGCCCTTTAAGCACAAGAATTACATTTCGTTTCCTAAGATTTTGTCAATATTGCATTTGATGTACAAACAATTAATAGTAATAAATTATTTTTTATTCAAGGATGTCTTAGAAAGTTTAAAAAGATTCGTACATGCATTTTGTAGATTTAATCATAAGTTTTCTTAATGAAACTACAGCATTCACGAACAACATGGTTAACGAAGTATTTTTTTTTCAATGGAATAAACACATTTTTTATTTGCATAGTTTTTGTGCTATACATGGTATGACCGATAGATTATCGTGTACTATAAACGGTTAGTTTAATTATGATGAATAATATAACAGTTTTTATTGAACCATCATTTAAAATAAGAAAAATGAAGAATATAAGGAGGAAAAATTGAATAATGGGTTTGTAAAAAAGAAGTGATTTATTGTAGACGCTCGGAAGAAGGCAAGTGGAAAAATAAAATGAGACCGGGGCCACTTAAGTGTGTCTGATGTTATTAGACAGGCGTAGGACTAGGAGAGGGATTCTCTCTGCCCCCTCTCGCACCGGTACAGAGGACAATAAATAATACTTTATCTCGCATAAATTCATTCGAATATTGCATGCTGAACAAATGATACATGTAGAGCAGGGTGGCAGACACAACCCACAACACAGAACACTCCCCCCCGCCGCTGACCAACCTGCCTCCAAATAGCAGTGTCCACCAAATAAATCCGAACCCGGTTGGAAAAAAATGAAACATTCTCATGAAGATTAACCAAACCTAGGAAATAATGAAAAAAAACCGGAAAGTAAAATAAAGAATCCGCCCTTGATACAAAACAGAAATCTGGTCCGAACCCATATCGTGCGCCTCATTATTCGTGCAGATCTACTGAAAAAACAATATCAGCACAACGAATTTGTGTACCGTTGTCCACTTTGCTCCAGTACATTACATATTTGTTCTATACATGCCTTGTTTAGGACTTTATATATTACAGTAAATTATAAACAATTATATTAAGCTTGTACAACTGTCCGTTTGAGTTAACAAATTACCGCCTCAGAGGTAATATATAAAATCTATTATAACTAAGGAAGTGACAGTTATTAATTCAACCATTTATCGATAAAAAGTTTATCCGAAATCCACACTGGTAGTGATGAAACCCGCGCACTGTCAATAGAGAACGCAGTTTATACACTTGTAAATTTCGGCGGATTTCAGGGCCCCATCCCAGCCCCAATCCGAGCGCTGTGGGCGCAGCCCGCCTCACTTTTTAATACTTTTTTACGGCCCCCAACTCTTCGAATCAATCACTTTTCCGACCGCCCGGACGGGAAATCCCAAGCCTCTTAGGCCGCCCGCTATAACCACTCGGCGCTGGCTTTTGTTGTCTACCGGCCCCCAAGAAAACTTGGCCTCTTATTCCCTTAATTAAACGAGGAGAATTTCTGAGTAATGACATGCAGCAGGCTGTTTGGAACAGACACTTGACGCGTCGAAGCTTAATAAACGTTTAAACGCATTGAAAATATCACTCGAAGATGTAAGAAATGCGGTTTTAACCGCCTTCTATGATATTCAGTGGCGTGGAACACCATAATGAACTCATTAATTACAATACCCAAAAATTTCTATGAATCACTCATTGAACGGTTGTTATTTTGACTTGTAAATATTCGGGTTGACACATATAATCAATTTATATGATTATTTAAGGACAACAAATCATCGATGATAAAACACTCGCACTGATATTGGCTTGGGTAAAGGACTCAAAGTACGACAGTATCCTGCATTAACACGTTATTTTAAACGTCGCCAGATTTATTGCAAACGCATGAAATACTTTTTCTTAGTCCTTCATTTAAAATAGAGACGGAACAGCGGGAGAAAAAGATTAATAATACGGAGCAGCGGAATGAGGCACGAGGACACAAGTGAGAGAGAGAGAGAGAGACGTCAGAAAGAGTAATGGCCTAAGTTGTATATAAAAGCTATTTAAGCAATATTAATGAATGGGTGTCATATTCTGGTAATACCGTCCAAGCCATATTAGTTTCATATTTTCACATATATCAAGACCTTTTTCTGACCTGGCGCGAGATGAATATAAAAACTCGTGTATATAACGTAAATATCATTACAAAAAATTATTCTCCAAGTGTATGTAAGGGTCAATGGATTATGTGATTCTATTGAACGCGATAATAAATTTATATTATAAACAATTAAGGAGATATAGTGTCTCGAAAAAAATAATGTATTCGTTAAATTGAAAAATTAATTGTTTTCCCAGACTAAAGTGTTATAACTTATTTTGAAGCCTATTTTTCAGTCTTACAATTACATTCAATTATCCACTTTCTTTTGCTTACTTTACTTGAGACAAGTCTGAAACCAGTTGACTGAAACAGGGCCAGGGCCAGTGGAGTTTCCCCCCGGGCCATAAAACACATTCGACGGGTCATCGCAACAAAAACTAATTTTAAGTTGGGATCGTAAAATTCAAAGGAAACATTAATTAGATAGATGTTTTCGGTGCCGCAACGGCGGTCAAACCGAGGAGGTCGCGGTGGGGGTGGAGTGGCTGCACCCCCCCCCCCGAAGGTTTAAAACGACCACAGATAGTGGAGACGAGCCGGCCCAAGTTAGTAAGAGGATTAGGAGCCTGAACAACTTTCCTAGGAACAGCATACAATCTTAAATCATACGGACCCAAATTAAGTTCATGCAGTAACCGGGATTTGTGGATAAGAAAAAGTCTTATAAACCGTCTTCCCGCGGCTGCAATTCCCAACTAAATTCTATATCGGGAGCAATACTTATTATTTACTGCCCTATATCCTTCATGCCTTTATGTCATAATAAATTTGGATATAAAATTGTTATCTATATTGATATTTATACGACCGCAGTTTAACACACCACATTCAGAACACAGTTTTATTGCTCCCTATACATCGTAAACAGCATCAAATGACTGCGATATTGTGGAGGACAAAACGGCTGAACAAATGGCGAATTGAATCCTTCGCTAGAAATATATAAAATATAATGTAAGCGCAATTGTTGATAAGATATCTTACACATTGGGTAAAATCATAAATTGGGAATTTCATAAATTAATTTATAATAAATGATTCTCGCGTAATAACTAAGCTAGCGACATAAATATGTTCAAACTGATAATTGAAATACGAGATAAATAAAAAATGTGTTGTACAAACAGAGGTTCCTGGTCATCAAGCATTCATTTGCCACCCGGTCACCCCTCACGGGGGATTTTTTTAAGTCTATACACGAAAGATACCAACCCCGCCAGGTAACGACGTCAGGAATGATCAAATGTGAGGATTCATACCGACTGAGAAGGACACAGAGAATAGGCGTTGGTCTGTCGATACCCAGAAGCCATAATGGCTTATCCAAGTGGGGCCGTGTGCGTGCGAGAGACTCCCTCCGGCGGTGATTAGATGAGGCCTGAGGAGGGGCTCGCTCCCTCTCTCCCTCTCACTCCCCCTCGCTATATCTCTCCCTCCTCCCTCTCTCTCTCTCTCTCTCTCTCTCTCTCTCACTCCCATCTAACACACGGGTGATGACGCAATCGCGTGCCCCATACCCCTATTATCTCCCCGTTCGCTTCATAAGTTAAACTGATTTGCTGATAGATCTGAGCGCAGTCCGACAGAGAGAGAGAGTTTCAAAACACATACCGCTCTATTACACAATTCAATAAACGAACGAAATTACGAACTGTTAAGACGATCGTGCATTTATGTTACTTTCATTTACAAAAAAATACTGATGATCCGCTAAATACTTTTGAATTGGAGTTCGTTCAATGAATACACAACAATTTTAAAATGTCAGTTGGACGAATAAACGTTTCCCAGCCCCGGGCGTAACGTTAATTTGCCACCCTTCTCGAAATAATTTCGCCCAATTTCTGATCCTAAATAATAACAAAACCTGATTACGGCCGCCGGTCTGTATTCTCATTATTTTACTGTCAGCATTCTGATTAGAACACGTAAAACGAAAATTCTTACATTGCATGTAGATGTAAGCATATAAAGTTTGTGAAAATGTTGAAGTTAAAAATAAACGAAGTAAATTCCATATTTACGGTTGTATGTATACAGCTATTTCCCGAACAAATAAATTTCTCAATTTTATCATATCTGCTATCGATTTATTTTCGCTAACTAAATATTAGAGAAATTATGCAATATTATTTACAACTTATTTTTTGTGTACAGGAATCTAGTATATATAATATTATCCCATTCTTTAGTGTGTTTATAAATAGAAATTAAAGGAGGAGAACTGCACATTTCGAAAATGCGTAATTAAAATTTCAAATAAGATAACGCACAAGTGAGTGTTGTTGCTTCATTAGCGCCGTTCCCTGGGGCCTTACTTGCCCGTGTAAGTTGATATGTTGTTTGTATTAAATCCGATACGTTGACAAAGTACAGTATGAACGGAATCGGTAGAGTCGAGACAAGGGCCAATTTGTTTACACCAGCCGACCCAATAAATCTCGACACGGGGGCTTGGGAATCTTTAAGAAAGAAAGGGATCCGTTCCACTTAGGATAAAATTCCTCCAGCGAAGATTAATGGGCGTACCGTTATGATTTAGTCTTCAAAACATTTGTCACTTTAAACTCCCGGTTCGGATCCTGAGATGATATCGAGTTATATCTCAGCTGACTCACAGCTCCCGATTTTCTAATGAATAACAACCCCATTGAATGGCCATTATGTTCCCTCGAATTGATAACTACTGAAAATTTGTTCTTACATAAAAGGCTCCGCATTCATTAAAGAAATTAATTTTTTCTTAATTAACAAACAGTCAGTTATCTATTTTTATATTAATATGAAGGGCGAGGATGGATTTATTTTTATTTAATTTCTTAAGCCAAAATAGTTCCAATAATTGAAGGTAGACCTTTAATCAGTAATTAACTACAGCATATATTATATTATGTATTCCCTAAGAAAGGGATTATGAAAAACACTTCAACTACGTATTATATGTCGTGAATTTAATCGACAGGCGGGCCCACCTACAGGCGAAATGCGTAGGTGTCGGGTGAGAGCCGAAATTTCTCTTGTGCTCATAATCAGCGTCTAATGAGAGAGCGGGACCGGGTGCCGACTAATGGTACCGGGCTCAGTGGGCCCCCACGAATGAGGCAGAGATTGTGACAGAGGCAAAGTGGCTTACACAAATCCATAACGCTGTCTTACCGCAATTCCATTACGGGTTTAGAGTGAGTCCGGGTGCGCATTACGGGATTAAATTAAACCAACGGACAATATCCTGTTTCGGCCTAATAATGTCGAATTAAATGCTGACCGGCATATTCAATTAATTCAACAATTCTGTTCAGTCGTGGTTGGGACCTCGGTCTTACATGCGACCCGAAATATAGGGATTTAAATTTGAATATCCGTACGAGTGAACTATATCGGAGTGTATTAATATAAAATATGTATCTTAATATTATGATTGGCCCAGGATCACGTTTAAGGATTGAAGGTACCGGCCGAGTCTGCACAGGTGTCGAAACGAAAACCGAATATATTTCCTCCCACGTTCATAATCGGTGCCAAATCCCGAAGAGCGGCGGCGGGCGAGACATCAGCCAGTGTAATATTGCCGTGGGGGGGGGGGGAGGAGGAAGCGAGAGGATGAGACGACACAGGAGGGCGAGAATGGGAGAGTGAGAGAATATGATGGGAAGCCGGGAGCCGGTGTAATCAATACGGCCGGTGGGGGAGAGTGAGTGCGTCTTAGCCCTACCGTAGTGTAGTGTTGTGTAGTCTAGTGTAGTGTACACCCCAACCCAACAAAACAGCCCGACCGAAACTGTTGCGCCTCCCGCATCGCCTTTTCCATGCACTAGATCTACAGTCGCAAGATGGAAGTTGGCGGAAGGGATTGAGAATCACCACAGTGTTCTGTCTTCTGGCGAATTTCACCCATCGGGGTGCCAAAAACATGACCGAATTGTCCGGCGTATAACTTCCGTATCTGGTATAATGACCGGTTAAATTTTATTACAGAATAATCTAGGCCAGGGCGTTTACGGCTTAAGAATGTGTTTAACTGGTCGCGGCCACATTCAAGTAATCTGGTCGACCATCTACGGGAATGTTCTGCCGAAAATCATTCAGTCAACCTTCCCCCTGCATGTACTGAAAAAATATTACCTGTTTTCATTTCGGAACGTACAATGATAACGGTAATGCCTGTTATATATATCACAAGGTCCGGCGATGTATCCCCCAGCCACCGGGGACCGTATAATAGCTCACATCAATTTAGATCCAACACGGATACAATCCCCGAAGGTATCTGCCATTTATTTCATACACACACACAAATATATATATATATATATATATATATATATATATATATATATATATACGTACGTATAAATCGGACCATTATAAAATACAAAGGATTTTTTAATAACCTTTGTGTATTAAATGTTATTTATTTCATCATATGAGTATAAAACATTGACATAGAACAAATTTCACGTTTCAGAAAACTACGATTAAAAAAACCCTTTTTTGTATAGCAGCAGCTAATCAATCATTATAGTTCCGAAATCTGGAAATGATGAAAAATCCGAATTTACGTTAAGTATAAGCACAAACCTGTCACTATACAACCATTAACCATACGGTTGATAAGTTTTACTTACAGCAACATGACAATTTAAAAAAATGAATAGAGAAGCGTCTGAGCGATATTGTGTGTGTATGTGTCTGACAGGGAACGGGAGAAAAAGATAAAGAGAGAGAGAGAGAGAGAGAGAGAGAGCGAGGGAGAGTAAGAGGGTGATGGGCCGTGGTTGGAGTGATAGCCCGCCCAACCACCTAATGGGGACAATCTCCCCGTTCCGCTCCTAAGCAATATCTCCTGGGAAACGACGCCCTTGTTGTTCGAGCCGGAAATCGTTTATGGGAAAAAGTATCTTCACTGGAATTATTGATTTCGAATTGATCATTGAACATAACACCAAATATCGTATTCTAGGAAAGATAGGATATAGTAAGAAAAGAACATATCTCTATTGGTATCGGTACGATGACGCTTGTTTCGTTTTTTAATATAAGAGAAATTTCAGGTTCACGTACCAGATTATACAAAATACAATGGTGTCAAACATATCTGACAGCAATTTGCCTAACAGAAATTACAAAATTGTCAAAATGTCCGTTATATAATTCCCAATAATTTAAATAAATGATTAGAAATCACTCCAAAAATGCGTGTAGAAATAACCGGCAATCTTATCACGTACCCATGGCGTTTACTTTAACGACGGTTCTTACTGGGACGAATTACGATACTGGGTATCCAAAACGATTCAGAACTCTTTCTTCAGATCCTGGCGCATCTGGGTAGTTTAGGCTGTGAACAGATCCGAGACCGGCGTAAGAAGCCGACGACGCGATATCTCCCCTCGACTGTAGGGGGAGGGGCAAAAAAATAACTGAGATTAAGGCCATCGTAAGGTCGGCGGAGAAGGATGGTCCGCGGGACCTCTTCCAACATCTCTTATCGATGTCAATCGATTCCGGCCTCCCCGGCGGCATGAAGAACAAGCCCGGGGCCGTACACTCCGCAGACAAATTGGGTCAAAGTTTTCTATTTACCGGAATTCAAGAAAGGGGTACGCGGTCCTTCTTATCTGGGTGAGTCGGGTTGGAGGTCTCGGTGCATTCAATTTCGTGACTATAAATTGGTCGGCTCCGCCCCCCCAGGACCAACGGGCAGGTGGGGGACCGTCGTATCGCTTTCATTTTCCTTTCGGAAAAGATTGCAGCCGAAGAATGGAGTTGCGCGGGTGGCCCCAAGGGGGGCTGGGGGCGGATTGGTGGGCCGTGTATTAAATTACAGTCGCTACGATTCTTTTCCTTCGTCACTCCCAACGGGAGCTAATGGTGCTTACCCCGATTTGAATAAAACTTCCGTGGATTGCCTACTAATGCAATCGAACCGAATAACACGCGATAGGATCGACAACTATAATAGAAACAAAACCCGGTTTTGCCTTTTTTATTGCGCGGGTGGAATTTATTTTAAATGGAACGAAGAAAATTGTTTATTTACGAAAAATCGCGTACACGGAATATAGTTCCTGACGTTGTTCACCTACAGATTAACAAGTGTTACAACTCGTTAACAACAGTATCATAATTACCTTGCATAATCGCAACGGCTTTGGCTTTATGGCGAAGGTTAGTCGAATAGATCCTCTAATGCCTTTAGAATAGGCTAATGGGCCGCCCATTATGTGACGCTCACCGCCCTCTGAATCCTAGCCAGAGTCCCTCATTAATAACACCAGAAACTAGGTGTTCCGCTATGTACTTCATAATTGTGACGCCACGCAAAGTGTACACAGTGATAATATATTAATAGTATTTTTTAATATGTTGAACTGTAAATGGAACTGTAATATAGAACCGATTTAGTACTCATTTCATTACTTTATTACTTCCTTATGTGCTTAAGCGTAATTTTGAAGTTTTTCTAAAACTTTAAGACCAGGGACACAAAAATGCACGTCTAGTCTATAGAAAGTTTATTGTACTCAATATTTATTAAATATCTAATGTATGCCAATGTAATAAGTAATTAAGTAAAACAGTCAAAGCATTTTTTAATTATTACTATATTATTGTTTGAAGGATGAATTATTGTATCCAGAAATTCTGGGGCATTTAAAGGAAAATTTGGACATAATGATGCGTTTAGAATTTCGCAAAACGGCCGTTCCATATTCAAAGACTGCCTCGCTCGAGCATAATTCAAGGTTTTGCCGGCCCAAGAAAAATATAGCATTCCTAATGGCGCCAGTTCAGTATAAAATATACATTCCTTATCATGCGAGTATATAAATTTGCTGCATTATTCCTCGCTTCTTTTTATGCCAACTTTTTATTTCATGTAATCTTAAAAAGGGAGTTTACTGCCGGCGAGATAAAACTGCAGTCGTTGGGGGGAAGAGGCATAGCATGGAGCATGAAAGGGAGCAAAAATGAAAGAACCAAGAAAACTTTTTAGCCTAAGGAAATAATCAAAATTAAAAAAAATGTGAGGCAATTAAGAGAGCAATTAATTTCAGCATTTGTCAAGAATTTTTCGTACATATTTTTATCCACAATTTTATCCCAAACACTTGTATATCATTTTATTCTAAATCATCTACAATTTTTATAGATAACAGCGTCAAGTTCGCAAAATAAACGTTTAACTAATTAACAGTATCCATAAGTGTAACAGCACATTACCGGTGCTTGTACAGAATTTTAATGCTGTTTGAATAAAACGTTTTTGACGTTCTTACAATAATAGCGTAGCACCGAGCTCTAATTAATATGAAATATAGTTTAATGCAAATCGATAAAATTTATCAATAAATTAATCATCGGCAGTACCCAAGATAAATTTTCTCTTTGCCCGGACAAAGTCAATAAGTATGGCCAAACTATTAGCGATGAGAAGCACGTATTGGGCTGGGCGGTGTTTTTTCGGAACGCTCTGGGCCCCATGCGCCATGCGGGCCAACCCCATGTAAATTCTGCCACTCGAGTAAGCCGGCGCGGAAGCTGAATTATTCGTCTGAGTTGGTTGGCCAGAAGTTGCAACAAGTTTGCCAAATCAAGGATTCAGGCATAATTCCTGATAAACGCTGTAAATTTTCAAGAAAATATTCATTCACACTTTTCGAACGGCGCTAATGCAATTGCGCAGCCCCTTTTTCTCGTTACTTTCGCGAAAGAAAATAAAACCAAAAGGTAATATAAAACAGACTTTTTAACTCCTGCGATTTCACTATAAAGTTCTAATGGCGATACATACACAATTAGCATTATATTCCACCAACAAATTAAACTATATTCCTATTAGTTAGGATATTTATGGTCAGTATATCATTTCTTGGCTTCATAGCTTGGCATATGGAACGGGAATGCCGGGATTGTACGGGAAATCAGGTGTGATTGGAATAAAATTGAAGTTTGTCGCTCGGTTTTTCCGCCTGATATCCCTGCTAACGAAATTCCGAGAGTCCGTAACCTAGTAAGACCAAACAGAAACTCACACTAAAATAATAGTATTGTAATTGCGGTATTACGCAAGAAAACTACATTTGTAAAAAGCTTGTTTCAGATGGAAATTGACATATGGAGCGATTGTATTGGAAGATCTAAATATTAGTATATTAAAAGTAAATGAATACGGAATTTATTTTTAGACAATTAAAATTATATTTGAACGCACAAACAAGAGAAAAAGTAAATTCGGACGAGTCTGAATTCGGGCAGTGCGCTTCTCGCAACATAATTCACGCTCCGGTGATTGACTGCACTGTCTGGGGTAAAACTCGAGGCGGAAACTTCAGTC
The DNA here is from genome assembly GCA_019843655.1 of Lethocerus indicus. Lineage (NCBI taxonomy): Eukaryota > Metazoa > Arthropoda > Insecta > Hemiptera > Belostomatidae > Lethocerus > Lethocerus indicus. Next base: position 17,730,321 of record JACDQD010000002.1, read on the forward strand.
CCCGGTTTAAACGACCGGGCGAGATAAAATAAATTCCGTATTCCGATTAGAAGTCGGTCTGGGAGTTGGGGAGCGGGCGAGGGCAGATTACGCCCTCTGGGGGGCGGGGGCGGGGGAGACCTGTTTATCTGGGCGGAGGTTTGAGCCTGGGAGTGCGGCGGTGTTGGCCGCTCGTAAAAGGCCGACACCCGCGAGGCGCCATGTTTTATAACTCGTCCCGGGGATCTCTCCAGACCGATAAGATATATACGACATTAGGAAAGGCGGCACCACCTCCAATCCAATTATCGGAGGCGGTCCGGAGCCCGCCCGCCCCCCAACGTGTACGTGCCCATCCGCGTTATTGCGTTTAGCCATAAATGTGGAAATTGACAGAAATTGGGCCCGACTCGTACCGAATTAAAACAACTGGGGCCTCCGACACGGACACCTCGCTCGGACAATAAAATTCTTCTATTTCGGATGTATCGTCATGGAACAGAGTTGTAATCTTGTTTAATTTGGGGTTGCTTACAAAATAATTTGGAATACATTATGTATGCAGTGAGACGAAAGAAGTATTAATGATTACAGTTTTTTAATTTAGATATTGTAACCCACATTGTACAATGTTTTTTGAGGGTGCTTTAAACAAAAATAATATATTGCAATATTCTCCTGCAATTCTAATGAGCGAAGAGAAGAGGTCCGTTTGGACTTGTTATAACCGCTATTAATAATGCACTATAATTTTAGTGGAACAAAAGTGCATGGACAAAACACCGGGGTATTATAGTGGATAATATATTTAAATAAGAGCGCTCACAAATGTAAATCGCGGCTTTTTTTTCTAATTTTTCCGTTCTGGCTGAGAGTACAACCGGGAAGTCCATCGTAAATACCATTCCGTCGCGGACTCATAAAACTGGCTCTTCCGTCTCGGCTCCAGAACCGCGGGCGCCGCTTAAAATTCGAGTCTAAAAAAGGCGTATAATTTTGATCCATTGCTTTTTAGTGAGTCATTTTAATTAAATATACGGTTAGGTAGTTTTTATTCGGCATTGTCAGCATGGAACATGGCTGCATTTGGGGACTTTAGTCGCTATTCTATTTAAACGAAAGATAATATCGAAAAAATACTCCTCCCCCACCCCACGAATTTGACCTCATGTATAAATCTTATCCTAAATCACTTATAAATGTATGCATCATCAAAACAGGTCTATATTAAGGACAAATAAATTACTGCATCCAAATTGGCCAAGGTGACTAGGAACTGGTATTATAATTTGATCATATAATATTCTTTAAATCCATCCCACGCTCTTATTAGTTCAATCGCTATAATCAATCCTCTAATTTGTAATAAATTTCTAACGCTAATTTATTATGAGCAGGTACCTGTCCATCATTTATGAGTTAAGTAACACATTAAGAAATAGGAGTGAAATAAACGGACAGGTCGGATTAGGGAAGAATTAAGAAGATAGCCAACAATTAACTCTTAAATCTGGAACTGGGGAGAGGGGCTTCTGGAAAGGGGCGGAAGCCGACGGAATGAGTCAAACAGGTGGTCGGCCGGTTGGAAACTACACGAGGAATTCAAAACGAAAAGCGGCACATTTTGGGTCAAATAATAGTTGGGCTTGAGACGTGCTCGCGGCCCGATCAAGGCGAAAGCTTGACATTGGGCTTAAAAGGGAGGGGGAGGGCATAAACGGTTTAGTCCAAAAGGTTGTGTGGGGGAAGGGCTATAAGTTAGTGGGCTGTTATGTCTGTGCTGCCGCTACACGGAAAGCGTTTTATAAAAATTTCAGGCAGCCAGGGAGAGAGAGAGAGAGAGAGAGAGAGAGAGAGAGAGAGAGAGGGTGAAAGTCCTCCCCGGCACAACGTCACAGGGGCGCTGAGGGCGGAGGGAACGCTACCCCTTCACTCGGCCCAGAAGGGGTCGATCGATGTCAATTATTAACCTAGGGGTCGGGGGCACATCTGTAGCGAGAATAGGGCCAGCAGGCCCTGCCGTCTCCACCAATAATTTTATTTGGCGCCGTCGAAAGCGCGAAGGAATAACACATGCTCACAATGTCTTCTCCCTCCCCATGGCTATATTAATTACAGCCGGACCAACGATAACAATACCTCGTGTAAAAATTGAATTCATTGAATCCGATTATTTATTTTTCTAAAAAAAGAAACACAGAAATTATTAAATATATATCTCAAAATTAATTTACCGAAGTGATTCGATTAATTAAATGATTAAAATGTTATTAATAAAAAAAATTTGGGCGATACCGTGAGAGCGGCAATCTCGAAATGATTGCTATACCGATTATTAATTCATCAAATACGAGTAGATCCAGAATGCTGGACGGGAGTTCGAAATATTATTGGACTTACTATGATGGTCTACCCAAACCCATCTACTAGACTGTTATTCCAGGTTTTCCATTTTATTTTCATTTTCCACTTTAGATAAACGCACCAGTTATAGGTCGTTGCATGTCAGGTGCAGGGTAGCCGTTAAAGGTTATACGCGAACATCGGAAGTCCTTATCTGGTGTAAATTCCCTTCCCCTACTTGTATACTTCCAGAAGATCTATCGGGGACTATTTACGAAGTTGTAGTGGAGATCGGTGATTGATCGGTGGTGATCGATTTTACGACAAGAAAAAAGTGTGTATTTTAGGTAATTTAGGAATAATCGAACCGATGACAGATAACCGAGTCAACCTGATAGATTAAACAGAAGAAAAATGCCTCTTCGACATCATCACAATCATCTAACTCCAGTGACATCGGTCGCGAGTCGGTGCACCTATAATTCATTCCCCGGAGGGGCAAGATGCTCCCGTCTCATTGTTCGACGCCAGAACCAATCTCTGCCTAAACGGGCCCACCGTCTGGGATAACGAAATGAAAAAAAAACTGGAAGGAAGAAGAGAAGAGAAGCACGGGGAGGTTGTCAATATCTGCGCGGCTGTAATCCGAGCCGGAGACGGGCGGAGTTGGGACGGTAATTGGCCGGCGCGGAGAGAGAGAGAGAGAGGGAGGGAGGGAGGAGAGAGAGAGAGAGAGAGAGAGAGAGAGAGAGAGAGAGAGAGAGAGAGAGAGAGAGAGAGAGAGAAAGAGAGCTCCCCCTCGCCGATTGTTTCTGCGGCCTAGCGCCGGACCTTTCTACACGTTTCCCCCCGTCCCGGAAATAACGGTCCCCCACTCCTCTGATTGGATTTCCAACAGAAACATCTCTTCCTCTCGAAACCTCGAGCCCGAAGATTGAAGCCTTCGAAACTGGACCACGATTCGGACTTTAATTTAGGTATTGCGTGGGAGAGAGAGAGGGTTTAAGGCAAGGGGAAAGAGAAGAACATTGTCACGTCTCGCGAGGGAAAAACAACCGCGCCGAAGAGACCGGAATTTTTATTTTACTTTCTGTATTTCCAAAAAAGGTTTGAGACTGCATAGCTTTTTGTACATTCCGTTTATATTAATGAACATTAAGCTTGTAGGCATAAATAAATGTCGGTCATTAGTCGTCAAATAGTCGCGCTGAATCTGTTAATATCGATCCGAAATAAAACTACCAAGTATATTCTCATTTCCAATGCTGAATCGATAAGTAATTACCGAAGGGTGCGAAATAAAAATATTACAACACCCAGAGGGAAATTCAATTTTATTATACTTTCCATTACTGCGGCAGTGTAAACAGAGATCGTGTACAGCGAGTTTTGTGTGTTTGTGTGTGATGGCCACCCCAGAGGTCCATTACCTGTGCCCCGAGTGTCCGGGCCCACATTTACCCAAGTGTTAATTCTTGAAAGCATTAGGGTCTGAGGCGTATGTTGCCGGTGCCGGCAGTGGATCAAGTTGGGCATTAAGTTAGTCGGCGGGCTAATGCCCAACAGTGTCTGCCCTCCTGTCCAAGAAAGCAGATACCCCAACTTGCTCCTACACCTGGTTCAACCCCCATCCGAGTTAACCTCTTTCCGGAACATGGATACTTTCATTCACCGGTAGAAACATTTTTACTACTATACTACACTGTCCAAATACGCAACGATCAAACATTATACTGACATATCAAAAATGTTTCCACACTGTTAATATATAATAAATTAATAAATAATAAATATCAAACTGTGAAAAATAAAAAAGTTAACCACCTCTGTATGATTCAAGTAGCGGTCATTAACCGCGGCCATTATGTGGAGCATTACCCTAGTTAGGAAGGATGTATTAAATACATATTCGGCTTCTGGATAAAATCCTGTTAATGTCACCAAGCTAGACCTCCCTTTTATGTATTGAGTAATAATTACGAGCCTTGAAAATGAAAACGAAGAGGAAGACAAATAAGAGATTCTTACGTCGCTTGCACGAGGAACGCTTTATTTTATGATACTGCTCGCTCAATTTTGCGCAGATAATTACAAGAAAAAAGCAAAACAACACTATCGACCAATAATTTTGGAAGAGAAGATGGGACTCGAGGAGAAGAAGAGGTTTCAGGCGGGTCGGGGTGTTAGGGTGGCTGGAAAGAGATCACTTTTGGCTGGGAGAAATACACGAAATGAGAAAGTCCCGCGGACAAGAAAATTAGCGTGATTTGTGCCTGGCGACCCTCCCCCTCCCCCTCTACCTCTCACCCCCGCGCTCACCGACCGTCTACTTTTCTTTCTCCTCCACTTTTACGGAGAAACCCTAAATCCACTACCTCCTTTTCACATAAATTTTACCACGGTTTCAACAACCGGGGAGTTCGGCTCAAGTCTAACTGAAATTTTCGCTTTATGTTTCATCATTTAATCAATCCCGCCTTTTAGTGGTTATAAACATATTTCATTATATACCGAACCCAAAATGGAACCTGTATCGAAAGGAATTGTTGATTTCAGACTGGCACTATTATTCCCCGGAGGAATAAAGGGTGAAAAAGAATATGTTAAATGGTAAGAATTATAAAATTAGTTACATTTTAAAAATTAATTAAAACTTATTAATTTAAATAAATTTGTACATTAGTACGAAAGTAATAGTAAAATAAGAGTGTAAATATGAGAACATAAGAATCGTGTATTTGTGAAATCACTCTCTCTAATCAATCGGTACTCATAAATCTTAATAATATTTTATAGTAGTCCAGAGTTTATATTCACCCGGCCCGATAAACTCGGTATTTTTTGCCGGCTGGACGTCAATCAAATCGTAGCAATAATTCATAAAATCGAACTTTATTTCAACTTTTCACTAATAAATTTTGGCCCTGGTCCTCGATTAGCCGACCTGGCCAACGCGCCCCCCTCGGGCCCACCACTACGTAACCACCTGGAAACTGGAACATTGATTACATTAAAGCAGATAAATCATTTTTATTTACACGGTCCTAAAGCATGTATAAATAGTCTCGAAAACTTATCTGCCTGTGTTCGTGAATAATCCATCAATTTATTTAATTTAGTGTTCTCAGAAATAAAAAAAAATACTATGCGGCACTATATTCTCTGACATGACCTGTAATTCTAAAATTTCTATTTCTGTTACTACGATAAAATAATTCCAATATTAACTAACTCTTCTGCCAAGAGTACGTTGCATTTATCGTATTCGGATCAAAGTAGTATAGAGTTTTCATTCCTAGAAAATCCCTTCATTTCCAACTTTTCGCTATCGTACATGAATATGTCTGAGCGAGCTCCGCTGTTCAAACCACACAAAGTGGGTGTTATTATGGAACGAGTCATTGGCCAGCTCGCAGGAACGCTTACTGCGAATCGTTATATTGGCACTCTATTGTCTGGGCTAGATTGCCGTGCATACTCAAGCATTACTTCAGCGAGGAAACCTGAAATATGTACTATTGATACTGCGACAGCGGGGCCTTCCTGACTCATATTGTTCCTGGCTAATGCTTTGTTCAGAGGAAGCATCTCAGAGACGGTCTAATCTATCCTCTTCAATAGCTACTTAGCAGTTAGATCACAATAAAACGAAAGGAGATAACACAATTGTGCATATATACGTATTATATTACCAGTAAATAATACATATTCATATAAACATACATAAAACAATTATTACCCCCTGTTTATGTGAAAATATTATGTTATTTCGATAACGCGCTGATAAACTAGCGCTCCCTGAGGGTGGTACGGAAATATACTGAACTAAAGTTCGTTGGGTGCACTTGCACCGATTAACTAGATTATAAAAATAAACTTTTTTCAATACATTTTGGATCAACAGGAAAACTTTTATGATCGTAAATACACAATACCAGATAGATTTCCTGTCATATATTTGGAAGTCAGACCCTAATAGTTGTGACCAGTTGTGTGATCAAATATACATTTGACCGTTTATCCGACAAAGACTTAAGCAGATTAACAAAATCCCTTCCAACCCAAATAAGATAAACAACATCCCCCGAAAGCACAATAAATAACAAGACAGAAATACATACACAACCACCAGAGTACAAGTGACAGTGACAGTGCAGTGAGGATGCCCAAAAAACATCCAAAGTGCCAGTGATTAACACCGCTACTGAAGATGACGAACAGCCGAAACCAATCTAGCAAAAGACCAAACCAGCGAGTGGGGATAGAAATACACGAAATCTACGGAATTCCTCCAATGTTGTCAAGGATCCAAATTTGTAGGCAGACCCATCGGTCGGGGGCACAGAGATTATTGCGACGCCCGGTAACAGCTCAAAACGGCTGGTAATGAGAGGCTGGAATCCAATAACCGGGTGCAAATTTGTTTAGATAATATGTACTTTCATTCCCCTTCCGCTGCACCGGTGGTAATTTTTTTATTAGTACTCAACAACACATTTTGCAATTGTTTGAACGAAATACTGAGACTAAACAATCGAAACGGATCGGATGAAAAGTATATAATACTGCGTGACGCTCGCGTGTTCGGCTAATAATCCGAGGAAATAAGTAAATGTTCTTTTCAAAAGGTACGAATACTCATAACCTCATTTATAGATAACATAAACGTGTAAGAACATGCAAATGTTCCGAGACAGTTTCTAAATAGTATTTCTTGATATAAACATCCCCCTACTGTTCGAGGTAAATTTTTGCTTAATAGATATTTTAATATGCTTTTATTAAAGTCGATTCGTTTAGACGTTGCGACATTTCGTTTTTGAATACCATCTATTTTTATGAAGACGGTATTGCATAGACAGAGTTTAATCGGGAGATTTCTAATTGGCTAAGGCGCTGATAGCTTATAACGGACTGGCGGTAACATAACCGGTATCCACCAATAACGAGACGGACACCGCTGTTTGTGACGGGCTCGGCGGGGTAGTGGGCGGGTGGGGGGGGTAGTTATTGGATTTCGTTAAAACTGGTGTCAGGTGTCAGAACTGATTACGTTCGAGTGTCATCAAGGAATGCGCGGGCGGCGGAGGGCGGGGCTGGGGTTGTCTTGAGATAATTCGATACGGCTAACAGCCACCATCCCCCTTATCCAACCCGTTACCTCCACACGTTGCCACAACCCTCATAAGGCCCTCAGGTATGATTAAGTGGGCCCGTAACAAAAAGAACCCCTGTATGAGAATAGCGGGCAGCGTGCTTAACGATACACCGAAAGGCGAAATATCGAAATAATATATTGAAAATAATTATGTGTTTAGCGACATAAATTCATTTTAATTTCCGAACTAGAAAAAACTGGGAGGCGACTCCTAGCACCCCACTATGCTAATGACAACCCGTAGAAGCTGAATCTAGTCGACCTAAATACTAGAAGGTAGAGGAGATTACAGAAGTTATTATATCAGAATTGAATTTATACCTTGAATCAAATCAGTAAGTCATGAGTAAGCGTCCGCTCTTTCCTTCGAAATTCGAACTTAAACTGCATTTCGACGGCAGTCCGAATTAGGTCCCTCGGAAGGTGGACAAATATAACAATAAAAAGCGATGGATCGTTGCTGACAGAGCTCGATAAGAATGATTCCCTTTTTATCGGTGTGTCGGTTCCTTTATATATTTCATCTTTTTGGTTGGGCGCGGCTCGGTCACGATACGGGGCCGCGGGCAAATATTAAAAACCCACCGACCATAAATCTGAAATGAATTGTAGTTCGGCGATAGGGTATGCTTGAATACACACCGGCGAAGGGGGATACAATTTGTCGCCACTTACAACTTGCGCCGCTTCTGATAATTGCACGCGGTAAAGCACAATCGCATGTTCCCTAACATCAGCCACCGTGACCAACGCTTTGACTACCGTTTGTTAAGAAAAACTAAAAATTAGGAACACCTATGTCAATACCAACTGCTGACTGATGACGTTTTTTCTATATCACGATCCCTAATTTAATCCCAACGCGTAGAATAAAATTTATCATCCTGTGGACGATCATAATTAGACATAGGGTTAACGTTAAAGCTAACTCAACGATAGATTTCTCAGTTATTGTATCATGATATAAAATAATATTGCTGAGGAGGAAGAATGCACAACTTTCATATTAATAGTTAATAATAATATATATAAATATAATTAAATAGAATAATAATAAAAATACTGTGTCAGTACTAATCTAGAGTATTATGTTACATTATCAGCAAAATGAAATTTAAAACTGTTAACATTAAAATCTTTAGAAGTACGAAAAATTCAACCTTCAATTCACGGCAACCCCTTGAAAGTTCTATATTTATTATCGGTTTGAAGGACTCTACGCCGGGTCGAGAGCGGGCAGAGGGCTTCTGAATAAAATAAATGCCACACTTCTAGAATTCCCAGACCTTCATTACTCGCCGAGAGAAAGACTTATTTTGCGCCGTTAACAGTAAATAGGGACAGAGTAGAGAAGTGAGCGCCGGCGATGGAGGGAGGGAGAAAGAGAGAGAGGAGAGAGAGAGAGAGAGTCTCTTCCATCAGACCTTCACAATGGGAGAGGCGACCCTTATCAGGGCGGCCTCTTTAGCCGGCCAACCCTCCGCCACCCTCGACTCGGTGCCCAACCCACGGTGGCTCCACTCTGTACTATAACACTACACCGTGTACAATATTAAACAAGGAGGGCCCTGTGTCCCTACACGCAAAGATAACTGGTTAACTGTGTCATGGACCCGATCGGGGCCCTTCGCGGCTCACCATTCGCCACATAATCCAATCGGACCGCTCCGCCTATCTGCGACACACACGAAACCAGTCTAGCTTAACGGAATAATAAAAATAAATTCTATCGTAATCCGAAATGCCTGTGCCATATAATTATGGGACTTTTGTAGTTTTCACGGTATTTATTCTTACACTTATAGTACAAGTGAAGTAAGTGACAGTGCGAACAGTCGTGCCAAAGTGCTACTGAAAATGCCGAGTAGCCGAAAGCCGGGGATTCCAAACCCTCGCAGACCACAAAACAGGTATTCCTAACTAATCGGACTTTTATTTGATTTTATTTCTCATTCAGATGTTTATATGTAAAGGACATTATAAACACAAGTATCAGTAAAATAAAAATAAGAATAATGGGTTAGGTGTAGGTAGGAATTTGGCGGGTGGAGGGTGTGCCTAGGGATGTTGGTTGGCACTACCTCCTCAACGGTTATATCCTCCTGTTGAAAGGGTCCTTAGCGCGCGCTCCAACCCTTTATTCAAAGTCGCTTCCCACCCTCGCCAATGCCGTCCTCTTCCCTGCCACTCCTGACTGAGGCTTATCCTCCAGCCTTGTTTTTATTGTCTGTGGTCGGATTGCGCCGCGCTCGGGACCTACGTCCCAGAAAGTCGGATTATACCGGATTCCTGTTATGTGGATTTCACAGTTTTTATACGTCCTAAGTCGCTCCCCGTTCAACCGCAATATTCCCCGCAAAAACTGTACCGAGGAAGGAAAAGTAAATTGGTTTTACCGCGGTCGGAAATAAATTTAAAGCGTCGCCTCGGTGGTTGGAGCACGTTCTGGGGCCTGATTACTGGCCGTCCCGAGAAGTTATTTTCCCTTAATCTCTCCTCCCGCCTTACTCACCGGGCCCCTTATTTCCATACCGCTTCTCGATCCTACACCCGCGCCTTTACCTACAAACTTATTGCGTTTATATTTCAGACAACATTTTTAATACCGCAACATTTTTAACCTTCCTCCTCGTCGTTGTAATGACGCACGATCCGACATTCGCCCATTCCAGTTTGGATTTCATACAGAAGAGTTAGAAATAAATTTAACGATTTTTTACGCGGATTTAGCTCAAAGCGTGAAGAGAAGCGGCGGAAAGAAAAAATCCCATTCGGGGAGATGGAATATTTCAAATTTTTTGCGAGGGCCAACACACGTGTCGCGGGTCGAGGTGGGGGTTTAAATGCCAGCGCGAATCTAATCCATCATCCGGCCCCAACATCTGGGGCCCCCCTCTCCCCCCATAATACAATCATCGATTCTGTGCAACCATCTAAAAGTTTCAATCTGCACTCGAATATCTACTCCTATAAATTAGAAATTTATAATTAATAATCGTGGTAATATTTTCTACATCTAAACCCTAAATAGTAATTTCAGAATCAGCCAGCTAGTTATTGGGAGTTAAAAAAATATTATATATAAAAAATATATATTAATATTCTTAGGATTATTCTGTTGTAGTATAATAGCAGTATAAACGGTGCACGAATGGAAGATAATATTTAATTCATTCCCCGCGCCCTTATTTACTTGACTAGATATGCTTATCTATATTAATAATCGCGTCTGTGATCTTAGCTAATGAGAATTTAACGGAGGAAATAATTCCAGGCGCGAAATGCGCCTACTCCAATATTGAACTTATCGAATCGGAATTTAATTCTCAGTCGGGACGAAAGGGAACAAAAAGGTATCTATGAGTTAAGTTTAAGTTGAAGAACAGCGGCGAGAGGAAGTGAGGGTCGAGGGGGGAGAACAGAGGGGCGACATCTGGGGAATTCCTGGGGTAAGGAAGGGCGGGTCACGTCCCTCCTACAGCCCGCATCAAAACCCCGAGGCCCGCCTCCCACCCTTCCTCCGCCCACCCCTAAACCAGGAATCCTTGATTAAAATTCCACTTCTCATGATTAATGTCCCCCTTCTCTACAACCCCCGCCCACGACCCCCCGAGGGCGGACCCTACCCCCGTCAAATCGGTATTAATGCTCGCCCCCGGCTACCGCCTTTCCCAGTCTTTCGCGCCGCCAAAGACATTTTTGTGCCGGGCGGTAAATTTTCCCGTGTTCGCACACCCTAAAACCGCGGTCGTCTTTAAATAGGCCGGTTGGGGGTGGACAGAAACCAGAACGGCTCCTTCCAAATAAGCATGAAGTCAATATACAAACATCGACGAAATATGAGAACTGTTTGTCTCTATACTTATAGCGCGCAATACCTGATTGTATTATATTTAGAACGGACTTTCCCACAATTAAAAGCCTAAGTTTATAGCAAGTAAGATGATTGAAATATCAACTTGGTCAATACGTCGGAATTGTACAGTAGGCCAACATATAAGGAAAAATGCAAGAGAACCCGGCGTCTACTCGTTAAAAATGCACGGGACACTTGCGCCGCCCTTTTTTCTTGTAGAGGGGGTCGGCATAATATAAAAACAATGGGTTCATTGATCCGTGTCGCCGGGGAAAATAGGTTCGATAAAAGTTCTGACCCGTAGAAAATCAGGAGGGAGAGCCGGCCTCCTGCCAGCGGATACGTCTACTCGGCCGGTTGGAGTACACAGTCTCTGGGGCGGGGGGTTCATTAGGCGTGAGCCGCGCGGGAGTTATGAGATAGCGCAAGGGAGAGAGAGAAAGAGAGAGGGAGGGAGAGGGAGAGGAAGGGAGAGCGAGTGAGAAAGAGGAAGCACAAGGAATTAGCTCGCGTGGGGGGATGACGAGGGACGAGGCGGGGGAGGGATAAAGTTGGTGGGTGATGGAGTGCGTGTCGGCGGGATCGGGCCCTGTAATTTCAGTTGCGGTTTAGAGTTGGGCGAGGAGGAGCGACAGGGATTGAAGGCACCCCAGCCAGGGGGCAGGCAGGGAGGCAGGGAGGGAGTGATGGTGGGAGGGAGGGAAGGGAGGATCCACCGCCTCGTTCCATCGATTAGCCAATTGTTACCACCTCCCCCTTTTCAACCAGATGAGCCCCAACAATACTCCGCAAGAAAATGTCCAAGCTTTAAAAATGAATTCTATACTCCCCTTTTTCAATTATTCCAATTAATACGAGTCACTGATAATGTCGTCTCCTAATAACTTTACCTTCCAATAGCATTACAGTGAATTCCCGCAGCCACTTCGGGATACTAATGAATGTTCTGAACTTATACCAACTCCGCTGGTTATCAATTCCCGTTGTTATCTTATTGTGTGTATTGTTCCGTAATATTTTGCCACTACCGCTGCTAATCTTAAAGAATTACGCGCTAAAGATAGGATTCGTGCCGGAATACGTCCCATTAAAATGTAAATTCCTTTCATGGTTGTCGTTAATACGTTATTGTTACCGTGAAGTCTACTCCGAAACTGCCCCTTAAATGTAATTGACGCTATTAGAGGGAGAAAACATTTTTAATTTTGAGAAATAAATACTTCGGACGACGAAATATCTATAATCCTGTAGGCTGTGCGCGTGAGTGAGAGACAGCAGAGGGCGGTATTCAATTAGACATTTACGTGTGCTCGTTTCTCGGACGAAAAATTTATTTGAGTCTCATTTTCTTGGAAAAAGGCCGCAAAGTGCGATACGGAGAGTTTCCCTAGACGCGAAGATGACTATCTCGAGGGAATTGCGGCCACCGATAGTGACTTCCCTCCGCGTCCTGTAATTTGGGAATGCGGCACGTTCTAATTCGGCTAGGAAATGTCGGTCCCGGCGACAATTTAAAAGTTCGAATCGATTTGTAATTACTGGCCGAAAAATAAGTACAAGAGAATTCTGTAAACCATTAGAAGCAAAAAGGGAACAAATCTTACAGCTCAATTTGAACCGAAGGATAAGACGGCGGAATTTCTTCCCGTGACGAAAAACGTGTAGAGCTTGTAATGTAACAGTTGAAAGCGATTGGTGAATGTGTGATTAACACATTTCTTTTTAAATTGTTCACATATTCTTCTCTCTTACTTCTTTTTCGATGTATACTGGAGATATTAACGTACGAACATACGTGGCCCTAATTTTCATAAGATGCCAAAATATATAGTTAATACAGTAGGCGCAACGCGTTTTATTTCTATCACCTTTAACACGCCTGATATTTATAATTCTTAATAATTATTTTTTCTCTTTAAAAAAAAATTGAGCTGTGTCTATATTGTTGAATTTAATCACCATGTTTAATCCACGGTGACATGTATTTCCTGTACGAGTATGTATTAGCCATCATTTTTATCTTTTAATATTTAGTATCTGTGGTAGATTTTAGACCTTCACTTTATTTCAGATATTATATTTTTACAGTATAAAACAGTGTTTTACCGTTATTGGTTGCTGGCACGAGGGGAACTTTGTAAGTGAGGTATTGATGGGATATAGAGATATGGATCTCTGCTGTTGTTTCAGTCGGTGCTACAGTTTATTTTGATATTTTTTTATTTTGCCCATTTTTGTGTTGTTCACGATAGGTTTGTTGTTGACATTTTGAATCTGCACTGCCAGATTTTGCAGTGCGTGCAGTTCGACTTATAATCAAATTTGTATGAATTTACTTCTGTTACTCTGATGTGTGAGCGGTCAAAAGAAGGTGGACTGTGATTTAAGGAAATTTGATTCGAATTCTAAAACCCTGTGCTGAATGTATAGCCTACGATTAATTTAAGGCTGTAAGTATACATTGCCACTAGTATGTGCTAAGGTAAATTCCATACAGTGTATATATACGTATTATGAGAAACAGCAAAATAAGTCAAGAAATTTAATCAGCTTTCCTATGGGATGGTATATTTTTGTAATTTCGTGTACAATGTGCAACCCGTTGAACGAATGTAAATTATATGTATTTCACAGTCTGGTTAGGTATGTGGTTGCTAGAAATAGTTACAATTCTAAATAGAATTAGAATTTAATTCAATTCTATGACACTTTTTAATTATTTAATTTTGTTTTTTCAGCATTTAATGTGTTAAATATTCATTCCAGTTTGTTAGATGAAAATTTACAGTTAATCTAATCTTTTAATATTTCTTTGGTTGTATTAACCCGTTTCTATCTCAGATGTACATTATGATTCTTTGATGCTTTATAATAATAACAGAATTTCATTTCTGATAAATTCGTTTCTCGCACGACATTAAATCATATATAAATACACCCCTGAAAATCTGCCAAAGGTGTATTCGTTTTATTAAGTGAAGTACACTGTTATATCATTATTTAAATAATAATAACTACACTTCAACCTAACAGTAATAGTACTCCGTCATTGCATTTCAGTTTGCCAGTCTTTAATTTCACATCGGTGCAAGTTTATACTCCAAATCTGATGTAGAAAGCAAAAAGATGAATCGGAAAAACATATTAGTAGGTTGAACAGCAGAACGTATATTGGCCAACTCTTTTGAGGTTCGACAAGGAAATTTATTAGACCAGAGTAAGGTCAGCACCCTGTATTTAGTTTTTATCTGACGAATATTTTATGTTAAATAAAAACTCGGAAGAACGGATACAAAGAGTTTTGGTGGATGTAAAACTGCTGTAATAACATTTTAAAATATTCAGTCAAATTTTTACTCATAGTGCTATTCTAAACCTGTGGAAGAATAAAAGTATGGCGGAGGAATGAATACTTGTGAATGATATTTTTTAGGAATTATAATATTTAGAATTCTTCATTACACAAGCCTCTTGTACATCACATATTCGGTTCAGATGGAGTTGGTATCTCGAATTTAATACTACGCGGCCGATGAAGGAAGAGTGAAGCGTTTTGAAATCATGATATTTAACAAATTGCATTATTTCTCCCTTCCCAAGTTGGAAGGAACATGGGCTCGGTCGGGTGCCCTTTCCGAATGATAAATGCCTCCCAGTCACGATAAAAAGCCCTTATACGGTTCACCCCTTATAGGGCTACCCCCATTACGATACATATATAGGTCGTATAACGTGGGCTGATATAGACGTGAATAGCTTATTGAGACGATCCCTTCTGCTTCTCCTACCTCTCCGCCAAAAAGGAGATATCCGACATTAACGCCATAGACGAACAGAGCCCGACTAAAAATTGGAATTCCTCAATAGAATGACCTTGCCCCGAACAAATCGCATTATTAAACGACAGGTAAATAATACATCTTTTATGTAATCCTTCTTTTCCGCCCTTTTCGTTTTTTACCTCGGAATATAGTTTCCATGTATGACATTGGTTACAGAAATAAATAAATATTATATATTTGTCCCAAGAAATATTTCCCTTGCTTAGACTATTTTAACACAAAATTAAAAGTATTTCTGTTTATTATTAATCATATATATTTGTTAGTTATGTTAGTCATGTTACAAGCCTGTGCAATTAATCGGGAAAGTTTATTTCAATAGGCACAGAGATATAATTTTTCTCTCAGAGATATAATAATAATAGTAAGAAATACATCATAAATAGTGATACAATTATGGTACTATCGAATACGATTAGTATCGAACTATAGTGAAAAACCGGTTCTAAAACAGAACCGTCACTATGTTTTTTTCAGTTTTCTCTGTGATATCATTTATTTTCGAGATCGGTTTATTTTGATAGTAGAATAATAGTTTTTACTATATTTAAGCCATCGCGAGTATGTTTCAAACATAGATTTCATCAGTGGGCCACCGTAGAGAGAAAGGTACATCGGGCTTTCTGTTGCCATATCGCAGTGAGAGTGGCTAGTTGTAGAAGAAGGAACTATTAGAAATAAAGGCCTGCCGACAGGGGGGCGAAGTGAGTGGGCACCGAGGCCCGCCAATCCCGAACTTATCCCCGCCGCCACCCTCATCCCCTCATCCATAATGCATCGCCAATCCGCCCATCTGTGAACTTTGATGCCCTAATTTAAATATTGAAATTCCGCGACAGATTCCAGGCCGGCGGCGGCCTCGAACGATCTACAGTTCCTCTAACGATATTTAATCGCTCCCCACGATTCCGAGAAGTCAGCAACCAGTTCATTGTTTCTCCACTCGAACAGAATTCACTTCGTGTTATTTTAAAGTCACTATCACCGAGCCCAATCGCACTAATTACAGTGATGGCTCTCAAATTGTAATATATAAAACATGTTGATTTACATAACAGTCGTCGAATGAAAAACCACATGGGAAAAAAAGAATGGCCTTTTGTAGTGCAAAATCATGAGAAAAGTCTGATTGGAAGTAAGAATTTATATAAGAGTATTATTAAGTGCAATTATGTTCACGGTTAACTAACCTGGTAACTAATATCGGAATATAATTATGAATTTCAAATGATTACAAGTATACAACTATTAGAGAAATTTGGAGGAACGTCTATCTAACATTTCACATGAAAACCAGGAGTTACATTCCGACACATACTCATATTGAGAACAAGTTTAACGAAATGAATTAATTAATCGACGCGCGTGAAAAAAGTTAATAAAAAATAAAGTCAATAAATTTTGTCAACGTCCTGTGTATTTTATTTCATACATTTCGCATTCTTTTAAACAATCGTATCGCCCGGCATACAGCTTCCAATAAACAAATATCCGGTGGGGACGGGACCCAAAATCAAAAGTAAATCGACTAATGCGATTTTTGGCGGAGGCAAACAAATTAAAAATGCTTTGATCTACTTCATGACGACAGGTTACACAAACGGGCGAGTGCACAGGCAAACATAGCCACGCACGCCGGGAGAGGAGGAGGAGTAGGAGGGGACGGCTAACGCGATTAAAACAAGGTTTTAATCTGATTAAAAAGTCGGCTTTAATAATTTACCCACTTTTTAGCGGCCCCGACCTGGAAAGCCTCAAACGGACTACATTTGGACTAGAAATATGGACAATTGGAGCGATACGAAAAGTAGGAAGTAGTACGCACGTGTGCCGAATATTGTACTCGAAAATAGTACACTCCTGGCGTACGTAATATTATTCAACCATATTCTTCTTAGTTTATATCACAATTTTTCTATAAGTACAGTGGACCGGCTATTTGTTACTATTGTCAGGGCAACCGAATGTTCTATTGTACAGTGTTACTGACTTTTTTTTACCGAAAACCGATATTTTTAGAATAGTTTTAAAAGTATTAGGAAATAACAGCGAGAAAATTAATATTAATTTCAAACGGCGCACTGTGATTCTACATGCAACACACAACTGTGCGGCGTGTTATAGCCTAGGTGTTAAAATGTGTGTGTGTGTGTGTGTGTGTGTGTGTGTGTCTACTGTATATAACTTGAAAATGCAATCTGATACAGGTCGAATTTTCAGAAGTAGCTTATAAAATTTATCAAATTATCAGAGACCTCTGTGAAAAAATTTAGGATTGTAAAAATTTGAATTTATTTTTAAAAAAATGGAATGAAATGTAGTAATATAAGAGTGAAGAAATGGCGGCGGGTCATGAGCTGAGATTGTCAGTGAGAGCCGAAGAAATAGAAGGGAGCGAGCCTACCGTGAAATGAGTTACACGGCCGCCAGGTGCGAACACCCCCCTCCATCCCTTTAATTCAAACTCCTGCCTCCTTCCGGTCCTATTTTTCAAGCTCAGATTTTCCTGAATACAATAGTACGAATAGATCAAAAAGTCTAGTATGAAAACCATGCCTTCTATATTTCTACCCGAATCCCACCTTCTCTTTGTTCTAAATTGTACACACCAGCCAGCTGCGGCATTGTATATACAAACAGAAATGTTAGATCAAACGAATAAAAATCTAGAATATGCACGAAAAAACCTGGCTCCGAACATTTCCCTCTGTACATAATACATGATAACTAATACAGTCAATAACGACAACCTTTTATTCTGAGGATATAATATTTGCAAGTGTTACGGCTTTTAATTATTGTTTTATTAATATATTACAACGATATGTTCATTTAGTTATCACTATTTTTGTGTCGTATATTTTCGCACAAGTAATAATAATATAGGAAATAATGTAGAAAGTTATAACGACCAGAAACCCGTCGCCATTGTACTAGTCTGCTTTTGCGACTGCAAGTAGCGGAGCGAGGGAATTAATAATTCAGGATTCTCATAAACCAACATGGGAGTTATTAAAACTTCTAATTCGTTCCAGTAATTTATACCGAATGATTATACTTTTTTTGAATAATCCCAATATTTTATTTCCGGTCATTACTGAAATCGCGCACATTATTAATTGCAAACTGGTGGACTCGGTACCTAATATTAGCGTAGGCGTTATACGAGGAGTTGATGAGAATCAAAAAAATGTGTTACCAATTCAGAACAAATGTTGGCAGCTGTTAAATCGTTCATCTCTATTAATAAGGAATTAAAGTGGCGAGTCCCCACGGGTGGGGGGGGATGTATCGCATCATCACCTCTACCACATTAAACGTTAATGAAAAAGTTCAATGCTTTCAGCCATCCAGCGCATATTAAAACAAGCTCGTATTTGCAGAGTATTGTTGACAACGTTAGTAATCAGAGGGGAAAAATAATTGTAATGAGAAAAGTAATAATACAAATCAAACGGCGCACTGTGATACTAAACGCAACACACGACTGTGTTGCGTTTTACACGCCTTAATGTTAAGGCGGGTTTAGGAATTATTAATCACTTTGTGCATATATTTATGTTTGTATGTGCATCTTATAATATGCATTATAATATTATATACCTATATGCAGCTTGAAAATTATAGTGATTCCAGTATCTGATGATTCTCTAATAGACATTATGAGGACAAATGGTAGAATTCGCGCTTATAAATTTTATTAATAATATATCCAATGTAGTCATTGCTACCAACTACAAATTTCTAGAACTTCAAACAAAATCTAATACAAATCGGTTAATCAATGAGTCAATCAAATGATCAATAGAAATAGGAAAATATCACTCTTATGGACTTTAATAATTTAAGTTAAACGAAATAGTTAGCAGAATAAGATTAAAAAGTACTAAAATAAACGGCAGCAGTAAAATGTCCCAGCACGAAATATATACCTTTCTTATTTTCTAGTTTTTCTCGAAGGGGGGTTTAAAGAATCTAACTTCATCGGCGCAGTTCTACTAGTGCGGAGTGGTTTTGGAGTGGTAAGAGACTGGCGGCGGTGGGAGGAGGCACCGCCCCCGCCAACATCTAACATTTCCGTCACGATAAACAAACAGCGTCTTCCGTTTCTCACGTTTGGCGGAGGAGGAAAATTGGAGTATGCGATTGACACGGCTCGGGCCGGCCAATTGGCGCGTGTGCTTCCGCCAATGTGATTTGTTACGTGCTCTCCCC
The DNA here is from genome assembly GCA_019843655.1 of Lethocerus indicus. Lineage (NCBI taxonomy): Eukaryota > Metazoa > Arthropoda > Insecta > Hemiptera > Belostomatidae > Lethocerus > Lethocerus indicus. Next base: position 17,749,714 of record JACDQD010000002.1, read on the forward strand.
CAAGATGCCTCACTCTCTCCCTCTCTATCTCTCTTCCTAGTTCTCTCCTTTCTCTCGCCCACTCTCCGCCTACACTTCCTAGCGTCCCCCGTCCCCGTCGCCCCTACTTGCTCTTTAAGGTACTCCTACTGAATTCCTAACCTAAAGCGTCCTATGAAATGGAAGGAGGGTAAATTGACTGTATTTATACCAATACCGAGCATCACGAGACAAATGAGGATAGCTCAAGTGAATGCTGACTTAAAAGAAACTAAAAAAGTTTAATTTGAATAAATTAAGCACGCTGTCAAAGATGCTAAACCTATATGATGAATAAAATGAGTATGATGAATAAACTTATAAGACATAAATACATTTACTTACAAAGCATTTAGAAGGATAGGTAATAGACGGGATGTATTATTTCTACGAGATCTCAATGATGATACTTGATCATCAGTTACCTTGACGGTACTAATATCGTGGAAAAATCAATATGAAAAATAAAAACGTCATTCTCAGAAACTGGGAGTTTTGAGATATTTGACTCATAGATCGATCCATACAGTCAAACTAAATTTTCTTTCGATTCCGCTATGATGAATTGTATTTCACAAGAAATAGCCATCCAGTTTTTCTTTTTATTTATTGTACAATCAAGCTTTATGGTTATCGGTACAAGTGCGGAAAGTTTGTTTATATCTCTTGCTTCTCGCGACAAAGATATTACACAGCGGTGGCACTTCTTGATGTGCTAATTACGTCCTATATGTTTCTCGTGGTATCCTGACATTATATTCGAGAAGAGCTTACATTAAATACTTCGAAACATACTTTCCTATAATTTTTCTAGACATTCAGTAGCTAACACTTCGCTCCCCGCCAAGTCACCCCCATAACCCTAAATCGCTGACCGCATCCCCCGCACGGAAAATTCCATCCGGCGTATTGCATTCTCGGCGCTCGCCTCGAGGAAATGAAATCCTCCTCCTCCTCCTAACCAGCCCCCCACCAACTATATAGATACGCCGGTCCCTGAACAATTAAATAGCGGCCACCACGATCCCGATTTGGAAGAGCCTCGAATATATAAACTCGCCCAGTTTAGTGCCGGCTCGGATCGAGCGTGAAAATGAGCCCTTCAAGTCGGCCGCCCTTTTTATTACCCTCGGCCTCTCCTCCCCCAACGCTGTAAATTATTCCTCCAGAACCTCAACAGTAAATTCGCCAACCTACTTAAGAGGCCACGACGTTTCTACCCCCCCCCCCATAACATTGTTTATCCGGGCTTCCGAATAGTCCCGCCCTCCAAATCCCCGCTCTAATCGCCCTATAATTGCCCCTTACATTTATCTTTTATATGCGTATATATATATATATATATAAATATATATACATAAGACTCATGGATCGTATATATTATATATTACAAGATATTAAATGCGTGAAAATCAATTCACCCCTTTATTTTTAAAATATATTTTGCAATTCCTAGTTTTGCGCTGCATCTCAAGCAGCGTCTAAAATATTCACCTACAATTAACAATTATAATCGATGAGAAAAATAAAAAACACTACTCTGAAGAAGCCTTCAATACTTCAATTCGAAATTCCATTAAATTGTATTTAAGTTCGCTATTTTTAAGAATGTCAGGCCCCATTTTATACCGAGCCGGATTCAAAACTGGAAATTGTTTTCCGCAAAATGAGACTTTAATGGCGATCGCTCGGCCGCGTAAAAAAGTTCTCGTTTCAGCCAAGAAGTGCGATAAATCCCCGTCTGGCCACGAATATCTGTGTAACATTTGACAATCGATGGGACGGTAATGGATTTTTCACCGGGATCGGGTAGTCCTTCTTAGTTCAATTTATAATTCTTAAATCTATTCAGAACCAGTCGTTACTATACCCGAAAATTAAATGTCATTCAATTAATGACAATGGAAATATTAATGACTTCGATAAGGAGACAGAATTTATATTGATAGAACTACTGAAGGCGAACCCATTCTCCAAATATTGTATAACTACTATAACCGTTGATTCGACGCAAAAACTCGTGTGAGTATTTAAAACATACTACCTCAGCGCTGCGTTCCCATTCTTAATATAGCATACTGTAAACGAAGCTTCAATCACCGCTATTCTTATTTCTCATAAGATTGTTTTATTTTATAAAATAGACGCTAGTGAATTTTACCCTGTTAACAAGTATTACATCCTGCCCTAAAAACAGCTTGCAATTATCCTTGAATCGGACAAAGAAAGTATCACAAATGTGTGGCGGGCATTGTCAAATGAGTAAAATTTAGTAGTCGAACATTACAAAAATAATAAATTTTGCGGTATAATTTTCAGTTTTCTATTCCATTCTTGGAATAGATATTAGAGATAAAGAAAATCATTAAAGAACGTTTAATCTTGGCTGCAATAGTTGGCGGATAACCTATTTCATATAACCAGAAGTAAACCAATGAAGAGAAGAGGGTTATTGTTAGAGCTCAAACACTGTTATGGAACATTGCGCGTTTTTTTTACATCGAGCGTGCTCCCGCTTAGGCATTGGGGTGTTACCGGGGCGAAGCCGTGTTAATTTGAAGAAGCGTCAATGAAGCTCGGTTTCTAATTACCTTCAGGATCGTACATTGGGTCCGGTAAGAACCCCGTCGGCCCAATAAAGGCGTCAATGATGACGGCCACCGTTGCCGATTTTTCAGTCAGTTCTCCTTCCTTCTTTTCTCTCTTCTTTCTCCTTCTCCTGTATCTCGTCCTCTCTTTAAATCTCAGTTTCTCTGTAACTGCGTATGCTCCTATGTACGACTCTTTCTCAGTTGCTTCGTCTCGCTGGTCCTCCTCGCAATAGCTGTGGCAGCCACCGCCCGGCTTCGCACTCCTTCCCGACTGTTCGCATAGAGTCAAAAAAGGAACAACCCTCATTCCGATATCCGTAATTTTTTAAGTCTGTTGCTCGCCAATCGCACCGAAAATTCCGAGAAGCAAGACGAATCGACAATACAAGTTTTCCCGGCATGCCCACCCATATATCATTACGCTGCTAATCGTGTGTATGTACACAAATAATATGGGTACATCCGAATTATTGAGCAATTTTGAACAGTATTCTCAATGTAAATGCGTAATTTTTCCTCTAAAGTGATAATAAACACGATTATACCGAATATCTAATACCAATATAGACCTAGTTCTAGTACGCTATGGGACTAGATACGAACTGGTGAACAATTTCCAACCACTTATGACTACCGGGAAAATTGACATTTTATCTGAACTGGACAGCTTTTAGAGGTTCTTCAGTAAAACTTCAATCATTTACGGTAATATGTGGTCACTGACACTTAATAGAGAATACCGTAAAGTTACTTTGGTTTTCTTGATATTAGCGATATATAACAGCAGGACCTCGATGCGCGTAAGCACTTCCTCGTGACAGATCCTAAGTCAGAAGAAGGCAAAGGTGGGAAGGAAATCAACCAAGTCTAATTTACATTTTTCGCCTAGAATGCGATTCATCTGAATTATTCGTTTAACGTAGAGTGGATTTATATTTTAGGTAGGCGGCAAAGACTGATTAGAATACTTTCGATGAAAGGAGCATAAACTGCGGGACCGTATTAGAGCATTGCGACATTTAAGGTAACAGCCGAACCGCACCCCCACAGTTTCTCCTATCCTATCCTATTCGGTTAACTCCTATTCGTCCTATTCCGATTAATAGGGGCCGCACTAGAATTTGGAAAGTTTCGAAAACTCAATTTGAGTGAACGTTGTACTTTTTAAATAAATTTCATTCGTAGAAATATTGGATGACGAAGGTCCAGTACATATGTGTTATAAAATTATAAATGTCGATGAATGATTGGTATTTTGAAATAAATCCTAATAAACATTGGATACGCGAAAAATACCTCATCAAAATTAATCTGAAAGTGTTTACAGTCTTTTATTAAACAGTTGTGGTGGAACAATGTTCTTTGAAACTAACCTCAAGATTCGATTTCGAGAAATTATATTTTTAATAAATGGTATATAATCTACCAAAATGATTTTATTGATTCGGACATCAAATAAACCTCTATAATTATAGACTTATCCATCGATAGTTTAACCTATATATTTCCATCCTATTTAATCCTGATTGGTTTCATGATGTTAAATTCCTGCTTCTTATTTACAACAACCATTTATAACATGTAATGGGAAATTTACTTTAACAGTTATTTTAAGGTTTAAAGTCGGTATAATAAAAATCGTATAAATGTATAGGTTATATTCCTTCCGTTCAAAATGAAGTTCTCGAGACGATCAAAAGAAAATGCGGTACTTAAAGGGGCCAACGTGAGAAAATCACTCAAAGGAAATATGAAAAATACAAGTGAAGGAAGAAATCTGAGGGACTTTCTTCCTCTAGCTGTATAAAAGCTACGGCTCCAAACGAACAAATGCGTTTATAATAGATTGTATCTCCGGTCGAATGTATCACTTGCACACGACTCTTTTATTTCTTTCCCCAATTGAGATTATATATTTTATTATTTATTTTCCATTCCATAACTCAATAAATCAGTATCCATCTGCCAGCGTATATTATGTATGTGTTATGTAAATTCAACCGTATTTTTGTTTATAAATTTCTTTTATATTTCATTCCTAATAAATTGTAGCCTAATAACGTTTTATCTAAGAATGCATGCAAGATGATCAAAGTATTATATGTACTTATAATAAAACGAACTGTAATAATTATATAATGGTTCGAAGTAACAACCATCTTCTGAAATAGATTTAATATATCCACGAAGAATAAAATAAATGAGAGCGATGTTTTGCTTTATTGGTATTGCGGGTATGAAGAAGAGTGAAAAGGAAGTACCAAGAATGAAATGAGTTCGTCGCCCTTGGCTCGATCTTAGAACAGCTCATCACCCCCACCCACCCACCCGACTTCTCTACTGGTTCGTTGATTACGGGGGTTTAAGGGAATGATATGGAGATATAGCTACGACCTACAAATCTCTATCGCTCGCATTCCACCAGAGGATTAATCGGTACCTATCTAGCGGCGTGAATAGGACGCCGTTCTACCGACAGCAGCGTGGGAAAGATCTTCTGATCCGAACCAGTAAAAGTTACACTAAAATAGCATATATTTGTGGACTCTTTAGGTTTCATACAATTCGTGTCTCTATCATATTCTCTACCGATAGACTAAACGCGGCCAGATTGTAATTCGCCGATGCCGGTACGGGAGAGAAGCACGTGGTCCCGGAGTGAGTGGCCCTGGGCTTACGGCCCAATGGACCTCTCGAAATCGATCTCTCCCTGACGTCATCATTCTAACGCACCCGTTGACAGCGATTAACGACGGCTGCCTCTTCTCCGGAAAAACATCGGGGAACGCGGACCGGGTGTTTACAGAACGGGAGCCGGCCGAGGGGAGCAACAGAGCTCGGTTAGTAGCGCGCGATAAACAAGCCCCAAGATCGGCGGGAGGGCCACCCGTCTATTTTTAAACGGATCCTCCGCCTCTACTTCCGTCCTTTCATCCTCTCAGGGCGAACTGTTGCGCTCGCACGCCGCCCTCCATTCCCCCGATGACCGCGTACAGACCGTTTCCGAACGGACCTCTCTCCACAAACCCAAACTCATATTCGATCTATTCAAACTTACAAAAACATAACTCGGCCTCTCCGCTACTTCCCCGTTTCTTTAATTCTTTCACGCGACAATCCAATAAATATCGAATTACCTTCCGAACGACGAAGCCCGATAAAACAATATATTATATACAGGTCATAAGAATACTGTGTTGGTGATGAGGCGTTCAGACTTACGTTTGTACTCTCTTTTACGCTTTCTCGAAAAAATTAGGACAACACAGTCCCGACTGTGACTCGAGCGAGGGCCGTCGATCGAGATCGAAATTATAATTTCACGGCACCAAAACGTCGTCGGGGATTATTCAACGCAGGGTAGTAGTCGTCGAACTTACAACACTGCACCACAACCGTCGTCGGCGTTGAACAAGCGAGTTGGCGTGAGCGGTGGACGTATCGCGGATCGAGACGCGCACTGATAGTGGAAATTGGGCGTGTGTAGAAGAAGTGTGGCGGTGTGTCGGCGTGAGAACGGGAGTAACGTGTATGTATATATGCGAGGGGAGGCGGGTAGAGGGACGAGGTCGAGGGCGAACACGAGGACGAGGATGAGCGCGAGACGAGCGAACAAGTGACCGGAGTGGCAAGCACCGGGAACTCGGCCGCCGCCAGACTGGGCCCGCCGCCTCCCACCCGCCACCCCATGTCTACCAACTCACCCGCCCCAACACATTTTCCCCCAACCTTTCCCTCCCTTTTCCCTCTCTCTCTCTCTCTCTCTCTCTCTCTCTCTCTCACTTATCTTACTGTCTGTAATCGAATTTGACAACTGCCTGTCGAACCTCCCTATTCTCTCTTATACAACCTTAATTACTACCCATTTTACATTCCCCAATAGAATTTACTTCCTTAAAGAAGATAAAAAATACGTTCGGAAAAATCTATTGTTTTTAACAAGTATTAAGCCCGGTTATTGAGTAATTCCAAGCAAATATATCAGTAAAACAAGTGCTGTGGACGAACCGTAAAAATTACAAGATATTCCAGAAAATTTTCCCCACCGGGTTGGGATCTGACTGCAACTGACGGTACTGGCGCGAAACTTCATACTTCATTTATTTCTAAGCTAAACCGAAGTCGGCATTCCTTTCTACACTCCAGTAATAATCACCGTCTAAATAATTATTCTATAGTTAACTTTACATTAGTTATTAAGTAAAATGTCGATATTAATAGCGGTAAAATTCTAAACAGGATGTTTCAATTTTGCATATACGTTGATTTAAAGGATTCTTTGAGATTCTTTACAAGATAAGGAATTAGAACTAAGTCTGATAATAGGGAATGCTAATTAAGTTTCCGTGGAAGTTAGAAATATGATCCGTAAATGCGGTATTAAATACGTCAGTAAATCACGAACTGGTTAATATGTGATTAAGGAAATGCTGTGTTCATGACCACTCGTAAATAATGAATTAATTTAAGATACCTATTAAAGTGACCGCGAGGGATCGTTATGCCATTAGTTAAATTATTTATAATGTCTCTCATAAGTGATATTTTGTGGGGTAACTTTCACAATTAACAAATAATAAAATGCCGATTAGTGGCTGTGGACCAGGTGCTCGAACTAAGAGCAGTGGCATATTTTCGATTATAACTGTAATGTCTGATCTGCTTATAATTTAAAAGGCTCGCTCGTAATAGGCGGTCTCTGTGGCACCACATTCAACGCGCGTAAAATGCTGTTTAAAATGTACTGTTCGAAGCCGGGCCAAATGTAGGAGTAAGCGAGAAGTGGCGAAGTTTCAGGCTATATCTAGATACAGAGTTGATAGCCGCTCAATAGCTTCTTCCTTCGAGTATCAGCCGCCACACAAATGCACTGAGTTGGTCACCGACCGAACTCTCTTATGAACAGAATGCAGCTAATATCCTCGATATACCCAAATAACTCAATCTCTAACTTTATAATTAACTGAATCCAAGAGATAAAATGAATTAAAAATAAGTTGGAAACTTCTTTTTAAATATTTTAAGTTCACCGATTGTTTCTCGAAACAATAATCACCGTATATTTTAATTCGCCCAAAGTTAACCGCCACAGAAAATAAAATCTTATATAAATCACTTTATAACTATGTCTAGTTTTGCATCAGACAGAACCAGAAATATCGCTTCCAGTTCCAAGTGCAAAAGTAGAGAATCTAGACCATCTATTTTTAACTCTTTTGTCTGCTCTGCTTGTCTATAGTGCGGACCCCAGTACATTAGATTTGAAAAATGTTTGATTCCCAATACCGGTTAATGAAATGTACTGTTAACACATTTTGGACACCGAGAAATAAATTCAGTTATTTGTTATTACGCTACGCTGATATTATACTAACTGAACTGAGGTTAATAAGGAATAAAAATTAAAAACAAGGCCAAAATAAAAGGTATTTCTCCTGTTTTAGTTATGACGATAACTGTTATTTTCACGATAGTTTCTAACCACAGTTCGTAGTCGCCTAAGTTCATCGGAACGGTTAAGACTTCGTTTATATTTATCTTTATATCGATCAGGGTCGGCAGGCCGAAAACGGAGGGGATCGATTAAAAATTAAAATGAGAAGGTCCTTCATTAAGGGACGGAGGATCGAGTAATTCTCTTTTTTTTACAGAAAATTTCCATTTTCTGTGTCGGCAGATTCGGGTCGTCGGATATTGGGGTGGCGAGCGGTCGTCAACAGGGCCCCGGATTTTGCTGAATTGCGACAACTCATTATTCTTGAAATCTCGAGCCCCGCCACGCGCCCCTCCCTCTCGCTACCAACAAAAAAAATATTAATAAGATCTCTGAAAAAAGGACTGACTTGGATGTTCATTTCCGAAATGATCCCCCGCCTCTCCTCCCGCCCGAGTCAATCATGTTGCGCCGAAGAATCTGCGACACTGTTGGATAACTATAAGGACCCAAAACAATTTTCGATTCATTCTACTATTAAACAACGAACATTCAGTCACGAGCACAGTTAAATAACCCAAGAATTGTTAAAACTTCTAATTAAAATGCGCGATCATAAAATTATTACTTTTCGGTGGTATCTAACGCGGATATCCTACTGATATCAATAAGAAATATGATTTCGAATTATGGGCCCTGTAAATAGTGTGTATAACTATTAGTCGTAAATTGAAGCCTTCGCTTATTCGAACTTAATTTGGCATTGCCGAAAGGTAATTCAATCATCAGATTACAGGAGGAGTTATGCAGGTAGTAGCCGATTGTAGCTCCCATATATCACAACTATTTCAATAATAGCCCTCGCCGGCTCCACCTAATGAAGACAGAAATATGATAAATGCGCTAAATGCGTTCCTCTCGGTCGAGAAATGCCAATATTCCATTCCGCGATTGGCCCAAACGGTGAAGGGATTCACTTAACAGGTTAAATATATCTACAACTATTTCAAAGTTATTTTACTTCTAACACTCACTTAAACGACTTTAATCATCACAATCGTTCGCTAAATAACAAAAAGTGTTATTAAAATATTATAGTTTACATTTTCATTCACGCCGGCGGATATAACGAAAAAATACCCACCGCCGTTCGGCCCGAGTCAATGGATTTCGGAATATTCATGAATCCGTCTTATGAAATCGGATTTCGAGGAGAGAAAAAAACTGCATTAATTACGAGAGGGAAATTTTAATAATTAACGAGATAATAAATTATTATTGATCGCCCCGCCCCGATTCTACCGCACCATTAATTCAAATATTGAATTATATTTATTATAAAATAAAAATGATAATTATTATAAAGTTAAATAACAATTTTATTATCATTAATAGACGAGTATTTACCTTATGAGAACATTAGGAAACACCAAATATGAATATTAGCTAATCATAATTACATATATAATTCTTGAGAACGGAAAGACGAGGTCGGAGGTTGAAAAAGCAATCGTAACATTGTCCGAAATTCCGATATGTATATCGGGTGCTGCAGAATAACAATATGTGGGTACGGCCTGGACTGTAGCTGGACCGTGTTGAACCGCTGGCACGGTTTATTAAAGAGTGTGCCATCGATGGGGGATGGGGGACGGGCTGCATTAATGGGCCGCCGGTGGCCCATGGCTCTGTCGCTCACTGAGAGCAGCGAAATGAAACGAGAGTTGAAATTGACGGCCTGCCAGACGTTGAAGATGAACGGCGCCAAACAATCCAGTAGAAAATTGCGGATCATACGAAAAACGTCGGAACAAAAACAAGCAAGATTTGCAGAAATTGACTGAATGCACGTTCATAACACTCTCATTCATTATTAGTCATTTCAATTGTAATTATTACTTATACTTCCATTTGTACGCATAATCCGTTTCGTGGAAGGAATATTCAAGAATAATAATATTATGATTACAGTTTCTGTTTTCATTTACGATGACTCTGTCGTAATATCTTCACTAAACATAGTGTATACTGCTTAAATTTATAATTTTATTAAATAATTTACAAAATTTTAATTCTTCTTAAAATTTGTAAAACGACGTGATGAGGAATCACAAAAGTTTAATTTCTTATAAAAATTAAAGTAATTAAAAAATTAAATTTCCAACTATACAGAACCATTTATTCTCCTATTTTTTTCCATTTTCCACGGTTTTCCATTCATAAGGGAAGATCCTCTAACGAAGTAAATGATGGAAGAAGCCAACCTTTGGTGAAGACAAAACAAGACGCGGGGCCAGACCAATTAATCAGTTTTCCTTAATTGACAGTTGAACAAACTAGGCGGGGCTTCGGCCACCCTGAGCCACCGTAATGTACATCTAAACTAGCTGAAATGTCTATATAGAAGATTGAGCGGGATTTAAAACGGAGTTTAAAGCAATTTGGATTATAAGCCAAAACAATGATAACTACACAATGATGATCACGTGCCTTTATTGAATAAAAGATCAAGCAACAAACGCGTAATAATTGAGAAATGGAAAGAAATGCAATGAAAAATTTCACAAAGTGCAATAGAACAACTAATAAAATCTCAATATTTACTGTACGTCACTATATTACTGACAAAATACTACTTACTGACTATGACAAGGGACTGGAACCGAATAGTCGATGGATAGCTTATGATCTAATAGTCGATCTGCGAGAACAAATCAAGAGATTAATTATAGTCGTGAGAACTACCGTAGTTACTGTACAGTGACAACACTAATAGATTCGAACTAATAGAATGATCTATCGTGCAAATGCTTCACTAAGACTAATAGGAAATACTACTGAGGATCGCAGGAAACGAAAACCCTTTTACGATTTAGTCTCTCTCCTCGGCCCCAGAGGCCATTATAAAATTTCCATAAGGGGAAATTGAATATGTATGGATACAATAAATTCTCGGTGTAGCGAATATTGTTCTAACAATTCAACTAAAATGTTATTAGGTATACGTTGAACTCCGTTGCCATTTCCAATTTTCCAACTTCCTATAAGAATCTGCAAAGAATTTGAAATCGACGAGTGGCTCCCAGATGCTGAGAAATAATTTAAAGCAGTTAAAGAATTAGCTTCGGCCTGGCGTTAAATGGCTGACAAGTGATCTTTGAAGCCGTTAGATACAATAGATTAATAAATCAAACACTTCTCCGTTTCTGCCAGTCGCAGGTATTGAAGAACGCATTATAAGCTTAAAACAGGTGGCCGATAAGTTGAGCCTAATTACCTCATTGCCGCATTCATTGGAATTTCCGAGTAATTTCCATTTCACCAGTTTGAATACAGGTGTAACATTCATCGCGATTAAAATATTATCAATTAAGAATTTCGTTACACCGGCTGAATGTCGGTATTACTGAATGCTGCGTAATGTAGTATAATCGGATGTACGCAGGCTTTCAGCAGTACTGGCATCCCAGATTTCAATGGGGAATAGAATGGGCAACGGAGCCCAACAGAATTTCGTATCGGACTGTTGTTATCGCTACCGCAAATGAAAACGGCCGGTATTTACAGACCCTTTGCCAATTGACCTTAATCGTTGCTAATAAACAATAATAATAAAAATGGTAATAAGGCGGGCTAAGAATAGAATTGGTAGGGTCTAATTGGCCCCAACGCCCCCCGTTGTTTCGCGCATTTTTAACCAATAACAAATTTTCCCCTTTGATAATCGAATTAGACTTAGCCGTTTAAAGCTATACAGTAAATTGTTCAATCAGTAGAAAAATCGTGAACGTGTTTTCGGACATTAAAAAGAGTGTAGATCGAATACTTCTTGACTCTTTCATTACAATTAGATAAGTGTACGTTATCTACACAAAAAATCTACACAACTAGGATCTGCGAGATCATGTATACTAAAAGAACACGGGTGATAATATGCCAAAATCAGTCTATGACCTCTTAATATCTACTAGCCACATATTAATGGCAGTAGGCTAGCAGGTGCTAACCGTAGAGTACACATTTGACGATTGGTGATAAGCAGATACAGCCGTAGTATGACTGAAAGGTGTGGGAGGAAACAGAAACGCGTACGGACGATAATGGTCCGAACTCTCGCGGAGCCATTCATAACTAGATTATTTCCGTCCTTTCGACACATTTACTTTTTCATTACACAATGACATTTACTTCCACTCCCCGTTGGCATGACAACCGATGCAACAATTATATTTTCATTTAAGAAAATATAATTAAATGAAGAGTACATATTTCGGACATATATGTCAACGAAAGTCCTATATTTTATCTAGTGCATTTCCACATACTAGACAAATAGGCAAGAGGTATACATGTGGATGAGAACAAGGGGCTAAGGAGGGAATGGAAGGGTATAGAAGAGGGTGCTAAAACAGGAAAGAGTGTAAAGAGCGAACAAGAAGGAAGTATAGGAGTGTATCAGTGGGAAAGGAGCGGGTAGGAAGATTCATGAGTGTAATAGTATTACTTAGACTTGGTGTGGGCCGGGCCGCGGGGCCGGTTGAGCAGCCATACATTAAGTCTAATCGTCTGGACCGCTTTGTATCACATAGACTGCGGTCTTACTGCCACCGCAGTACTACTCTCCTAATAACCACCTCTCGGTCTTCGTTAGCGGTCATTTCCGACCCTGCACTCGATCTCCGAAAGAAATTGAAAGAAACTAATCAACCATTCTTGGACGCTATTCGGAAAATATCAAACGGAAAAAGATTGAGATCAGAAACAATATACTGTTGTCCATATTGAACGCAACAACAAAACTAATTAAGAGAATAACTCATTAGCAATTACTGGACTAAAAAATGTTTATTTAGTAACAACGGTATGACATGTTTAACCAGTATTCAGTAAGTTTGTATATGGTTATGTTTCAAGCAAAGTCCTTTCTATCCACGGTTAAAGGAAAAGCGTACCGTTCTCATGTGGCCTTTATAGACCCCAGGCCGGCTTTGTCCTCTGTAAAAGGTTCTCCCTTCCAGTACTCTCACATTCGTGACCGACAACGAAAAATCAATACTGGAGAAAGGGAGGACCGAGTGGGAACCCTATTAGGCCCACTGATTAACTCGGGGAGGACAGATGGCCGAGTCTTATCTAGCCGGCCAGTCATAGTTTTCATAGTCATAGGCGCGGCTTTTTGCCCTCCCAGCTGCCTACCCCACCGCCCCCAACCACCCCAACCACCCCTCCCATCATCGGTCGGCTGCATCTGTTCAACCCCCTCCCTTTCTCGACGTCGACCTCGTCGCTTTAATTAAATCGAGTTCTACAACGAGCCGGGGCCGCGAATTTATGACCTCACCGAGGGGCGGCCTCGGAGGAGAGGAGAGAAAGGCCTTTCGGGCCTTTTTCGGGCCGATACGCGCTAATCGAGTACCCGGCCCAAGTTCGGTATTAAACAGACCTCCGGGACCGGGGATTGATCGACGCCTATTTACCGGGCGCCCGACAGGGCCCACTTTGAATGGCGGATCGAAGAAAGGATCTCCAAAGCCGAAGTCTTCCCCTTAGGAATAAATCTTAAGAAACTACCCTCCTTTAGGTAGAGTTTTACAAATCCCCAGTTTTGCTCGATTAATAATTTGAGTCGCTGTAATTTACCTTACATAAATGCTGTTTAACTTGTAACTCTAAATGACGACTATTTATCGAGTATTAATCGAAGAGGGATTATTATTTTAAGGGGATTATTATTATACGCCGGCCTATAATTGTGCACTGCATTTATGTCGTGCTGGTTAGTATCGGCTGCGCCTTGTAGTTCAATAGGCGGGAGTAATTATTTTACAAATAAAAATTATTGGTTTTCGGGTAGTAATTGCGTTAAAATATTGTCTTTTCTGACGAAGTAATTTGTGATTTTACTATAAACACTTCCGCGATGCGATCTATTTTAAAATTCTTTTCGATCGGTAAGATATCAATGGGAAACCCACGCTATCTAATTTAATAATGCTAATTGATGTTGGCTAGAAAATGACAGATAGTTTTGCCCCGGTAGAGAGCTTTCCGATTGGTAACACGCAAGCCGCATGCAGTCTGATATTCCCGATGATTCACAAGGCGCGGCACACCACCACCTTTCTATAACTCCTCGCAAAGCTGCTACGCCCCACGATAAAAGTCAATGTGTAAACGCGTTAATATTATACCTACGATCCCAATTAATAGAAACGTTTAAACTATACAGAAAGGGCAGGTAAATAGTTAACTCCACTGTCTAGTACCTGGTAATACAGTGCACAGGTATATTCGACTGCTTGAGGGATCGGGAAATTTAAACGGTATTGGTACGACTTCAACCCTCCGGCCAAGGTGCCAGATGCGGTTCAGAATAATCGAGCGTACGGGTCCCGAACCCGAGTATAAGATGATTACGTTACGTTGTGTTTACGTTAGGTACGGTTACAGCACTACATTTGCGCACGGCTGGAACCTTTTCTAGCGAGTTATGTGCGGTCGCGTATCTCATCAAAACTATCGGGAGTGGAGGAACTGACGCCGCACAACTACAAGTTACAAGTACCGCGGGGACTTGCGGTTCCCGAAGCAACACGGCGGAGTGGAGCAACCGGCTAAGAATCGTCGTGGGGGGCGGAGGGACTTTCGAGGGGGAGCGATGTTGTGCGTGTGTGACTGGAGTGTGAGGGAGGGTAATTAAAACGGGCACAACTCTCGGAGGTTCCGCGGGGGAGTCGAAACAAGGGGTGGCGGTATCCCGCAATGTACGTCTGGGTTCTGGCTACCTCGGGACAACAACCCTCGGACCCCTATAATTTAACCGGCCGTCCTGGGAGTCGGATTTTACCACTTCTCCTATCCCTAGTCCATCGCTACTTACGAATTAACCTATCTGAGAAGGGACACATAATATTTCTACTTTTCTCTTTCCCATTAGGCAAGGAAATATTTCTCAAAAAATATAAATTTTTCTTTTTGCAATTAAATTTTATATTACCTGTATTATTTAAATATAAGTTTAAAAATAGTATCGCATTCGTTTAACATACCTTTTTTGTGGTCTGCGAGCGGTTGAAATACCGTAGATTTAGTGTGTTTCTGTCTCCTCTCGCTGGTTTGGTCTTTTGATTGACCGTTTTCGGCAGCTCGCCATCCTCAGTAGCGGTGTTAGTCACTTTTGGCACTTTGGGTGTTTTCCCTCCCAACCCAAATAAGACAAACAACAGCCCCCAAAAACACAATAACCAGACACATATATATACACAGGACAAACAGACAACCACCACAGTACAAGTGACAGTGACAGTGCAGTGAGGATGCCCTAAAAACATCCAAAGTGCCAAAATTGATTAACACCGCTACTGAAAATGGCGAGCAGCCGAAACCTGTCTAGCAAAAGACCAAACCAGCGAGAGGAGACAGAAACACACGAAATCTTCAGTATCGCATTCTTTGTGCTCTAACTGTTCGGTTGTACCTATACATTAAAAATTAACTTAATTTTATAACTTATTACAAAGAGTCAATTCGTTAGGTTAATTACTCGAAAGTATCTGAACTACGTCACATCAAATTCGCTAATTTTATAACAAGATAACTGGAGTAATATACTTTTCACTTTTATTGCATTTGAAGATTATATTCGAGAAAAATTTCAATTCAAATTCATTCGCATATCATAATGTTTGGAACTTTAACTGTTTCAACATATAGAGAAAACGAAACGTTAAATATGTTCTGGTGGGCGGTGAGCGGGTAGGTAAGGGCGGACGAGATCCTGATATTAGGTTGAACAGGTGCTTACGCCTAGAATGATGGAGGGAGTACAATTTCCCGGGTAATACCCAACATTGAGGCGGATAGAGCGGAACGACGCCGGGGTTTGGGGGTAAGTCAACCCGCGGTGACACTCCATTAGCAATACATTTTAGGGGATTCACTTAAGTGGCAATACTCTCAAAGCCTCGGCACACTCCTTTATAAACCAGAAATCGGCACCGGCCTATATTTGAAACAAGGAAATTGATTCGTTTCTACTTTATTGGGCCGAAAATCAACATTTTTTATGTTCCTTTATCAATAGCCAGTTTCAATTAAGTTTATTGCTACCTTTTCATCAGTGTATTTTATTAGCCTATTCCAACTTATGTCCATTAATGAAATAAGTTATTTCAAAAATATTTTATCCCGTAGTATATATTAGATTAAACATTTTGCAGGCCTACTAAAGAAAAAGGTCGGAATTTCAGAATGCCTCAAGGAACGTCCGGTACGCCAAGGATTTTCACGGTACCTTGCCTCGGCCGATTTCATTTTTCTCTTCGGTCATTTTAACAGAAACTTAAAGGTTTCTTCGAACTTTTATGAGCTTCAAAGCGCATTTGTATCCGCATTTCTTCCTCACTGGGCTCGCATTTATTTGAAAACGGGCGTGCAGAGAGTTCGACCCTGTCCCCCCCCCGAATTGTGCAGACATTACCTACGGGAATAAACTATTTTAATGTTGGATAAACTAATAAATAAATAGAACTAACGCGGGTCCGCATATTCATATTGATTTGCGCGAAATGTCGTCTGGCGTTATAAAGGGGGGGGGGCTTTCTTGGCGGTGGTGAGACGCGCATTGGGGGAAGAAAAGCGGCGGCCCTGAGATAAGGTATTGTGAGACGGGCGGGGCACGTGATGTGCCAGTGCGAGCATCCCAACAGCACAGATAACACATGAATTGTGCCCCAACGCTCCGCTTCTGTTTTTTCAACCCGCCGCTGGCGAACGCTGCACAACTTTTTGGCGCTTTTTATACCGTCTCGATATTTATAACGGACGCTTCGAAGAAAGTGGCCGGCGGGAGCCGACCGATTATGAGCTCCGCTCGTCCTTTAGATTCTGGCAAGATATTAGTTTCCACGCCAGCGATTTATGGCATTGAACTCCTGATCTGTTGAGGTTTTAACCTAACTCTGTGTGGGGGACGCGTTTACGGGAATGGTAATAACGCTCATAACCCTTTCCGTACACTATAACATGAACTGCTTGAGATGATTGCTGTAGTGCGCAAAGATAAAGTGTCGATAACTCCTTAACTAGCACATTCATGAGAAATAAATAAAAATAGTGGTAATTTTGCAAATGAAACAATAGAAAGTGGGCCAGCGAAAATCCTCAAATAGTACGCCTTTTTGATGCTCGTGCGAGGGGGTGGAGGGAGGACGGTACCGTGGAGGTGGGGGAAAACATGAAATATGAAACGGGCGCAGAAAAGACATGCCAAGAGCTTTGTCTACTGTTTCCTGTCTGTCGAGCATTCATAGCGGCGGGGTCGGCCTCTTTGTGCCCGGTGAAAAAGGCTGTGTCCCCCCACGCCGAGAACGAGCTCGCTACGCCACAGAATTTGTCGACGTAATTGATTGAGCAGGGCGGAGTCCGGCCCCGGGTATAAATCTAGGAAATCGCGCTATTAGTGTGGCCTAGCACCGGATAGGAGGAGCAACCCGGGCCCTACAAAAGGCCTCCCCCGACCTCAGAATTGTTCATCCCCCCACACCCACCCACCCACCCACCCACCACCTAACCGCCTCCCTAGTACAGTCGACCGGAATTTTCGTCGCTATATTACGAGGGAGGAGGAACCGCATTTTGTATTCCCCATATGAGTTCAGGAACTTCGAGAATGCGGAAATTAGAAGACGTATGAGAAAAGCCAGAAAAATGTGGAATAATACAATAATGTATATCATAGTTCACGAGAATAATACCTCAATATTTAATTCGTACCTGCGAGGATGCAATAGAAAATACCTTACGAATATATTTTTTAATATTATCCCCCCCTTTGTTTTTTTGTTTGACGAAAAATTTATGAAAAAAAATACCAGTTTAAAGTTTCAAAATAACGTGTATTGGCGAAATAGTTAATTAAAGAAGCTATATTGCAACACCTATTTCTGACTACACCAGAACAGTTCAATGAGTAGAATATTAATCATTTCATCTTTGAGGTTGTTATTACCATGTATGCGGTCATTTTTCTTATCATCGTTCAGATTAATATTATCGATTGATTGCTCATATGTGGAGGTTGCGGATGGATCACTCGTCCCATCTTACACCCACTTTTGTCCTCTTGTCACAAAGTATAAGTCAAATCTTGTTGAAAAATAAAATTTTCTAAAGATAATAACGCGAGTTTAATAATGTTATACGCGATTGCGAGTAATACGATGCAGCGGTCTAAAAGAAATCAGGGACTGGAAACTGGGTCATGAATTAAAAATCAAAATCTTCGAGATAAGTATTGATCCATTGTAATATTTCCCGCTCAATTGAGTAGAAAACGAAATAAATCTCGAGCACCATTTCAGTAATAGATTACCGTGTACTTAGGATAACTTATTTAAGTTAATGTTTCCTTCTTATTGAATTGTTTCAAGTTCGATGGAAAGCCAGTAAGATGGAGACAGCCGAATACACTTATTTCAAATATAAAAGAAATCTTTTATACCTAGCCTCAAGTGAATTATATTTCTTCAATAATGTTTCATTTTAGGAATGAAGAGTCTTATTTACTAGGTTTTTCACACCAGTAAATCCATCATTACAGGCATTACTCTACGAATTAAATTTGCCTGATGTTAGTCTCCGTAGATAATGTAGCGCCGATAAATGTTGAATCACATATTAATTTAAATCTGAGAGAAGCAAACTTCATATAAAAAGGAGATGTCACTTTCGGTTATCAAAACGTATGTATTCTGTTTTTTATTTCTATTGTTTATTTCACAACCAGAAAATGAGCTTACTACCGGAAATATCGGAAATTTAAACAATAAGAGCACCAATGGGAACGATGAAAAAGAGGAATTCGATGCCACGAATGAAACTGAATGTTTGGAATGCAACAGAGGCTATAGTTAATGATTGTGCGGCAGTAAATCGAGGGAATACCCGGGATTCAGGCCAAATGAGAAGCCGCACTCAACTCCACGAGCTCGCTCCAATTCAGGTCACCGAATAAACCCTAAGTGCTTACTACTTTAGGTTTTCATTTCTGTTTAATTACAGACAGACGTGTAGCGCACGCGCATAAAAAGTGCACACGAGCGATATTAATTCCACAGCCGTAACTAATAAAATGTGCAAATAGTGCAATAGTAAAAAGTTGTATAAATCCTAATCAACGGTGTGTATCGACTTCACATCAGGATGTGTTTTCTGACAGGAGAACTGACACCATAAGAGGGAAGTGTCCGGTAACACAAAGTGCTCCATCAATGTCAGGACACATAAGATAAAGCAAAGGGAAAGGAAATCTTGTACAAGCACAGTATGGATTACAGGGCATTAAGGGTAGAGCTGTAATAGTGAAATGGGAAGTATGAAAATGTTGTATAATATTCCCTTCATAACAAGATACTTATTTCAGCTCCAAGCTATTGGGCTGTAGTGAAATTTGTTTGCCACATTTCGATGTTCCTTATATGACATGAGTGTGTTCCTCGTCCGATTTTGGTGACTGGTACTATCCAACTATCTATAATACGATATGGCCAGTAGAGACCACGTGACCCTCTTTGAGCGCGAGACGTTATTAAGGAATTACTTTGAAGCATTCGAGACAATTCGCAGGAGTGTCGCTGGCGAAGATTCGCGGGTTGAAGCCGAAGGCGGGAATGGGCCCACGATGAGGAGGAACGATTCGGTTCAGAACGAAAGTTTGACGAGCCAGTCGGCAGGCACTGGCATATTGAGAGCAGAACTCTCGCAAATGCCCACCAGAATGAAGAATCAAATACAAAAAAATGTCCGACTGTCTAATATGGATTGGGGCGATATTAAAACGGTTTCTGGCCTATGCCTCCAGGGGCGTTGCCATGGAGGTAGAGTTGGGGAGGGTCAGAAACCCCCAACTTTCCAACATTTCGATGGTGGGTGGGGGGAATCGTCTCGAAATTTTTAATTCTTCGATATCGTTCCATTCGTCCAATTATTGACATGTTAATATAATAACTTTAATACTTTTCTCCGCGCAATCAAACCTGATTGATGTGTATCAGGGAGACTGGTCATATCTTAATATAAATATTGACAATATATCCGATCAAGCAAATTAGATATATTCGAATAGCACATACGTCAAGAGTTAAACAAATGTTGGCCAAACCTTTGTGCATTCCGGTGAACTTGTCCTTCAGAACGGTGAATTCGTAAATCTGACCGAATTCCTCGAACATCGGTCTGAGATGTTCCTCCGTGAGGTGGCGGGGAATCTGTCCGACGAAGAGCTTGAGGGCATCGCTGCCCGGGGACGGGGTGCCGCAGCCGTAGCTCCCCTGAGAGCCCGTGCTACTTCCGCACCCTCGCCCGTTCATCGTCGCCGTTGTAGGGATCAGCATCTTCTCTACCGGTCACTGACACTGGAACTCCCTTATACCCCCGGAACGGCTAGACGTTCCCGCGGACCACTGTCTGAGCTTATGTGTGAGAGTACGTAATTCTAGTCGCGCTAATCTAATTAGCGAGGAGCATTCTCTCCCTATCCCCCTTTCTCCTCTTATCTTTCACGGGTGGCTTGGGTCCATAAATTATTGTCGGTTATCGATTGGCCGCTCTTCTGTACGGCGAGATATGAGTCACCGGAGTTTTTCTTTTGTCTCTCGTGATATCGCCCCCGGATCAAAACTTGGGAACCGACAGCCCGTGAGACGTTAGCTTAGAAAAACGTATAAAAATATAATTGATGAGGAACTTCGCTTATAAACGGTACGAATATGTGCCAGACTTTTCGTTGCCTTAGAGACTAGAAGATTGCGGTTATCACAGTCGTATTCGGGAGGGGACGGCCTCGGTCGAGTCGGTCTGCTCGGTTAGTAATAATCGGTTAGGATAAAAGGGGGTAGCACTACGTGACGGCACTATAAGGAGAGCCGAGTCCAATGCGCAAAATCACAACCCTTTTACGGGCGTAACACCTGTTAGAGGCTAGGACAGCGAGTCCACCTTCATTCAGCTCGACTCTGTTCAACGGACCGACACCGACGATTCTTTAACGCTTTTGTGAGAAGGGCACCCACAGATGGACACACAGAAAAACACAGATCTAACTACCACATAAAATGTAGACTTAACCACTACGACATTGATATACGACGAGACAACACACTGAACGACTAAAATTTTTGCGTTTCTAAACTACTGGTTTTACTATAAAATAAACACGGACACCGGACTAGACAAATACAAAGACTGACGCACAACACAACAAACGTGAGTTTAGTTCTGGCGTCCCCTCCTGGCTAGGGACGCTTCTCAGTCACCCCTCCAGCCAGCGTCGCTCCCCACCCCCTCTTCAATTAAACTACCCCTACCAGCGGCGGCCATTCAGCCCCCGCCCTCTACTACCCGACCTACGCATTTACGCCCGCACGAATCTCGCTCCACGTGAAATACACGTGATGACATAATAATCGTCGCTTATCCGGCTCAAGCCAATCATCGAGCTCTGTATTCCATTGCCTATTTTTACTTGCTCACCATTATAGTCGAATCAACACCCTAAAAACCAGCCATCCCTCTACTTCTATCGCCCTGAAAATAATGTCATTCCGTTTCAAAAAAGTATCTTTATTTAATATCTCTACGGATTTGTAATTCCAAATATGTATCTTCAAAGAAAAAGGGAGGTACGGCATTATAATTCTTGATAATAAATCTTAATAGAGTAATAATTATCCTTGCATAATGTCAAATGTCTTATAAGCGCCTTCGTCAGCAGTACTTTCACAAATGTTAATTCTTTATATTAAAACAAGAATTTTAATTTCGTAAATTTCGTGAGTTTCGGTCTCCTCTCGCTGGTTTGGTATTCTACTAGACCGGATTCGGCTGCTCGCCATCTTCAGTAGCGGTGAGAGTCACTTTGAATTTTGGGCATCCTCACTACACTGTCACTGTACTGCGGTGGTTGTCTGTTTGTCGTGTGTATATATGTTTATATGTGTATATATTTTATCGATGCAAGTGCACCAAACGAACTTTAATTAAGTACATTTCCGCACCACACTCAGGGGGGCACTAGTTTCGCAAAAATCGTTCTTTGAGTGCACTTGTACCGATAAACTAGTGCCCCCTGAGTGTTGTGCGGCAATGTACTTAATTAAAGTTCGTTTGGTGCATTTGGAGCGATTAACTAGTGCCCCTGAGTGTAGTGCGGAAATTTACTTAACTGATGTTCGTTGTGTGCACTTGCACTGATTAACTAGATTACTAAAAATAAACTTTTTTCAATAAATTTTGGATCAACAGGAAAACTTCGTAAATACACAATACCAGATAGGTTTACTGTCATATATTGAAAGTTGTGACCAGTTGTGTGATCAAATATATATTTGACCGATAACCCGACAACGACGATTAACAAAATCCCTCCCAACCCACATAAGACAAACAACATTCCCCAGAAACACAATAACAAAAGACATATATATACACACGACAGACAACCACCACAGTACAAGTGACAGTGACAGTGCAGTGAGAATGCGCAAAAAACATCAAAAATGCCAAAGGGACTAAGGCTGCTGAGGATGGCGAGCAGCCGAAACCGGTCTAGCAAAAGACCAAACCAGTGAGAGGAGACAGAAACACACGAAATCTACGGTATTCCGACCCCTCACAGACCAAAAAACAGGTATTCTAAACAATAATTTTCATTTCCCCACACTAGCACAGCTTCGCCTGTCATATACATTCGAATGGGACCCCGCCGGAAATAGCAACTTTCGTTGCATCTCTTGGGGATTTTGTCTGCGAAGATTCCGAGTATCTAGGAAGACACTCAAAATACAACTGGAACCAACATCCAGAATTTAGGCACGGACGCGACCCTACTTGTACCCTTGGCAAACTAAAAGCTTTCTGTTGTTCAGCGCAAGGTTTACGCACACACACACAAGCTCACGGAATTTGTACTTTATCGGTCCAGGCGATGAGTTTAACATTATAGACCCTTAATGAATTAAGTATGAATTAAATCGATGAACTAAATAAATTCAGTTAAAATATAACATGAAACTCTTTAATTACAATCCATATTTATATACTTAAAGAAGTAAAAATTGTAGTCCAAATCCGTTTAGACAACCTAAAAAATATCTTAAATATGTCTTATTATATCTATTTCTACTATTAACGAATATTTATAACATTTGATAATAATAATACGTGTTTGAGAGACTGAAAGTGGCGTACGCCATTAAGGTGTATATTAATATTCGCCGCAATACAAGGTTAAATGAGTCTCAAAACTCTGCTTTACGTCGCCTACTAGAATTAGAATTATTATATGCAATTACACTCGCCCCGTCTTTTACAAGAGAAATATATTACCCAAATTTAATTATCCCTAACAGCTTTCTTAACTGTAACTAACTTGGAAGGGTTTCTTTAGATTAAAAGAACCCTGAGGAGAAGGGGAAAAGGAGGAGTAAGGACTTCATTTTGATAATTGAAGACATTAAGTTGGCAAAGCTTGTAGCGTGAGGAAACAACAACACATGCTCCCTTTATCACTTAAACAAATGCTAAGAACCTCCCTCAGGCTTACTCCTCCGTTTATTTAAACCAGTACCGGGATTCACCAAGTTTACCGCCAAACTACCAAACCGGGATTTATTCTGATAAAGGAGCCCTTTATTTTTAATTGTTATTTTAAATTTTATTTCTGATATTCATATTTACAACTATAATTTTCTTCTGTATTCAATTCAAACATTGTTTATATTTCTTCATCGTTATATTAAGCAGATTTAAAATAACCCCTTGAAAAAATGTCAATGGAAAATATGAAGAACAAATGCGGAGTTATATCTTTTTTCGCATATGGATTACGTCGCGTAAGTCTCCGCCCAGTTCTGGCAGAGGCCGCAAGATACGAGCATAATTCTGGCTCAAAATCAACTTAACTGAAAACTAAATTGGG
Source organism: Lethocerus indicus (assembly GCA_019843655.1). Taxonomy (NCBI): domain Eukaryota; kingdom Metazoa; phylum Arthropoda; class Insecta; order Hemiptera; family Belostomatidae; genus Lethocerus; species Lethocerus indicus. Next base: position 17,773,733 of record JACDQD010000002.1, read on the forward strand.
GCCAATTCAAGCACACAACAATAGACTGCCCCATACACTGGCTTCTATAGTAATTTCTAAAACCGCAATCTTAGTAGCCTTGAAATGGCATATTATAATTATACTTAACAAATATAATAAATAATAATTATGGAGCAATCGATTTAAATGAAAAAACAGCAAGTCAATATTTGTAGACTAGTTTTAAAATGATCAGTAAAAAAGAAAAAATTAAAATAATAATAAATAAATAATTAATAATAAATTTCAAACGGCGCACTGTGATACTAAACGCAACACACGACTGTGGTGCGTGTTAGTAGTAAACGCCTTGAAGTGATGATAGATGTATGTTTGTGTTTTATTAGGCTAAATATTATACTATGTTCTTGTTACATTACGTAGATTCCAACCATAATATATCATCATTCGAAACAGAAAACGAATAATCAAAATATAAGATAAACTATTGTCGACCACAGTTAAAGAAAGATAAAATGAAATTATTGGACCAATTGCTAAGTATAATTTGATTTTAGACAACTGTCTGCTGATTTTTACAACAAATTTCATTGTAGTATTGTAGAGTATTTCAATGTGATATCTCGAACACTTTTTACACTGCACATTCACGGCCAGGGTGAAAAGTTTGTCCCAAAGCAGGGGAATAATGAAAATCTGCAGAATTACTAACTTCGGATAATCCCAACTCCGGCTCAAATCAATTATTTACCTAGTAAAATGTGGCCCAGGAAGAAGGGCCGAGGGGCTAAAAATTGGCGGATGAATAATAGATCGACTCATTAAATTTTCCGAAGGGTACGTGAGTTAAGAATAGAAAAACTCGTTAAACAGCCCTGTTGAATAAACGAAGATGTAAAAGAGGATTAATTAGAACCCGTTTACTTTATTTTTCTTACAACTTGTATCATGCCGGTTGAGCTCAGAGTGAAGAGGATAAATTAAGAATTTGTATTGATCACCAGAAAAAAAAGTACTTTAAAATCATTCTGTGGTGGATTGTACAAATTGCTATTGCTATTGTCAGCTAACCCATTTGTCCCATATTCGGCCGGAATTTGAGACTGTTTCAAAAGGACTCAACACAAAAATTATAACATATATGCAGCTACACACAAATTGAATGTGGCGGTAGGTAGGAAATTAGTCGGGAATTTTTATTCGTCCGAATTCCAACGGGGGCTTTTCAGGGCCGGGAAATGACCGCCACTTCGGACACAAGTTCAATAAGCTCTTGGCGGCATAAAACCGCGGTGCCGACCGCCCCGGCGAAATCGGTTAGGGTCGGCCTTTTGCGCGTTTTTATTTTTTACACCGACAAAGAGATACCATAGAAAATCAATTCGACTATAAACGTGACCCGGAATGTGGGCGTGTATTTGTTATATGTAACTGTCCGATGGGCGCATTACGCTAGAATGGGCACGTGTTTTATCTCCCCGACGCCACCCAGTTTGTATTGCGACCAGATGTGCATTTAAAAGCCGAAAACAGGGGAAAAAAAGACTTTCGATTAGTCTCGCGTTATAATACTGGACTCAATGAATATAGAGTTGTTTACTGACTTTATGAAAATAAATTCATGGATTTTTCCTCACCAGTTACTTTCAATATGCTTAGCCCTTCTTGCTTATGCCACAATTGGAGTTTAATAGTGCCTAGATTTTTTTATTTTGTTTTTACTCTTTTTCACTCGTTTCTTGTAGCGTCAAATAGTACTCGTAAGAGAACTCGAAATTTGTAACCATGATATTATAATTATTTTATTCTAAAACATTTTTAATTTCAAAATACTTTTCGTGAAGAAAGGCCATATAAAGGATCTAATTCCTGTCTCAATCTCAGGCCTGAAGTTTTAGTTGAAAGGATTTCGATACTTCCGGGGTTGAAAACGAGCTCCTTGCAGCTGGTGTCCTTTCTCTTTCCTGCTTGTTCACTGAATACCTTCATTAGAAGGCGACCCACATAGTTTGAGCTCGAGGCTAGTGGACTGGGAAAAATAAATGCAGAACATAACAAAGCAAGTAATTCATTTAATTGTACACCTAATGATATTATTATTCGTTGGCCTGACAATTTGTATCAGATTCCTTCCTGGAGAATTCCAACTTTCTACCAATACTGTGTATAACAAAATTCAGTAATATTACTTGGAGACAGTTCCGAATATATAACTGGGAAAGAATGTTGCACAATACTGAAATGTACTCTTCCTTTTGGCAAATAATTCGACAAATTCATAATATCAAGAGCGGCAAGGCAATCGATATGGGAATAATAACGTTCTAACTGAACGTGGAAAGTGTTGAGTAATTGTCGGTCTGTCTTCATGAACTCAATTACAGTGGGACGGCCCCGAAATCGCTTCCTCGCGCGATGTTAGATCGTTATCGGTAATTCGTTAGACTGCGACGTCCACGTTATTTCCTCGGGCTGTGAGAGTCGGAAAATTGGTCAAGCACGACATTCTATTAAGGCTGCTCTGATTATTTTTTACCGCTTTTTCTGGAAAAAGTTTTTTTTTTGCTCTTTAATATTGCTGTCACGCTACCAACCTACACAGAGCCCACAGATCCTAGTCCCAGCGCGCAAGACCACAATGCAGGAAAATGCTTAGGGAACGGCCTATCGCCGACAATTGCACTGAATCGTTGAATCGGCATTTCTTAATGAAGTTATTTATAACTGCTAGTTTCCTCCCATGATAAAACTCGTGTAACGGATTCCATTAAACTAACCTGAATGACAGGGTGTATTAAGTCTTCGGGATTTTTTTGTCTCGATACACCGATATTTATTAAATTGCGCCGCAAAAATCGCGAGAAAACTCTAAACATGTTTTTCGGGAGAAAATATGAAGGGCTTTTAAGGTGTGTATCATAAAAATGGGAACAGGTTTTAAAGGGGGCGGGATATAGATAAAGGCACTTAGACTACCATCGGGCGCACCTGCTCCCGCCAGCCACCGCCCGACACTTCGCCACGTCCGCTCTCCAACCAGTCACAAACCAGTTAGTCATTTCCCTAAAAACATACATCTATATGTATATATATATATATATATATATATATATATATATATGGGACGATTTTATTGGTACATGCACGTATTGTAGGTATAAAAAACAATAAATTTCTATCCGCTTGCTAAGCGGTTACCCGGCATCGATAGCTGTCACATTACCCGTTGAGTTTAGTATTATTTTCTTAATACTTGGAAACTTCTGACATTATTTTACCTTTTGCTCTTTGTGTATAAGAAAGCCAGAATTAAATAGAATGTTTAAAATCAAAATGAGAATTCTATAACATAATTATGGGTATAAAGAATCAAAATGATTTAAACTTGCTTAGAATCACTTCTAACCAAAAATAAGGTATGTACGGAAATTGAAATAATAATTACATTAACATTTTTGAATGTTTTACAAAAAGGACCAGAAATATTGTTACATAGTATGCCAGCCTGTTAGGTTTCCGCTTCAGTTTTCCGGAGGCCGAACCCGAAATGCTAATTGGCCGACTTAGGAGTGGGCCCAACCTTGAAGGCGGCCGCCCGTTCGTGCGATCACTGATAGAAAGAAAGAAAGACCAAGACAGGCCCTGTCCCAACTTTTTATTTTATTTTTTTAATGCTAGTTTTAACTCCTCCGCTCACTCCTGCCGCCCTCTCACTAGCTCGCTCCCTCCATCCCTCCCTCACCCCCTCTAATTCCTCTCACTCTCTTTCTCTCCCTTTCTATCTTTCCGTCCAATGACCCGTCGAGTACTCTTCACTCTTTTCCCTTTTGTGCTCCTTTCCACCCTTCTCCTCCATTAATTACACGCTCTTCTAATACTTCCTTACACCCTTTCAGAGGAAGGCTGGGCTCCATAGGCTGATGAACCCTCGGCGTGGCTCCACGTCAAACGCGACCTTTTTTTTGCCAAACTGCTAACTTCGACACGAAATCATAAAGTAATATAATGGAAAATATAACAGAGACTTAAAATCAGAAAGACGTTGAAATAAGAAACTGCACTTGGTCCTATAGAAATAAGATATTATTATTTTTTCCGGAATTACTATGCATTGTACAAAAGCCAACTAATAATATTAATGACGATTATATCTTTAATTTGATCTTTTATCAGCAATTGCTCCAGAAAATAAGATTTAAGATATAATCGGATTTGTGAGTTTCACCGCCATGAACGTAATTCATGTTCTCAGAATAAATGTGCCCGTCAACGTTGATCAATGGTCCTAATTTTCGCAGTCATGCAAGATATGTCATTCCCTTGTGTTATTCCTCTGTCAGATTACAATTAAATCCACAATATATCGATACTGATTCTGTTACTGTTGGCAAACGTCCAGTAGCCCGTTGCCCAGCGATTTCAATTTTCGACCGGACATTTCAAATAGTTTCAGACTTCGTTTCAATGCGATGAATCCCACTTCGTTTGAATATCTCCAATATGAGCGTACGCACGTCTATCAGTCAGCCGTACTCCTATCAAGAGTGTTTTTGTAATATATTCCAGACAACCGAGAATCTAAGTACCAGACTGCACTTGTGCAATATCACAGAATGTACTGTACATAGAGGACTAGAATTGTGCCTTTTATCTCAAGTACAAGATATGGAAAGCGGAAAGTATTTCGGTTTACTTCGTTGATGCGTTCGTATATTGTGAAGCCAGCCTGCCGCACAAATTTATTCGGGGTTTGTATTAAGAATGGTGTCATAAAATAATCGAGTAATATCTTTCACCCACACGATAAGACGGTTTTAAATTTTAATCCGCTTCAACCCAAAAACTAGGTGCGGTAGGGTATTATCAAAATGGAAAGAGTTACTTGGAAAGGGGGGTAAAGCGGTGTTTGCACACTCGGGGTCCCGGATCGGAAGACCTTATCTGGTCGGGCGAAGAAAAAACGCTGTCCGGCGGTAGAGTTAAGGATCTCTCGCGTGCCGGCCTCCTGCGGACAATATATCCGTGGGAGCTATCGGGGATGGTGCCGCCCTCATTAGAGAGACCCGGCGCTCACTCACATTTCTCACCTCTTTTATCCAGCTCTCACATCGCCCCCTCGCCCATCTCCGGCCCGATTGCGACCGGCAAAATAAACTTGCCGCCCGCATTTATGAACACCGATTTTTAATTGCGGCCAAAGGAACAAACGGCGAAATAAAGGCGTCATCGGCACAGAATACGGCGGTGAATTTTGTATTCTACCGAAAGGTAGGTGTAATGATTTAAATGTAAGTCGAATGAAAGGAGAGAAACATATCTCTATTACCATTTCAAACTAAATCGTTACATATTATTATTTAATAGATAGCCTGTAATTGTCCGAGAGTAGGAGAAGGTGAAAAACCGATACCATTATTATTATATAGTAATTCGTACAACTGAGATTGGAGAATCAATTACATCAAGACCTCGAATAAACCATTCCGGCGTGAAACAGACAATTGTAAATGTGGGTCGGACAGGGGCGTACGAACTGTCGATAGGAAGTAGGAGTTGTTTTTTTTTTCTAAAGGTGAGCAGAGCACTCATCGCTGGCGCACAACAGCTCAAGGGGGAAGATCTGTTGTGTAGGAAGGCCCAGATTGGCAAGCTCCGGGGATTTTCGCCGCGTTGTCGGAAACAATGAAGGCAAAGCCGAGGGGGCGGGTGGGTGGTTTTGGGGACGGGAGGAAGGCTCGGCGAGAGGGAGAGTGATGCCGGGCCGGAGCCGGAATTATTCTAGCAGAGTAGTAGACTGCAAACACGGGCCCGCCACCGCCAGTCTATGCCGGTGGTGGGGAGGCCGCCCGTGTTGTGAGTCACACTCGGAACTACCCTACCGCAAGCCCCTTGTCAACTGATCGATACCCCTACCCCTCCTTCAGCCGCCCACCCCGACAAACTCACTACTACATCCGACCCCTCACGCACACCTAACCCTGCACATTGCCTCACCCACGCACAACCGCCCTCGTTGCATTTTCCCTCGGATAAAACCCGGCACCCTCTAAACCTGGCCCACCACCGGCGGCGGTTCATCGACCCCGGTGTCCCAACAACCACGATTTCCACCATTCTAGGCCTACACTAATTCCCTATCATAACGCCAGCCAAATTCACTTTTTCTCTGCTATTTATAGATCGTTTACTAATGTCATTAATACAATGTAAATTGCTTTCCTCTAATGCTATACTCGTGAGTCCTTGAGTTGAAGAAAAAATAAAATACGCTTCGAAAAACAGAAAGCACAGATTCCACTTATGGATTATACTTTATTTAAGACTCTTAAGTCTTAAATAAAGTATAATGTATGATGATAACTGCTTAAAAAAAAACATGGCACATCAGGACACGAGAACTCCAAATTGTTATGCCTGGCAAATATTAATGAAGTTTGTTTAATTCTTTACAATAAAAATATGTACGATTTAACATAAAAAGCATTAAAAACGACGTAAAAGGAGTTTCCATTTTTTATTTCACTCTTAAAACGACGTTTGTTATAATACCTATTATAACAAATATATAATAATAATAACAAACCGATACCTATAGCTTAAAATAATTCTCACTTCATTTGACTCATAACTGCCTAAGTAATATTATATAGCCATTATTCACCGTTATTCATTTAGTAAAAATACTAGTGTTCACATAGCCACATTAGAAAATGTTTCTAAAACTAATCAAAAATGCACCTGATCCGCAATATGAAACATTATTATACAATCCAAGAAATAGGCGATATGAGCGTAAATTACCAGAACTGAACCTTAACATACTGCAGGGTCGACGGTGGGTATATACCGTAGTTTTCGCTGGCCGGAAATCACGCGAGGTTAAAATTTATCCGAGCAAAATCTGACCAGCGCACTTATTACTGTTGAGGTAACGTTGGCTTTAGGGCACCAATCAATTAGACATTGGCTAGCCTAACCCCGCACTCTCCGCTCACGCTTTTACCGGTGCAATACCGGTCGCTGAACAATTAAGCCCAATGTTTGCCAAACGAGTTGGCTCTTTCTAATTATTCAAGTTTTAATTCAACTGCCTCAACCACACTTTCATTCCTCATATCTTCTTCAGACTAGTATAAAACCACTATGGTTTGTAAATGCATATGAGTTGTTTTTCATTATAAAAGGTTTTGCGCGAATGTTTCGAAATATTATCACCCGTGAAATGTTATAAGTTGAAGTACTCTTATATTACATAGAAAGAAGGAATAAAGCAGAATGATACATTTCCTTAATCATGAGTTCCATCTATGTGTGCCAAACTTAAATTCAAATAAATCCAATTCTACATTAATATTTCCAGGCAATTATATGGCGTAACTGGAGTTAAAGGCGAGTTGCGAGAAAATAATAAATTAAAGAAAATAATTTTACAGGAGCTGCGTGAGAAAAAATTAATAAATAGAATAATAAAGATCAACTCGTTAATTAAGGGTTAAGAATAAAAAGCTTAACAGTGAAACCTCCAAAATATAATATTTTAACAGTCATGGGCAGTGGAAAAAATAAATAATTAAGATTAATAATAACGTTTCCATTTCCGTTGGTAAACAAAGCAGGGATATTCTGCTGGATATAATCCGCCTTTAGTTTGAAAACAATTCGTCTTCATAAGTGAGAGGGTAGATTTGGAGGCGAGAACTGCCAAAAAATAAAATAAACTCTCCCTATAATTCCAGTGGAGTTTCCTTCCCCGGCACATCCCCCAACATCATCCCACTTCCCTTTCGCTCTTCCTTACCCGAGCTTCAAAAGCATTTTACTGTATCATTTTGTTTCCACAATTTATTGATTCACTTGGTGTAGTTTTTGACGTATATTAAAAGGATGAAAATGTATTTGTTTCGTCTGGTCCATACTTTATCAACCACATATTTTACTTAACATTTTCTTTGTTCACAACTTATTTCTTTGTACTGTAGGTTCGTGATGTTTCTGTCTCCTCTCGCTGGTTTGGTCTTTTGCTAGACCGGTTTCGGCTGCTCGCCATCTTCAGTAGCGGTGTTAGTCACTGTTAGCACTTTGGATTTTTTTTGAGCATCCTCACTGCACTGTCACTTTCACATGTACTGTGGCGGTTGTAGTACATTCAGTTTAATGCACGTTTCAATGGTACGGCGCACCTGATACTAGCCCGCAACAAAGGTCTGTCTTACAGTTTAGTATCAGCGCCTAACATATAGCACCTTACAGTACAAGTGACAGTGCAGTGAGGATGCCCGAAAAACATCCAAAGTGCCAATAGTGACTAACACCGCTACTGAAGATGGCGAGCAGCCGGTCTAGCAAAAGACCAAACCAGCGAGAGGGGACAGAAACATCACGAACCTACAGTATTCCAACCCCTCGCAGACCACAAAACGGGTATATTAAATTATTTCTTTGTGTTAGTGGATCATATAGAAATTAAGCAGTATGGTTTTTCTTTTCATTATTTCAATGTAAGTAAAGCGTTTATTTTTACAACTATAAGGTCGCTATTATGGTTCCAGGGGATTAGGTGGATCCGACATATTTAAGAGGGTTTAAATGAAGTGGTAGTCCAGTTCTGAACTTATTTAGTAGATTTATTAGAGTTACCCCATCACCCTTCTTTCGGACGGGAGCTACATTTAAACTCTGACCCAGTAAAAAAGAACAAGGTAATTTGTCCTACGCCAAAGGAAGTGGAAGAGTAATTTGAGTTTTTCAGAAACCGATATTTGTTTACTCTCTTGGCCGCCTCCACCCTCTGTGACACCCCATTAAAACTCTTGAAGGCGCTTATTCATAAAGCTTTCACTTGTAATAAGGGCCATTCATTTCCGAATGGAAAAAAAATCAAATTAATTAAACGATAATCGATAATGAAATGTTCAATTTTATATGTGTACATGCTTAACCACCGAATTAATTTAATGGAAATAATTGAATAAATAATAAATATCACAAATATTTAATATATACCACAAAATACTCATAAAATTCCTAAGATATTAGAAGACTATCTTGTCATTATTGGATTTGAGAAAATGGTAATCGCTATGTCAGTAATCATTTTGTACTCCAAAAAATGTTATCTTTTAATTAAAAATTGCAATTGAAAAACCCACCAGAAACCTAAATACCTTCAACCCTGAGTTCGATTCCCCGGCGGCGGACCGAATTTTCTTTAAATTTCGAATTTCACTCGACAGAAATTGAGTAACAACAGTGCACACAGGATGCTTCATCGGCAGATAGATGCGTAAGGAAATCAATATATTACTGATGTAATGTCATTCACCATAGCGTGAAATACAAACAGACATTAGAGGGTAGTATAGATATGAAATTACATTCTTCCATTATGTAGCAGATTAAGAAAATGGCCGCGAAAACAATTTGTTGTCGTGTTTTGCAGACCAGAAGAATATAAAATTAATTTTCGTGTTTGCGTCAATGCGAGAATTTTTTCCGTTAACGTGCTTGTGTGAACGGTACAAAAGAGAGCCGCCGAGTATGATTTATTTATTGCCCCAATTACAAGGCCATAAATCTATTTTGTATTACAGGCCGAAGAAAAAGGCACCGTTCAGGGACCGATTCATGTTGTAATGAAGGGTGAAAATATTCAGTTTTATTAACCTATCGAGATGGAAAAATTAAATCCTTTCGGGAATACGAAGTATGTTGATCATAACCCTAAGCAGGAAAATATGATGGAGTACTATATATAATATTTAGGAATTACGAGATGTGTACGTAACTAAATTTTAAGGATATTTTATGTTCTAGTAAGTTCTGTTTAATACATCAAGTATTTTAGTCGGATGGATAATCGCAATTTCATTCGCAAAATATTTTAATCTGTAAATAATGGCGCCTATTACTTTTTAAATACTATTAATTCTTCTAATTAGTTAATAAGAGGTGGAATAATAATATTTTCCTCTTCAGCACGATGTACGGAATTCAGTACTTATTTATCTTATAACAGGAGGGAAAGAGAAACGAATATCAGTCTGTCCTTTTACATCCTGTGTAGATGTACATGATTGAGTATATGTGTGAAAAGGTTGTGAAATGTAATGTACATTCATCTTTGGTGGCGGGTGATGGAGGCACACAGTGGAGGAGGAGGGTGGGTAGGTTCGTTCCCTGGTTTTGTTAAAAACGACCCCGGGGAATTATGATTTATTAATGTGTCCGGCGGGTGTTGGCCCTACGTACACGTCCGACAATCTTGTTTCCATATGGAGCGAACCCATCCCCAGGATGATGGGGACGAGGGGGTTGGGAGGGATGAGGGGGGGTCGGAACGCACCCCGTTCTGCCCTGTTGAAGTGTTCCGCTAATTCGCGCCGCCCGGCACCATTTTATCTGCGGACCGGTTCAAGCCTCTGCCCCTATTCACGGCCAAAACTACTAATGGACACCGAGGTCCACTCCACCGCCGCAGCTCTCTTTTTATATCGCTACGCGTTCAAAAGAAATCGGTGGAAGCGGAGAGACATGTGTCATAATATCGATTATCCGTCCTGCAATGCACGAATCGTGGACAGAACAAGAAAGAAATGACGAAAAAGAGAAATAGAAGTAAAACAAAAATAAATTGTACGAATTTAAAAATTCTAGTTAATGTCATCTTCATTTATTACGCACAAGTTATGCAGTGCCTGCTGTTATGCGCGGCTAACTAAATTAACTAAAATTAACTCATTTATGAAATAATAACGGTTCATATAGTCATAATACATATAATATGTTATAAATTGTATTTTCATTTAAAATTTCGCTCGCGTTTCATTTATTTTTTTCAATTCAATCACTTTGCACGAAATAAGACGAAATAGTCCTATACGCATCGTAAATATAACATTATACCCCGATGTTTCAATTGGATCCGCCCGACAAAAATTTGTAAAGATTTCATCGAAAATGCAAACCACCAATTTAAAGTTGACATTCATTCTCCATTAAAGCAACAGGTGACAAAATTGTCTTTCCGACTTCAACTTCATAGAGAAGACGGTTGAAAATAATTCCAACGCATTTTTCATAAAAGGCGCGCATCGTCTCACCTACTTCTATGTACCATATATGTTTAAATTTATAAATATATATTTATGCACTTTAAATGGCGAGCAGAATGAACATTCTAAACAATTAAAGTTTATATGTTATTGGCATGTCATTCTTAGAAAGTATTTTCTCCAATGAATAAACCCTTTGTAGAAAGCACAACTCACAACTCTCAATTTTTGTTCCGATATCTAACTGCATTCTTTGAGATAGGCCGCGCAGTAGTTGTAATCCTCACTGTCCGAATCCTAGGATTGGTCGGGCCGACTTTTAAAATACTCGGAGGAAAGTGGCAGTGAAAGCTGGAGCACCGCTGTGTTCAGTCGCACTGATCTAGGACAATGGTGGGAGGCTCATGTTCGCCATGTTTGCAGGCATTTCCATAATGGATCGATGATGACGAGAGGGAGTGAAACCGTCTCCGAGGGAGGCCCGCCCCAGCACCACGGTCCACCATGGTCATGAGCTGAACCCTCGGACGCGGTCGGATGAATGAGGTCGATATCAATTCGACTGACGTCACCCCCAACCCACCCACAACCCCCCGTCCATTCACCCCTCCCCCCAGGCACTAGTTATGAGATATTTCTCATAACTAGGGCCAACAGAGCGGTCCTCTAAGATCCAATAATAGCCTCACGCTTCAATACGTTCGAGGAAGAAAATTAAGCGGGCGGTTATACGAAACTACCACAATAAAGTACTTAAGTATGAAATATCGATGCTCAGCGAAGGCGGGTTCATACGATACTCGGTGTCATTAAATGACCATATTGAGACGTGTCAACATGTTCACACGTGTTCAACTTATTATGAAGAATTATTAACCATTATCGTTAGGAAATAAAAAAATGGCAGTTAGCGTGACTGTGCCCAATTTTTGTCTGGATAAAAGGTAAAACGAAACGTTCTTCATTAGATAGAAAAACCAATCCCTATCATTAACAGACATCACAATCAAAATATAAATATAGAGGTAGTATACTGTAGTTTGAAGTAATACATATAAAAAATGAAAAATTGATTTCTTCTTCAATTAACGCGGTTAACTGTAATCTTACCTGCAGTAGAAGTGAAAATGAGCAACTAAATATGAGTATTTTTTGGTTAAGGGAAAATACCAACTGGGGTTATTTTTGTTGTGAAGTGTTTTGTGAAGTAGGGGCGCGATCCGGGGTAAGATGGGCGGGCGGTGCACAGCTCCCGGATTAATCTTATCTTTCCCATGAGACACCCCTCCGTGACGGAGCTAGTCGAAACAAGGCCGGAGTCTCTCTCTATGACCGGGATATCCTTCCTCCCCCTATGGGGTGCTTAGTCTCCCACAACGGCGATCTCTCCTAACTACCGTCTGCGAGGGGGAAAAAGGGGACCGCCGCTGGTAGTGGACAAGGGCGTCACTTCAAAACTGCCCCACCTAATATATTTAGACCTCGGCCAGCGAAAGCGCGTCCGCTACTTCCTGTGTAGCGTATAGGAATAAACAGCTATGTTCGCTTTAATGCCTTGTTTTTGTCAGCCGGGAGGAAACGCATCGCTTCCGTCCGCCGGTGATTACACTTCAAAATTTCGCCGAGGTCCATTTGTAAAGAAAAATGAAACTAACTCAGTAGTTGGCACTGTGTAGAAATGATACGGAAAACTATTTATCTACTTCTAATGTAATGACAAAAATTATTGCAATTATATAATCAATATTTATGTAATAATATACTTTTTTAAATATAGGTTCATGTTGAAACCGACATCACTTTTCGCAATTCATTCCTTTATTTCAGTCTCATCGAGAACGAATGTCGTGTCCAGATTTTTTTTATAGTTGCGGACGTAAATATTCTGGGCGTTTGTAATCGTATTCACGATAAGGATGGCAGCTGTGCGAAACGGTACAATATACTGGCGACAATCGAATGACAGCTGCGGCGAGCGAACGCAGTTATCGCAGGCTCATTTATCGTTTGCCGACTTCAAACGGGCCTCAAAAGCCCGTCTAAATCGGTACGGGGAAATTCAAACAGAATGAATGAATCTCTTTCTCATTCTATTTTAAGGAGAAAAAGTTGTGAAAAAGAGCAAATTCGAAAGCCTTTTCGCATATTATACCGCCTATACTGAGTCGGTGTTCGTTACAGACAGAAGTAAAAATTATTACTATTTGATTCGTTTATAAAAAAATATTTTTCTGCCAACTTTACTACCCTGTCATAACTACGATCGATAATTCCGACGTTCCGATTTGATATTATTTCTGTAATTTTTGTACGATCTCGCTTTTAGAATATAAATTTCGCCCAATGACATTAGCAATTAAATATTAAAAACCGACGGGTCCGAAGTGAGCCGGAGGCCTGGAGGGTTTCGTGCGGCCATTAAAATGTGGGAAATGGCCTATTTCGTACGGGAGTCACACGCGGGACATTTTCCACCGCGTAATAAAATGGCGAAATCTGGCGCGCGTAGTCGCCGACCGGCAAATAAAGAAAGAAACCGAGCCGGCGGTTTGGTTTAAAGAGGGAGCTCGTGGGCCGGCATGTGACCCCGGCCGGGACATGTAATGGCGCGGTTAAGTGGTCCCCTATTATTCTGGACACATAAATGTCGGGCCGAAAAAAAGACCCCTTTTTTCGGTATAATGAGCACTGAGCAAACTCGGGTCGACGCTCAGTTTGCTCGTCAAATTCGAGCACAGTCCGGACATTGGGTACAGGACTACGGAACCGCATGCTGAAATTAGAAACATTCCATATTTCAACCGGTCACTTGTAAGTTATACCTGAATAAACAATATTAGTCGTAAAGAGTGTGGAGCTCCTTTATTAAGCTCATTTGCATATGAAACAGCAGTTAAAAAGTGCTACTTACTATAGAAGAATGAAAATATAATTAGAATGCAATTAAATGATAACGTGAATAAATATAAAATAATAGAAATATATTCTGGGCCCGAATATAATAAATTAGTTCACCGAATGCTCTTTGTAATGTCTTGGCGAAGCAGCCAATAAAGGGGTAATAATAAATCCTGCAGCTTTCATCGATAACTGTACGAGCTACCGAGTCGCAATCTCTCCGTGTCGATCTCAAGCGTTGATGAAGTTAAGACCTAATCTTCAGGGATATTCCAACCTCATTTTCAGGCCGATGTCAGAGCGGGACAAACAATTTCAACATTGTTCGGAGCACGGACCCCGCTTTCAGTCCCCCAAGGCCGTTCATTCAAATTGTTATTACGACCAGTGCCATCTGACCTCTATAAAATCTTCCGGAAAATTCTGAGGGAAAGAAAATCCGGAAACGTAGATAAAGGTCCGATCCGAGCATTGATCGGACCGTGGGGTCCCAACCTCTACATTGAAGGTTCGCATATTGGAGGTCGTAACATCTATAACAGATTGAACGATAACGTCGGGTCCCGGAGCACTCCCAGGTGATACATTCCGATCTACCCTCTATGGCCAGTTCTATCGGACTGCCACGTACCCCCTTTGACCATTCTACTTCCAACGGCATTTTCTCCCCTCATAATATGTACCCATAGAATTCGCTATATGTTACAGACACGGATTCAATAGTAAATGACCCGTTGAAAAAACAGGGGTCCATAAAATTCTAGGCTTACATGTACTGCAACATTAAAGGTACATATATAAATATATATGCGTGTATATAATACTAGAATATATGATTCTAAGAATGTTCATCCTAACCTAAATAATTAATCGATAACCTTCACGTGTAAGTACTACGTAACTGAAAACTGCTGGACGGCGCGAAGAAATAGCGAAACTTCATAATTATTAATAATTGTACGCATTTATGATATTTCAAAAAGTTCGTTTTTATAGAGTACTCCGTGACCAGAAAATCCCTTTTCACGCACTTCCACGACGTCTCGTCATCTTTGTGCCAGCTAGATTCGTGACTAGTTGGTAAGGATTGTGAGGGACTTGGGAGAGAAACGAGCAGAGGGACTTGGGTGGTGGTGGTGGTGGTGGTGGTTGTGCACACGCACATAGCGAGTGCCAGGGGGCGTGATCTCGTGTATTAGAGGGCCTCGGGCTCCCTTGTAATTTGCGCCGGCCGACGTCCGGCCCTCGCCGCCCTCGCCCTTCTCCCCCTAACCCCTGTGTACTTTTCAACACAGTAAATTAGTGAACCCGAGCGTCCTCGCGCGTTAATTACGGGATTAAATTATCCGGCTAAACTAGCCAGAAAATTAGTCAGGATAAGGGGAACGGAGGTCGTGAGCCCCGAATATCTTCTTTGAGCTCCGCTGTTTTTACCGTGAAATGACCCCAAACCCCACCTCACACCCGAACCCCCTCCATCACTCGCCCGGCGAAACCGCCGGCCCTTTTGGGACCAGAAAGGGAATAACGCTAATAGCGAGCCCTCCACGGGGTCCAGCTTAATAGAGGAAAGAGTTACGCCTTCCGCTCGAGTTTTTAAAGAGAACTAATTAATTAATGTTAAAGTTAGAATGTTAGCGCTTTTGTATCCCCGCATTACTTTCTTTCGAATGACAAAACTGAATTGATAAAGGAAAAAACGCGGAAAATTCGTTTCCACACATTTCCAACTACACGAATGTATTAATAATTTCATAATACCAAATACTTATATTGTTAATATCGATGTGTCAAGAGATGGAGGATATAAGAAATTATATTCATCAAAGGCAATATCACAGAACTCGATATCTCAATAAAAATTGTGAACCGCGATTGTCCCCATTTATAACGTTAAATGGGTGGGTAAGCAGGGAACAGAGCTGGTGGTTGTGGGCTACGTGAGTATGTTTCAAGCTGTTTTGCCGCCGCTAGGCTGCGGTTTTTTCCATAGAAAGGATTGTATTTCATATTATGCATTCAGAACACGGAGTGAAACCATATATAGAGGGTCCCGCCTGTCCGCATCTTTCACAGGCTATATTGCCATTCCGCCTCTAATAAAATTTTATACCTCGGGTCCATTTCCAGTAGAATGTTATCGAACTCTACATTCGTTTAAAAATGGAATAGAACGAATAAATTTTGCTCGTCTCCTCGAAACGGTTATTAATTGTGTACGCCCAACCTGATGCTACATTTTTTGAGAGAATACTACGTTCAAATGTGACATTGCCTTGCACGTACGTTTTTTGTGCGGACGGACTCCTCTTCCGTCCCTCTTCGAGCAAGTATTACAGAATAAAGAAATAAATGTAAACGGAGGATTTCATGTAAAGTCTTTATTAAATTGGGATTAATCAAGCTGAATAATTTATATTAATTTAAATTTTTAGCTGAAGGTTTCGAACGTTGGTCGACACGTTTTAAGTCGGACCCCAAATACCCGCAACCTATTCTCATTCATTCGGGCACTCGGCCAATTGTATTTGAGAGCTGCGGGCTTAAAGTGCTCTTTACACGGCGAGCGGTTGTTCGGGAACGACAAATTTCGAAAAGAGGGAGGAGCTCATAAACTCCATTGTACCCGCCAGAAAGAAATAATTGTTAAATTGTTTCTCTCATAATCGTAATCGTACAAATCACGGATAGTAGAATTGCTAATGACCGATCCGAGAATATTATGGGGGCGTTGCACAATATTGGAACGGGCCGGGAGTTGCTTTCAGCTGGTCTAAACCGAATAGCGTTTGGGACGCGAGTGATTTAGCAGAATTGATGTAGGGGAACGGGGGTAGGTTAGGGGCGGGGGGTTCGGCCGACAATCGTTTCCAAAAAGCGATTGCACGGGGCGTTTGCGAATTAGGGCCGTGTTGCCAATTTTGGCGGCGGTAATCGCTCTCGGTAGGATTAGGGCGACACATGACGAACCCACATATACGCGGCCGTCCCCCCCCCCCGTCCAACCTAATTCCGTTACAGGGCGCCCGGGCTCTTTTCATTAGCTCGCATCGGTCAGAGCACGTCAGAGTTTTGCGGCCGAGTATACTAACAGCGTTAAACGTTAATTTTTGCTCCGGCTTTCTGTTTGGTTCCCCCCGGCCCAGTTATTAATGGAAGTCCAATTAAACGGCCGGCGCACAGGCCGGCGCTAATTGGGGATTAGAGGACATTTTTCTTGACAGCGCTTCAGTTGACTCTTCAACTGAAGAAATGACACGAAAAATAAATAGAAAGCCCTCTCCTGAAATGTAGATTCAGTGACATGAATAAGAATTTAATGAATTCAGATGAGTATACTTATCTGCAATTATACCGAGTAACGAATTAAAGAAATTCATTCGTAAGGGTCGTACATTTTAGTGTTATTTATTAACTTTTATATATATATTTACGTAACATTCTGATGCATATATAATAATATACTAATGATAATCCGTATACCAATTTGAATGACATTTACTTTTTTACATAAAAAAACCTAACTAATCTTTAATCTACTTTCGCTAAATCGTTTAGGGTAATATTCAGCCAAATCGCGTTTCTAAGATGTAGTTTAACCCAACAAAGAAAGCCAAAGGTTTACTACAAAAATTATTTAAAATAAATTTTGAGAGGCGTAAATTACTATATAACCGTTGTTTGCATATAGAATTTGTGAAATAATTATTCTATAAACGTAAATTAGGTTTAATCTCGTCACCACGTTCAATTATTTGTTCCGTTTTACCTAAGGTGAGTAACCGAAAGCCCGGAGAGACAGGGGGAGGCACGAAATAAATAAAGGGCAAAGGTTAAGTAAATGAACAAGATTGGGGACAGATCGGCGGTGGGGGTGGCGTTGTGGGGGGTGGGGTCTAATGAGTGAACTGAATAGTTAGGGACGATGAGAGGGTGGGGGTTGAGCTGCATCCCTTATCTTTACACTTGGGCAAAGTTGTTCCGGCGGTGGCCACCCTGTATACACTGCAGCCCAACTTCATTAGGCCGCCACTTCCTTCGAACGCCCAGATAATAATGCTCCAACGCCAGTTTTATTTAAACGTTTTCAACTGCGATGAAGAGTATAGAAGGCCGGCATTTAAACTGCAAAAGGTGTCACTCCCATGTCCACGGTCATTCTTAGGGGAAATGGATATCAGATCTATGAAAAGATAACAATTTATACCGTATATTTCGTGTGTTTCTGTCTCCTCTCGCTTGTTTGGTCTTTCGCTACCCCCAAGGGGCGCTAGTTTATCGGTGCAAGTGCACCGATTAACTAGCGCCCCCTGAGGGTGGTGCGGAAATGTACCTAACTAAAGTTCGTTGGGTGCACTTGCACCGATCAATTAGCGCCCCCTGAGGGTGGTGCGGAAATGTACCTAACTAAAGTTCGTTAGGTGCAATTGCATCGATTAACTAGATTATTAAAAATAAACTTTTTTCAATACATTTTGGATCAACAGGAAAACTTTTATGATCCACAACTTTTATCTATCTTGGAATCTGCGGTATTGCAATCCCTCGCAGACCAAAAAACAGGTATTCTAAAATAAATCGTGCAGTATTTCCTTCATCCAAGACAATTAAGAATATTCCAATATCCAATATCCAATATTAATAAAAATAAAATTAATCAAATAAAACTCAAAAAACTGGAGGATATCTTACTCCATATATTATTATTATTATTATTATTATTATTATTATTATTATTATTATTATTATTATTATTATTATTATTATTATTATTATTATTATTATTATTATTATTATTATTATTATTATTATTATTATTATTATTATTATTATTATTATTATTATTATTATAGAAACAAATTAATTAATGTCTTTTAGGAACCAAGGGGTTAGTATTCTTCGTTAAAATTATAGGATTATCAGGAAACAGTCATAGTGGTCATCACTGGTTGGCTCTTCAGTGCTGGTCTTTCAGTGGAATGAACCCTCATTTTTCTGAACTCTAGAATTAGCTAAAAACCGGATAGTGCGTTCGGCAAATGGCACCAGAGGAAAATAAGACTCGAGTGAAAGAAAGTACACTCCGAAAAAATGATGGAAGAACGCGAGGAAATGAAAGTGAAGAAGAAAGGAGAGGAAGCCGGAGGGAGCCCCGAAGAACAATAGATCAGAAGGGACCGGACAACGAAAAATTGCTCGTTCCACAACAGAGCATTTCGCGACGCTAAGTAATGGAGCAACAGTTCTGTTACAACTGCTGTCACAAAGAAGAAGTAAAAATCCGCCTACTCCTCCCTTCCCTCCAACCACCACAAACACTTTATATCACTCGCGGAAATCCGGTGAAAATCCCAATAATCATAAATTAACACTCAGATTTTTATAGCAGTGTAATTTGTCTTTTAATTCACGATACTTGAAAAATCCGGCGCTAAAAAAAACCTACAACATAACACCCATTGACGGGTACATGTAAATAACATATGTAAAAATAATCGTTTGCACGAGCAAAAAGAATAATGAATTGCGAACCAATTCAAAATCAATAAAACATTTAATTAATTATAGTCCAACGTAAGTGGATGGACAAATGCCTAATAGTTGAACAATAGTCGAATATTCATTATAAATACAGTGACCTTATCGGCATATTTATTATGCACAAATGTTCATCCTGCAATACGCCGTATTTTCTTTTTGTATTTAACTCGATTCGCAACGACTCCCCCCCCCCCAGGTGAATACAGCCTGAATACACGGGTTAACGAACAAAATCGAACAGGTATGCGGGATACAATGTCCGCGCTAATTAATCAAGTCGGCGTCGTGTGCAATTCAAGCTGGCATTCATCCTTGAGGGGGCATTCACGTTCTCCGGTCTAATAAACCCCTTCACAGCGTTGGCCCGCATTACCGGCGCAGCAATTAACGGCACGGGAACTGTATGAATCTGCAGCATAATTAATACACCAATCAGACTGATATCTGAGCTACGCAAATATTAATCTCAAGATAACGTGCGTAAATAACGCCAATCGCAGTACACCTATTGCAATGCCAATAACCGACTGTCCAATATATTATATGATTATGTACCGAAAGGGTTAACATCGATTACTATAACAATCTAATGCCTCGTATTATACAAGAAATCCTTGTTCGTCGCAAAATTGTTAGAAGAAGTAAGGCGATTGGAAGGAATGCTACTGATGAGTATTACTAAAAGGGTTTCGCTAATGATTAAAAGTACAGTGAACCTGTGTAATTTTCTTAATGAAGTGGTCACCTGTGTTCCTTCTCGAAGTTTAATAATGCTTTGCAGTCATTACGAGAGCTGCAGAAATTCGATATTCTTGACACAGATAACGGCGTATTTTAGCAAACTTAGCTATACAACAATAATTTATGGTCATAACTTATTTTAAGATATGAGCTAATATATTATCTAAATGAAAATGCGTATGTGACCTAAACATAAAGCGACACAGAGACATTTAAAATAAAATGCGATCTTATGACAAAAAGACAATAAAAGAATTTTATAAAACACATCACTTATCTTATGGGTTAGTAGTTTTGAGCTGTGAAGATAGAGAATCCCGCGCTTCAATGTTACACTTATATCACTTGCACACGCGAAAAACGCACTAACACGCGATATCGCACCTACCAACACTGATATCTTACAAGCGGGTCGAAATCCATTTGGACAGCCGACAGCCCGTAAACAAACAGTAAATACTAACGAAATCGCAAATTGGAATTGAGTTATTCTTAGAGGAGAGTGATAGTAAAACCGAGTTTTTCCTTTATCGGGACAACATAGACGAGACACTATATAAAACAAAGACAGACAATGATATTTGGCATATCAACGGTACAAGCACACAGAAAACAACCTCAAGTTACACAAGGCAATAAACTTGATAATACAGGACAGAACGTAAATTAATTGATATTCTATTCATTCAGAAATTTGAACTAATTAATAGCGAAATTACGATGAAAAGCGAAATTTTGCATCAAAATCAGCATTGTACAGCTTAATCAGTTATCCTCCGATTAAAAATGTATTTTCCAGTAAACTAACATTTACATTCAACCCAATACCCCTTGACTTCTTAATCACAGTACAACAGGATACGTCATATTTGACTAACGATTGAAAATATAACGTATATTACACTTTTTGCCGCAACAAATCTAAATTGTAATTTAAAACCTCATAGTTTCTCCTATCCCTTATTGTACCCGGGGCAAGGCCTGTTTCGACCAGCCACAATTGTGGGAACTATTGGGTTCGTATCTGTTATTCCGCTACAATAAAAAAGTAATACTACTAGTAGATAAAATATAAATAGAGTATAAGAATGCTTAAAAATTCATCAAATTCCACCATCGTGAATTAATACGATATAAATGTGGTCTAATGTAAGATCACATTGTTCAAATACTAGCTTCATAATACTCATACTGTATGTTTAAAGCGAAGAGACACGTCTCTATATTTCTCCGTTAGGATAGTTTATTCGGGTTAGGAAGGAGCGACTATTGTAGAGGCTTGGTTTCAGGAAGGGGCTGGAGCGGGGCCGGGGGAGATTCGACGCTGCCATTCCTTTCAAAGTCCTTTGTCTGGCAACAGAGAGAATGTGTTGGGGCGTGCGCGTGTCTGTGTGAAAGGGAGAGACAATAAGACTTAAGTCGGGGAATCAAATTTGAGAGCTGCCGGGATTCTTTATCCCCGGGTGGAGCTCAACATATCGGATTAGCCGGCCTCCCTCCTAACGCGGTGCCGCCTCCTCACTTCTGTCTCCAGCTACCGTACACTGCTTCTATCTCTCTCTCTCCCTCTCTCCCTCTATCCCTCTTCCACACGCCCAATAGAATTATCCGCCGCACCGCCGACTACCTATTGACTTCTGTCCCGGATTCACACGCACTCCCTCCCTCCCTTGATAAAAGTTACACCGGAATTAACGGATAGGACGAACAGTCATATAACGAACAGAAATAGAAAGACCTTTAAATTTTTATACTTTCTAGCCTTAATGTACTCGATTTTGTAACTATTAAAAACTATTTTTTGATAATACAATTGGACGCTTAAAAAAAACATGGAATAAGGATAAAGTAAGTATACTATTCTCGTTATTGAAATGAGTTATCGCGAAACCAGTCCAGTTTTATTTCATTGGCTATGTTATCGGAGCTTGTATTGGCTCGGATTCTCTTCAGTACGCGGATACCCTTCGATCGCAATAGAATTATCCGTAGCGGGAGCTAGTACCTATTGACTCGACTACGTTTGGCCCGCTGTTTCTCTCTTACGGCTACTTGGACCCCATCCAGCGGAGATCCCTCCTCACGGTGAGGATAAACATCCTCCCCCTCCTCCTCCTCCTCCTCCTCCTCATCCTGTCACGTCGCAAAATCCAAAGGACGATCCTTTCTCTCTTCCGAAATTAATCCCGTCTCAACATTGCCGGATTTTTCAAAGTTTCTTTACTCCCCGCTCCACATTCTCTTCTCTGCCCCCGGACACCCTCACACTACTCGTCCTGACCCCGAAACCAAATCTACCAGAAATATACTCTAACGCCCGTTATTTCAGTTACTTCCTAAC
This sequence comes from Lethocerus indicus, assembly GCA_019843655.1. Classification (NCBI taxonomy): domain Eukaryota; kingdom Metazoa; phylum Arthropoda; class Insecta; order Hemiptera; family Belostomatidae; genus Lethocerus; species Lethocerus indicus. The sequence continues at coordinate 17,796,266 of JACDQD010000002.1, forward strand.
CCGCATCATTCCCTAACTTCGCCGACAGAAATGCCAAAGTCACACAATCATCGAATACTACCATTTATAACAACTCAGACTTGATGAATTTTTTTTCAACTGAAACATTTCGAATTTATTACCCTTCGTGAAATAAGTGTAATGTTGTATAACAACAACTTATACTTTGATGTAATAAGTATTAAATCGAGTTTTGTCCCTTGAAACTGCAACCATTGAATTCGTTAGTTATTTCTAAAAAATAAGGACCCAATTTAAAATTTGGAAAAAACATGGTGAGAAAAAATGGAATCCATAGTTTATGTGGACAGAATCGTCCACATATCAAATTCATATTATTGTATGCATCATTGAATTAAAAATGTTAATTTTATCTTTTAATATTAAGGTATTATTTAACACGTTAAATAATAACTAGTATACTTTTCACGCGATTTCCATCATTCTTAGAAAGTACACTAGTCTTATCACAAAGGCCGACCGATTTTAACGAAATTTTCATAATAATTGGACAATTCGTGGTTTAATATGTTTCCCTACGCGATTACTAATTCCACACGTGCCTCTCGAACCGTAAGTAATTCCATTGTAGATTCTGAGTGAGAGCAGGGGGGGGGAGTCAGTGAGTAGAGGAGAATCACTAAAGCCGCCGAGTGAACTAAGCGACTGCGAAACGATTATGAATTGTTCAACTAAGGCCTTATCTCTTCTAAAAGCGGTGGCTCCCGGCCTGCTAACACCCAGCCTGCTAACCGCACCTCTGATAACCACCCACGCTCGGATTAACCTTGGCCCAACAGCTAAAAACCGTTAATATTCAAAATACCATCTCACCTTTTTTACGCCGTTTTAATAGACCGGTATGCGTGTTTTCAGTGCGATTATTACGTTGTAAATTTTAACTCCGTCCACCCGCGAATTAAGTATTAATTATTAATTCGCCTCGGTATGTAATATAAAGCTTGCACACGAACAACAAGGTAACGAGCACAAAAACGAAAACCAGCCAACCAGACAGTATTTTCCATTAGTTTAAACAATTACGGATTTAAACGATTACGGCCTGCAGAAATGGCTTTGTTATTATTACTTAAGAAAATAGTAACCGACAAGAGTATAATCTTCAACGAATTACTATAGATTAAATAAAAACCGGAATTTATTATTGGACACTATCTAGGCCAGGGGAGAATATAAGGTAGGACATGATCGGTAAAACCCAAGTGAATTCTAACGAGACAAAACGCTCTCCTATAAAACAAGCCATGAAATCTACGAAGAATGAAGATAGGGCACTTTCTTTTTACGTCTTTCTCATTGTAAACTCGGAAAGGGAAAAAGAAACACAAATGTCGTTGAAGTTTCCCCGACTCTGATAAGGGAAATAATAACGCTCAAGTCGTATGACTCGGCCAGACATTTGCCTTACCCAATTCTATTTTTGTACATAACCCGGCCCCAGTTGACTGGTCTCATTTAAATATATCAATTTTTATTAACTCGAATCTACAAATATAGATGAAGAAAGAAAAAGTTAACATTATCCAGTTGTTTATAGAAGAAACTAAATTAAGCATGGGCTGTTCCAATAACGATAGCAATACAGACATTTAGTTATTTTTATTGTTGTTGTAGATTGTATTCGGAGTTGAATACAATCTACAACAATTCTGTGGAATATTCCACTGCGAAACTTTTAAGGTAAAAAAATTTCGACTAAAAGAATTTAAGTAGAAATGAAACGTATTTCTAGTTCGTGCAAGCACGATTGTATTCAGCTGTCATATTAATTTCAGGCATTTATTCGATAATTTTTGAATTTGCATTAATGTCGCATTCTTTCTTTACTTCATCCCATACACATATTGTTACTCCAATCCAGTGTAAGCCATTCCTTCGTCTTATATATGCCTTCAGTTTCTGTACATGATTTGAATTAAAGAATCGATATTAGGATAATGAACGGACGCATTATTTGAACGTTCATACATGTTTATTTCCCCGATTATATTATCAAGTTTGTTCGCGGGAGAATTCTGAATCCACCGTTGATAATAGAAATTCAGAGTGTAAGAAAACTGAACATAAAACATATTTCTCGATGAGAGAAGTCATATTCTGCTGTTTCGCAGCATTAACTCCGTTAGAAGATTGTACTCATTCAGGGTGCGGGGGACCTCACTTTATGTAATGTCAGGGACGAGTTTATATTTACTGAAAGAGCTCTAAAAGTTTTGGAACGTATAAGGCTAATATATATATATATATATATATATATATATATATATATATATATATATATATAAATAGCGGGGTGTTATGTCCTTCCAATAGATTTCTTCGGTAAGTTATACGACGTCGCGCGGTCTCCGTCTATTTTGCTCCTTTATATTTGATTATACGGACACGTAAACTTTTACGACCGCCGAAAGTTTCTTCTTCCCATATCACTTTTTTCTTTCGTTACTCTCTGTAGGATATCAATATGGCGATGTTGCTTATTGTACGGGGCGTGATGTATTGTCAATGAGGGCATTAAAGTGGGCTCGCTGTTAGAGGGAGGCCGGCCACACTGGACTCTCGCCAGAGCCGCACACAAAAGTTGCAATATTGTCCGCCCCTTTTCCGGCTCAGTCAGCAGGTTTGCTCAGCTCCTGGGAAAAACATTTGCATGACTGTGTATGGCGCCGATATAAAGCCGAGGCCAAGTTTCGTGCACGATGATTGGAATCTGGATGTAGTAAGTAAGTGCAAACGCCGTCCATTAATTGTAGCCAGTAGAAAGCCTCGAAAATTCAAACACCTCGGTAACTTAAACGGAAAGAGGAACACTGCATTAAACTGGCAACATATCACAAAATAACTACAGAAATAGATTTACACAAATCAATGCTTGATCCGTTTACGAACCGTTACATGTTACAGTGTTCGCGAGCAATGGATTTCTTATTCAAACTTGTATTAAAACTCCCGAAACGTTATTTCTAATTTTCGGGACGGATATCGAAGGAACCAACTTCCACCCCTAAGGTTCATTTATAACTCTATATTAATGAAGGTTTCGTGCTCCGGCGTACGTTATGCCTTGAGTCACCCCAAACAATTCCTGAGAGGACCGTACTGAACGGTACGCACTATACATCCCCTCAAAACGAACCTTTCTGATTTAACGGAAACATTTATAAACCAACATCCAGTTGTAAACCAAAATCAAATCCAGTTACAGTGTTCTGTAACTCCATTTAAGTTTTCCGAAACCGGCGAAGAACAACCTAGCTCTAGGAAGTAATAGAACAAAAAACCGCCGTCAACACCAGCTACAAGATCCCTTGCCAACAGATTTGTATTGTCTGCAATAAGGGAGAACCTAAAACCGTGCACCGTAACTTAATATGTTATGTCCAGGATATAATGAGCTACGGGAACATTGTTTGGGGCCCTTCCCGCTGGTGGTTCAGGTTCACCTACTACAAATCCAAGATCTGAACCTATATAAATAATTTATATACTTATTTCGGTAAAATACGTTATGACTAAGAATATATCAGTAATAAATGTTAGTTTCATTTTATATTATATTACTACTAATCATCTATAAGTATGCGTCTCATTTTTGACATTATTACGCTGTTCTTTTGACGATATGCCTCATTATTGTGTAGTAAGAGTTATTTATAACGGCAATGGACCACAAATTAAGAGAAAATATAAAAACATATATAAACTTATATTTTTGTACACTGTTTGAATAATTAATATTAAATATATATTATTATTTATTTATTTCCATTAATATTATATTAAATATAATTTAAGGTAAAACAACGTTAAATAATTAATCGGTATAGGTTTAAATGACGGAAATCCGCAGACGACTTTCCAAATGCATTCGTCGGTTAGTCATTTCGAATGTTCGTGTAGACTTCGTTTCCCGTGCAATTTTATACCGGTGGTAGGGTGGGGTGGAGGGGGGGGACTTAATCTTAAGCCACGACGAAAATCTTAACCGGAGAGACCGGGGTACTCGGTTGCCGCCGAGAACTTCAATTACGCCAGCCATCTTCCTTTTATATCCAAACTCGTTTTTCTCGTGCTGAATTTCCAGCGTGATATTCTGCTGACAACACATTCCTGCTCTTTTTTGTTATACACACCCCGCCCCCCCCCGCCCGGTCTTCCCTTCCTCTTCCGCCCCCTTCCCTCTTTTGAGTCAGCCAAACTTGATTGTTTAACCGTTTCAATTTTTTTTCTTCCTCCCCCCCCCTTTGTTTAGCGAGCGCCCGAACATTTTTGCAGAAAGTTAACCCGTTCCCAGAAAATTTATGTAATTATTCACGGGTAAGGGTTCCGCTATACTATTGTTATTTGATATAAAACTATACTTTACGGAATAACTGTATGTTGACCGTTTTAAATTCTGCGAAATGAATGTAATTATAATATGTAAACGTTATGGAATCCATTTTAAAATGAATATGAATCAATTTTATTATAGTGATTTTATACTACTGAGATTTATTAGCCTCCGTAATTAATATACTACTATGGCCTGAATGGTGTTTCAATTTTTATGCTACTATGTCTATTGGTGCTTCATTACAAATTATTTACAAATTTCTTCTTATTTCAATCATTTTTTTGTAATTTACGACATCCTCCAATAATAATAATTCAATTAAACGTGCTTCCCTGTTTCACTAAACTTATAGGAATGCCACTATAACATAATATCTGCCACTGTTGCTTTGTTTATGTTCTGTTTGTTACTGGCGTTAACCGACAGGGCTGTCCTGTCCTGTATTGAAACAAGCCAGATAAACAAACGCCTAGTAATAACCAAGGGAGATTTAAAATTTATATCAGTAATTAATATCGGTTATAAATGATCGTGCCGAGAGAATGCGAATAATAAACATTTGTTATTAAATTATAACATTAATTGTCATTTTCCTAAAATAAACAAAATTGCTATATACCCTACATGGGAAAAGATTATATTTGAAATTAGAGGGATTTTGTTTATAGGAAAGTTGTAACCAGCGGAGGCTACTTGGTTAACTACTGAGGGGCTACGGAATGAGCAAGCGCTAAAATTATATTAAAACAAATCTGGCCCAACTTCATACATGCATGATGACACTAAAGGAAAACCATAATAAATGCATTCGCCGAGAGCTAAACTCTACCACCGTTTAAGTAACGGCTGTGTTAATAAACCAGATGTGTTTAATGTTTTAAGAGGACTCCCCCCTCCCCCTCCCCATCCCCTCCAAACACTTAAGTTGTGCAGCATGTGCTGATAATTAGCGTGTCCTCCCACTAAGTTTTAACCCAACCCTTGGCCTCCCAACAGATAATATTTCTCGCGCAACCGGAAACCGAATTTGTTATTATATCGAGTTCCCGGTTTACCATATTTGTTCCTGATAACAATTCCCGGTAACAATTAAGCAATATATTACTGTTATTTGTAATCTATAATAAACTAAACGCTTGAGATTGTCTATTTCTTTTCTCTAGGCATTTATATTAGCCGCAATTATGGTTTTGCGGTTATGTAAGAATGACCGTAAACACAAATGCAGCGGGAATGAATTATATTGTCAAAAAATTATATTGCATTAAATAATTTTAAACGGAAAGAGTAAATAATTCGTACATAAAAGAAAATTTCCTTATAATATTTCATAAGGAATTTTGTGTAGTAACATTATAATTATTATTAAATAAATATCCTCTAAGGCCGTAAGAAACTTTCTTCGAAGGCTTTCTCTGGAGGTATCGGGCGAGGGAAATTTGGAAAACGAATTGGCGCAATAATTTTCGGGGAAAAACACTTAATGGAGAGGAGGTTCCAGAATCGCGCCCTTTTAATTCCATAAATAAATCCGCGGGCGGAGCGGCAGTATGTTGTTGGCAGAACAGATGGGGGGCTACCCCCACACGCCCACCCCCCGGCCACATACGAGCGGGAGGACTTTTCATTGTGTAAGATATGGCTATTAAATTAGGCACACACACACACACGAGCCCACACGCCTATAGAGAGCCAAACTGGCGGCCTTCTTTTAGGGACGGGGGAAAGCCCCGAAGACGGGGGCGGGGTATTATAACAAGAGTAGACAAGGGGGCGGGGCCGGTTTGGCTAGATTAAGGACAGCAACAGAGTAATTCAGTGTGTAAATGCAATACACGTTCGCATAGTTCGCAGAGTGGGCGACCCGTCCTCCACCCCCCCCTGGCAAAGGAAGTGTTGGCCCACGTCCAGTATCGGGGTAATTTATTTTGGGCCCCGTCTCTCGTCTCATTTAGTAATTTCCAGCCATTTTACTTTGATAAGGTACAGCCAGGATCCGCCAGTAACATTCGAGAATGACTTTTATTCAAATGAACACTCCGTCGGGCGGGACTCCTCCGATTCCCATCTTTGTTGTAAGTGGCTGGAGAAAGTACAAGAGGTGGACGTAAAAATATCTATGGTTAAAAATATTGGCTATTATTTCTTTCGGTGGTTTTAATTGGGGATATATCGATAATACCAAAATTGATAAAAAAATTATCCCCCCGCCTATTTTGTATAAATTTTGCGCATGTTTCAATGCTTAAATTCATCGCTTGAAAAAAAATCAATGATAGCGGCGAAAAACCTACCGCATGGGCGGCGCGGAAATTTTAACGGGGCGTGAAGATAAGATCCAAGTCCTCGTCATTTTCCCCGATCTGAAGACGGAGTTAACAGTTGAATTGAGAAAGTTAAGGCCAGATGAGAACGCAGTGCTTTCTAGGGGAGCATTCAAACTCTGTGTAACTGCTAATTCTAACAAGCATCGAGCAATTGTCACACCACTCCGGCCAAATTAAACTTCCCGCGTCACTCTTCATGTTGATTGCTTTAACGCTAGCCCTCCTGTACCTCCTTACATGATTTCTGGGTCCAGTTCCTACAGGACTGCCCAATCATCCTAGTACGAATAAGCTAAATCATAGTTTAACATATTTAATTTTTTTTGTATCTCTGAGGACAAAAAAATAATCTATGTATTTAAAAAAGTGGAATTCTAATGCTATTCCGAATCCATTTATTTACTCTGCTTCTTGACTGGTATGCACTCGGATTTAATACACATTTTAATGACCAACAACATATCACATATATTGCTATTTTTTTTTAAATGTCACTATTCGCATTCATTTCAATGGTAATTTCAAGGAAGCTTAACGTTATGCTCTATTGGTATGTTAACTACAAAGCATAATAAAACTATAGCGTAATTAAATATATAGTTTTCTGTTTCCCTAGTAACTTCCCATGTAATAGAGCTAGGAATTATTCTTATTGTATTTAATTTTCCACATTCTGTTAACTGTCGTCCCTCCACAGTGTTCTATTTCTGTGGTCGAGAATGACGTCAGTTATTGGAAGGGCCTAAAGGGAAGTTAGGACTATCGATCTGCGGCTGCCATCCGTCTTTATAGGCGGGACAAGATTTGGAGTGTTTAGGAGGCTCCGGTCATATCAGTGGCCGCCACTTTTAGTGGCCGGGATCGACCCAATGCAGTTCATTTATGTGAACTATGGGGCCGAGAGGAATCCCCAAAGGAAATATCCTATCCGTGAGAGATGGAGGCGGTCGGTCCACACCAGTGAACCGTGAAATGACGCGGTCGTTGGGCCCCCGACATTAGGGACTCGACATGTCCGTCCTGCCCCTAAACCCGCCCCGACCGCCTCCTTTACCCACAGCATCCCCTTCCACACTGGCGCCTTCTCCTGCTCATTAGAATAATTTCGATTAGAATATACGATCAAAGCCCACCCATAAGAGTACGACAAATTTCCGTCTATTTTTACCCTACTCGGTGAAGTAAGGCATTTCGAAAAGTAATAATAATTAAATATTTGTAAGCGTTTGATTCCAAACTAATGAAATCATTATCAAATTCAATAAAACACCTTGCGGTGAAGCATTAATCAGAGTTTAATTCTAATATCAACACCAATTTAGATACATGATGTCCAGCAGAAAATATGACCATTGTAGTAAATTACCGCTTTTTAAAATCCACATGTGAATGAACAAGACAAATAAAAGAAAAGAATCGAACCTAGAAGCTGTTCATTACTAAAAATTAAACACCTCCCAATGAACTGAGGAACCTCCTAATGCCTCACTAATGTGTACACCATGAAACAAACTCCTAATCAAGAAGAATGAAAATATGAAATCTTGTATTCAGTTTCTTTAGTATACTCGTTAACATGACCAAAGAGACCAAAGAATAATGAATCACAATATAATGGTAAAGTAACGATATGAAAAAGTTTCGTAGCCGCGATGCAGATATCGCCTATAATTCGCCTGATGAACAATGCACACGACGCCTCCCCTTCACTCTTCCCCTTGTTCCCCGTTGTGCTAACTCCGTTAGGATTACATCCATCCACTGAACAATGATTAAGAACATTTTTAAGTTTTCCGTAATATCTTCCCCGTCTCCTCACCCCCGGGGATTGAACATTACTCTCAGTCCTTGCCCCCCGGAGGGTTAGACGTAATTAGAACCGAATCTGAGAAGACCTCCCTTGATAATTCCCTGGCTGGCTTCCTCTTGGCCAATGCCAAGGGACAATGCTTTCTACCATCTTTAATGAAGTATGAAAAAGGGCAAAGTAGTATTAGTAGTTCCGGATAGTTGAGTACAGTACAGTTGAAAATCTCGAACCTTCTTTCTTTCGCGGCGCCTTTTGCCCAAACTTTTGCCATTATATATTAGTCGAGCTTTGCCGGCCCGAGGTATGTTATTTCACCAATGAGTTTGACAAATGAGGTTCGTTCCCGGCCCAAGTGATTCTGCGCCTTCGCCAACTCCGCTATTTCCCTCCCTTCCCTTATAACTTGATTTTTCTATGCCGACCATCCAATCGAGTGCACAAATTTGGTTTTTCATTTGGAGCGTCTAATTACACCAATAGTAACAGTTACTTTTCCAATGACTTTAACCGCTTTTCAAAGTGACTCTCCCACTTAAACCGCTGAAATAAAACGATTAATTTATATATACGGTCTAGTTAAAACATAATCAAAAGAATATCACATAATGCCATATCCATTATAATATTTGTCAGCAATCAAGCTCATAAGAACTAAATCCTAATTCCGTTTTTGCGGCATCCGAGCTCATGCCAACTCTAATCTAATTGTGTTTATATTCCTTATTTTTGGACAGAGGAGAGAGAGAGAGAGAGAGAGAGAGAGAGAGAGGGGGGGAAGTCCTATATTGTTTAGGTTTGTATAGGTAAGGGGGCGTATCGATATTTCTGATTTTAAAAACGTCGATAATATATGTTTATTGTCTAAAAATTCAGAGTGAGATACTTTTTATTCATTCTATTTTTTTTCTGGAGCGTCCTAGCCTTTCTTCTGCCACCATTCATTCATCCCGGTTTCTCACCGTCCGAATCGGTAAGACCCATGTCTGAGGTATGTACTGTTAATGTCTAAATGTTGCGTAGTATTGATTGTAACGTACGTAGTGTGCAGTTAGTGTGGGGGTACTGGAACGATCCACGGACAGAGAGAGCTCTTGATGCCCCCCCCCCCCCACGGGTGGAGAGCGAGAGATAGGGAAAAGGAGAGTGGGAAAGAGTGAGAGGGGCTAGGGCTAATCCAGTTGTGTAAGAAATATACAGCCAGTATTTGGGGCGGGGAGGTTGATGGGCGGTGGTGGTGGAGTGTCGGGCTTGTAATCCTGGCGGGCCTCACGTCCTGGATATAAAACTGTGGCTTATCAGAGCCGATGCAGCGCCCTCCGCCCTACACCTCCTATTTCATCCTCTCCACTCCCAAAAACCACACCTCTCTTTCTCCCACCACTACCCTTTAACCCTTACTGCTTCCGCCAGGCCTTTAAACCATAGCAGTCTACCTACACATCGAGACATCAAAATAATTTCAATTTAATATATCCACACACGATCTGTAAAATAATTAATATTCCTAACAACAGACTACTATTACACGACGTCTTGCTACTGAAAGGCTAGTATCAGCACAGGACACTAGATAGGACAGTATCGGACAGTGGAGTACAAAACATACGGGAAGTATTAACGACTTTATCAGGTCATTGACTCTCCCGACTTCTAGGCATGTAGTATTGAAATATTGTATTCTTGTTTGTATTGGTTCATTGGTTCAGTGAGTATGTAGATTAAGTATATCCCATAAGAAACGACCCTTACTGTCTCTCTTATTCCATGGAGGGCATCGAGGGGATTAAGAAATATGAAAAGCGTTTGTCCGTTAGTATGGAATCATAATTTTAAAGAAGTAGAAGTGGTCTTGAGCCCCGTCCAGAGCAATGTTTTCATTTGTATGTGTGTATCTGCATGTCTAACGGAATACTATCATTACGAATTGAGCAAAACTCAACCAGATGAGATTATTAGGTTATTCCTAATCCTCAGGGGCCCACATTTTATAATGTTTTTTTCCTAAATTTTATATCACAATACAATACGTGAATATCATTTTTCTCCTCTATGATTGGATTAGATGTTGCATATTATCGCGATTTATGGACAACTAAAGAGAGTACGAAATAAATTCTTCACACAAACGAGATGTTTCATTAAAGGTTTATTTGATAATGAATTGTTGGCGTAAAAATGTATTTCCCTGGGTTCGTTGATTACATTTAAACGATCTTATAATAACCGTAACAAGCGACTGATTTCTATAAATGCTTGATCTTTTCTAAATGGTGTAATCTAAAATGAATCGTCTCTTGCAGATTAATATTGGAAGAGATAAAATTTGGAGTTGCAAGTAGTTTTCTCGGAGCTACGGTGTTATCATGCATGCTCATACTGATGTTTCAATCGACGAGTTTGTATTCTGGCAGAGTATTTTACCCCCGCGCCTTGTATTGTCATGCAAGATGCATTTCCCATTACATTTTGTATCCATTCAAATACGAAATGTATTTATATGCAAATTCTACTGAATTTACAGGAGGACCATTTTGGATTTTGTTGCCAAAATTTTAGTAGTTATTTAACGCCGAGTTATTTGTGTCATATTATTAGCTTATGGAGTAACTTGTTTTTTGTCTTCCTTCTGTTCTGTGAATCATGATTTTTTCACTTCTTCAAGCATTTTTTAAAGATTGAATTTATGCTTATTTAAATGAAGAGAAAATGTTATCTAGGAAAATGGTATTCCCTTTTCTTTTGAGAACAATAAGTCAGTTTTAAAGAGGTTTGAAAAATCCTTTATACGAAAATCAATGCACTGGCTCTGCTGCACATTGTATCAGCTAAACAAGACATCTAGCTATTTCATCATCTCTATTTTTACATTAATCGTTTGTTGTTTAAGTGAACATTAATATTTGAAGATGGCAAAAGCCCAGTAAAAAAAATTGTGCAAGGCTTGAATTATGTTGTTTGTTTACTAATATGCCTAAGAAAAATTGGGAAACCTGTCACCAAATTTATAATTGAAGACCTTGGCACATAAATAAAAAATTGGAAAAAGAGTTTTGTATATATTTTGAAGGTTATATACATGTCAATGATAATTATAATTTTTAATTCTTTTTAAAATGATACAGATATAAGAAAGTGTTCCTTCCATATTTAAATAACTATTTAGTGTACATCATTTCTTTTAGTTAAAAAAAAAGATTGAACACTGTTATCCACAATGAAACGGGTATGAATCTTTGTTTTTTCAACATACATAGGATATATTTGTTGGGTACGTGTGTGACATTGTAAATCTTATTTCTGTCTTTCCCTTTAAGTGTTTTTTAATGTTACAATTAAAAGTATGTATATATCACATATATAATTTATCACACAGGCATAATGTTTCTACATAATATTAATGATGTATTATTAATTATTTTGCACACTCATAAAAATATGTGTATGTATACACATTATAATTTAATACATTTTTTAGAACAAAATTTAATGTATTTAATAATATTAGATTTCTTCCAGGTACAAGAAAAACATCCACTACATTATTTTCATGTAGTTGTACTTGAAAATTTGAATCCAAAAAAATGTTTATCTTTGCAAACATTCCTTTTAAACGAAAAATATCTGTAAATGTTTAAAACCGAAGTATTTTTCCGGTTTATCAAGACTTACTACACCTCTCAAGATAATTTCAATGGTTATAAAAAAGTTCATGATGAATACAATATCATTTAGAATTTCACCATCTGAAAAAGAAAATATTATTTTTGGTATCGTGTCAATCTGAAATTCCTGATTATTTTTTTCCAATTATAAATGTTTTTCACTTAATATAAAATTTATATTAAAAATATATATAAAATATATATATATATATATATATATATATATATATATATATATATTTATATATATAAAAATTATAAAAAAATTCACTTTAATATAATTATTCAACTTTCACTATAGTTATTGGAGATATATTCATTTCATAACATATTATATTACCATTTCTTCTTGAACTCATTTGTTTAGCTAAATGGTGAACTGATTAAATGTTTAAATTACAACAAAACAATAAAACTCAAAATTATAAAAAAAATTATAGCCATACAATCTCGATATTTATTTTTTATTTCAATCCAACTTCTAAGCATCAAAAAATAATTTTATTCAACAAAAATTACATTATAATGAGATTCACATTTTCTACTGCATTTTTCTAATTTAACCTTCATATCCACAAGTGTTCAAATTGATATTCATACAAATATTAATAACATAGTATTTTTAATAATTTTTTCGTCTTGGCTTTTTCTTGTAGCAGAAGACCACTGATTCAAAAGTTTCTTCAGGAGACCACTGTAAACCACAATAACAGTACTTTCTTACTACATTATGTATATAATTATATATAATTTATATTATACATATAATTATGTATAAAAATTATATACTATAATTACATACTATGTGTGTATTTATATATATAATAATGTATATAATTATATAATTTTATATATAATTTATAAATTATTGTTATTGTTTATATAGATATTAAATAAATATATATATATATATATATATATATATATATATATATAATTATATTGGTTACCCATTAATTATCTATCTTAGTTTCCAACCCAACACTTTTCTGTCGATTTCACCCAACTAGGAGAGAATACACATTTAAAATAATATCCAAGGCAATAATAATTACAATAAATTAAATAATCACTAGAAATAAAGGCAAGTTCAAATTTACATGAGAGAAGAAAGACCTTATAATAAGCCTATAACAGATAGTAATGTTGAATCATTTAATGGCATTTTAAGCATCTGCCTAATATAAATCTATGTGATCCCTTCAGGAAAGTATATTTAAATGTTTATAATGTAGTTTTATTTATTGTCCCATTAATTATTTTTTGAAGTATAAGTACTCACTATTACTCAATATTATTTCTAAATTCATATAACAATGTTTACTGAACAGATGTGCTTATGTAATTTTATCTTTGAGAGGGCATCACAATATTGGCTGGGTATAATTGTAACAGATAGAAACTTCAACCAGGAAACATTAAAATAAATTAATAAGTTAATTAACATTACCTAGTTCTATGATTTACCATTTTTTACACCTGTATATAAATCAGTATGTATATAATGAACACTTGTTGTTCATCTTTCGTATTCAACCGAATGCTTTTATCAACAGTGTTATATCTAAATTATCCAACAAACATATAATGTTATATAAATATTCTATTTTTCTAACTGGTTTGCGAAAATAAAGTTTTCCTCTTTAGAATTCAAATTTACAATCACAATAATGGGTTTCAGTATTTTCGTCGAATAACACCGAGCTAGGCGTTGAAGTAACAGTGGGCGGGTCCTTGCTAATTCAATAAAATCAATATGCAGTAATGCCTTGGTAACTACCACAAAACCTATAAGACAGTCCAATTGAATTTTAATCGTAATTTTGCTTAAGCATAAAACCTACGCCGATTATTTGATGTATCGGCTTTTCTTTTTAACACCTGGGGAGTAAGAGGCCCCATTTTTCGTTTTACAATATATTTTTTACACTCTGGACAAAGTAAAATTAGAAGCCAACGTTCTACGTTCGTATATTTGTTTTGCACACTGGCCTCACAGTATACGAGCAACACAAATAATCAGGTAATGCAAGAAATACTCATTGAAAAACACCGTAATGGACAAAATGTTTACACATAACCCTAGAGAGGATAAAAGTGTCAGAGGTATAAAACGTGCTTTTCTGCGCATGAGCACTATCTGATTCACATAGTTCAATATAACAAGCGACGCCGAGAGGAACCAGAACAGTTAGTAAGTATCATTGAACTTACTTAAATGTTACAGAAAATAAAGGAACCCATTGTAAAATACACAGTAGATGCGATGCCACATTTTTCGATTAATTGGATTATAGTTTTCACGTAGACCATATCAATGGGTTTCATTTGCGCTTGCTTTTAAGCATGTATAATACTTTCTTTAATCGCTTGTTTTCCGTAAATTAGTGAAGAGCTGTTCTCAATTTAATGCCGATAAGTTTTTGTGTGTTATTTGCAGGCTAACTCGGAGCATTGTCAAGGGTTGATTAAAGGTAGGGGTGAAATTTCTGTCAATAATATAAAGAGCATTATTTAATAAAAAGGCAATTTGAACCTTTATTTTAATACAGGGGAATATCGATAGAAGGATCCTGTAGCAGGCAGTTATACATGTAACAAAGAAGAAATTATTAAGTAAATTCAAATTACAAGAAATATTTAACCTTATTAGGCCGATTATAACAATAATTCTTTCTGTGTGAAAATATTAAAATAAACCTTTTCTTTTAAGAAGTAATAATAAAGTTATCATTTCATTGGCAGACGTTGGGTTAAAATTGAAAGTTTTCATAAAATAGTTCTTATAAATAAATTGTAGTTTTATTAACCTTCGTGTGCAGCTACCTTCCAAATATATTTCGAGGAGCAACCTAAGCCCTTAATAAGTTATTAAAATTAATGTTGTTACTTAAAAAAAATTAAATCAAGTATAAGAGAGATATAACATCTGTTTCAAACAAGATTCATGTTTCATTATTTTTTAAATATATAATGTAGTAATTCAAAATGTAATTTTTATTTATCTATTAATTTCTTCTCTTTTACATGTATAACTGCCTGTTACAGCATCCTTCTAATGATATTCCCCAGCATTAAAGTAAAGTTTCAAATTACCTTTTTATTAAATATATTCAATAAACGAATTACAATAATTAATTCATACTTACATAACTCTGTCTGGAAAATCCATGATATTGAAATTAATACATTTGATTCAATATAAATTTTAAATAATCCTTAGGAATTAGTTATATTTGACACAATGTGCAGTGATTCAGTTAACACAAACATTAAATTTCTTAATAACAAATTAAAAATGATTACTGTATATTGTAGTAAATTATTACTATTAATTAACATTTTAGCATTATGCACTGTATATAATGAAGGTGCTTATGATTTTCATCAACTTATGGCTGTAGTCCATTATTGCTGCTTAGGTTAATAAAACATCCACTGACTTCCTAAGAATATTAAAAGGTAATCATCTATAATATTACAACTGAAAGGTAAATTGAATATGCTCAGGTAGGTACTTTTAAACTATAAAATAATAAATAGTTTGACTGCTTCACTTATTTATTGGTCAATTTACAATATTAAAAGTGTAAAAAAATAATAAAATGCTTCCGATTTATTTTCAATCAGAAAGTTGGTTTTTTAAGTTTCAAGAAATTACGAAAATTCACAACGGATTGACAGTTCTCACTTATTCCGTTACTATGTTGAGATACCAAATTTATCATCATCACAATAACAATGGTTACAGGTTACTATATATTCAGCTTTTACAAAATAACTGTAGCCCTATAAAGACGAAAAAATTGGGTTATTCATTTCCTACTTGGAGAATATTCTTCAAGTAAAAACAGAAAATGAGGCGGGGTTTGTTATGTGCAGTTGGTACATGCGCACGGCCCATGTGTGACAGTTTCCGGGACGCTCTCGGTGTTGCACTACTACTGCGTTGTTTTCATCGGTGTGACTAGTGGGAGACATTTTTGTGCCGTTTCTGATCGTTTTAGTTAAATTAGGTGTGCTATTACGGTTTGCTGTCCACATTGCCGGTAATATGTTCCATCTCTAACGTTATTTTGGTGTTAAACGATGAAGTTGAGGTGGTATTTTAGTTTCTTTGTCCGGTTTATGTCCGACTTCGTTTTTAGACTATACAATGTCGCTAATCTTTAGAATCTCCAACTTATCGTTGTCTGCTCATAGCTAAGACAAGTATTCATTATAAAGCTTATGAAATACAGTGAATGATCGGTGAAATCTAGTTTTTTAATTTGTTGGTATTGTTTTTAATTATCCTTTTACAGACTGCTTTAAATATATAGACCTGTAACTAACACAAGATGGTAATGTACACAAAGACAATATGTACATTTACCTGTACCTGTTATGTAGCTTTCTTGTGACAACCTGAACAAATAATCATTTACAATATTTTGTAAGTAGTACAAAAATAACCGTTTTTTCAATGTTAAATAATTTTGTTGTATCATTGTGTAAATTGTTGAGGGTTGAAGAGAAACTTATCTTATATCTAGTGTAATTCTTTAGAATGGTTAAGTAGTATTACTTTGAGAAAATGGCTGCTGGGAAGAACATGCAAAATTTCATTGTGCTTCAGAAAAACAGTTACAAATATACAAACTTACATTTATAATCATTCACTTCTAAATTTGTTAATATACCTCACCCTGTGTTCCCATAAGGTATTTTAATTTACATAGTTAATAAGGTTTAATTATTTATAAATATATAAGCATGCTTTTATATATTATAATTAACTTATTGTTTCCAGTTTCGGAGAGAGAACTTTGAGCATACAATGATGAGGTGTAAGTATCAGTAATTTATTTTGGCATTTTTAATTAACGTGTTATTATATAAATAATAAAAATTATTTTCATAATTAACCATTTAATTTTTGCATTTAATTGTTTCATGTTTATGAGTCTTTTCATTTTGTGAATGGATAGACGCATGTGATGCACTAGTAAGCAGTGGCACTTTACACATATTAAAGGAATTGTAAACAACATTCTTCACAGAAATTATTTCATTAAGTGTTATTAACTTTTGTAGCAGAAAAGTCATCTAAAATGAAGGAAAAAGAGTCTACTACTGAAGTTTCGCAGGATGACGAAGAGGAGTTTTCTGTTGAAAAAGTGTTGGACAGGAGGATAAGAAATGGTAGAGTGGAATATCTTTTAAAATGGAAGGGCTATTCCGAGTAAGTGAATATAATAATTAGTTTTGAAAATATTTGTATGAGAGAGTATGAGGTGTGTCCAGCAAGTAAGCTCTGAATTGCTTTAGAGACAAAAATATTAATTACCAGGTGTGTTTTTCAGTGGTATTTTCTTTATTTCCTTTAGAAAGTTATATTTGGAAACAGAGTTTTGCACGTACTCAGAAGAAAATCTTGCAGCCTTTTGTTTCAGTCATACATTGTTTGTAAGTTGCTAGTTATAAGATCAATGCAATAGATAAGAAGATTGAAAATGTAAACTCGAATTTTACAGGTATTGGTAAAGTATACAAGAATTTGATTGTATTTTAGAGGATGTAATTACTGATATTCTCAATTTTCCTATATATCTTAAGAAAAGATACTTATTAAACCAATTTATAGGCAAAGGCAGAAAAATGTACCTGTTCTTTATTGACACTCATTAATAATTGAACAGGTTATATTTAATTCTATGAAGGTTGCACCACTGCTGTACATACCTTACTTTATGGATGCATCTTATAAATAACATGTAATCATACACAGTATTAACTTGTAATTTACATAAGATTTCCAAGAACCTAATAATATTTTGTTTCACCCAGTTCTGATAATACTTGGGAACCTGAAGAAAATCTTGATTGCCCAGACCTCATTCAAGCTTACGAGGAAGAAAGAAAGAAGAAAAGCACTGATTCTTCAAAAAAGGATGAACCGGCACCAAAGAAAAGGAAAAGCACTAATGCTACAACTAGTGTTGCATCTACTTCTTCAGATGAAAGAAAGACCGAAAAAAAATCACGCAAACAAATATTAGAGGTGCATTGAATTTCTGTATTTCTAATTAGTATATTCATTTATTTTATACTGTAAAATGTCACCTCATAATTGTAATAAAATGATATAAATGGATATCATGACAGATTTACACTATTAAAATGTCTTTGTAGGAAGAGATAAAGCCACGTGGATTTGAAAGGAATTTAGAACCTGAAAAAATTATTGGGGCCACGGATGCTAGTGGGGAACTAATGTTCTTAATGAAATGGTATGTGTTCTATGCTTATGTATGTATTGATTTCATAATCAATTTCTTTTTTCTCAGTACAAATGACTACAATATTTCATAAGTATATAAGTTACAAATCATCTTGATGTCCTTTATTGAATAGAGTTAAATATGATAGAAGGAAGAAATTTTAATATGTTTAATTACAGGAGGGGTACTGATGAGGCTGATTTAGTTCCTGCCAAGCATGCAAACATTCGTTGTCCACAGATCGTGATACATTTCTATGAAGAACGCTTGACTTGGCATACGTCCACTCACGATGAAGAGGAATCTAATAAACATTAAATGGTGTTTGTCTAAAATCTTACAATAAACACTAATACAAATATCCCTTTTGACAGAACCAATTTGGTCTTTATAAATGTTAGAAGTAGTAAATGTGACCTAAAATTGTATCTTTATATGTTTAATCCATCTCTGTTTCCCTATAATACTTAACATTATTTTCATAGGACATATACATTGTTTTTATTCATTTTTATGTCTGTTTTTTTATTTGTATTGGGTATAATATTGCTTTTATTATTTAAAATAGGATAAACATCTCCTATATTTTATTTTGATTTAGTGTTCCATGTTCCTTTGTATTTCACTTGTCAACTTTTCTATATTAATTGATTAGTTTTAAACCACTGACTTCTACAAAGTCCACACATTTTGTTCCTGTTGGAATTATTATTTGATTGTACATTTGGATATATTTTTAATTAATGTTTGGATTTTGTAAATGATGTTCCTTGTTTTATTCCTCAAATTATGTGAAAGTTATAAATTGAATTGGTGTTTAAATGAGAATTAATACTTTTAAATTAACTGTTATGTATATCATGAAAAAAGTTTTGAGCTTCATTAAACTTTTAAAATTCAATACTTGCTTTAATATAAACAAACCATTCATACTGTCAGAAATGTTTGTTCTTATGCAGTAGTTTAAAACTAAGACTTTCTGTACTTGTCCACTATTAACATAGAAACTTTATTTTCAACCAAGGACTACAAAGATGTATCAGAGACTGATTATTAACTTTTTATATATTTTTGAATTTAAGAATATAAAAACCTTCATGGGTCACATTTTCTTTAAATAAATTAACGGCACATTTATTTTTTGTAATATTAAACTTTTGATTTATTTATAAATTAAACATTGGGGGATGGCAGAGTGGCATTTGACTTGGTGTTTAACTGGACAGCTATTCATGCTTGCATTTGTTAGTAGTTTGGTTATGATTCTAACAATAATTCTATTGTTTATGCTCATTGTAACAACACTTCAAATTCAGAAGAATGTCAACGTCTCTGAGACTTCCACTGATAGTTCTTTGATTGATTTCGTAGATATCTGTGTATAAACTCTTTCTCTCAACTGAATCATTCTGAATGTATTTCCTGTTGGAAATGATTACTGATGCAGTCAATGCTGAATTGAGAGAAAAAGTACATCCAAGCAATAGCTTATTAGAAGTTGATGTTCACGTTAAGTATCTTGATATCTCATATTATACTATTGTGTACGGACATGTAGTACACACCTTTGATTCGTGTATAGTAATAGAATCTCACCTGTCATGATCAAATATCAATTTTTGATGTTCTTGAATAATTCATTGATTTTTTTCTTTTGGATTATTTAATTGCAGTGTATCTTGGTTGATTGTTTGAATATTTTAGGCCTATATGAAATGTTAATTTTATAATATTAAATCATTTTATATGTCCCAGTTTTACTTAACCCCAAGAATGTATTTTTTTATTCTAAAGAATCTGTACCTTTAAAGTACTAATCAAAAAAATGAAAGTTTATATAGTGTATTACAACTTATATTATTTCTGCAACTTAACCTATTACTAATCTTGTTCAAATTATCAGGCCCCTCAGTTAGACCTTATATGCACAATTATAAAAAGACAACTTTGGAGACTAACTACACTTAACTACTAAAAATACCTGAACTAAGATTGGTCAACTGCAGTTTCCAATTGCGCTATATAAGGAAAGGGAAAAGAGAACAACCCTTCTCCATCTTGAATGTATTCAGTATATAGTTTTAATAATGGGTCCCAGTGTACAATCGGGAGAGCAAAAAATGTATTCTTACAATCTCTTGTTGTACATTTCATTTTGTATGACCTGCTGCATACTTTTAGCAGTATGCCCTGTGGAGGATGAATGCTTTTATAAAATGTTAGTCAACCTTACCTTGGTTGAACCTTACTTCAATACGACACCCGTTATTTATGGAACATTAATCCTTAACGTAGGCAAATACAAATAAATATATTAATTTGAAAGGAATATATTTCATTAATTTACTGACTGTATTTTAATACGTTGTCACTGCGTATTTCAGTGTAGTAGGATAGTTTTAACGATGGATGCAATGTCAGCACTGGGCATGGATTTTACTTAATTATTACGAACTAGCTACTTTGTGTTTATATTTATTTTTCACATTCAAATAAACTGGGGCACAGCGACTTAGTTTTATACGTCACTCGGCTTTAAATATGGTATAACTCATATTACTTATGCAACGGTTTGACTTGAAATTATCTCACATTTGCAGTCATGTTCTGTTACACATATGTCTTATTAAGCGTTCAAAGTAGGATTAATTTATTTATATGAGCAATACTTTTACTCGCTTAAAGCTGATTTGCGTTGATACAATATTTAATTAGGCTAATTAAGATTTAAAGATTCTGTGTGAGGAGTTATATGAGAGGAATTTCAAAAGAACTTTTAATGTAAATTTTATTAAAAATTATAAATATACATTAAGTCCTGTAGCGGAATAACTTGTGGGCTAATGCCCTCTTGAGGTACGTATATGTACATCGTAAATTCACAAATCGTTTTTTCAATTTAATAATACAAGTAAATATGTTAAAACCTCTAAAGATTAACTACCGCATAACCTCGCAGATTATTATTAGATTCCAAATTATTTTTTATTTATTGGTATCGACATCTATGACATATACGCGGTTATTATTTTAAACGGTACTATATTGAAGGAAGCAAGGATTAATGGGGATTAATGTCCCCATTAAATATTTTCAAGATTAAAAATTTGTAATGAGTGAATTTAAACCTTAAACCATATAAACCTTAAACGTCAACAACGGTACATCAAATAATACAGCATTCCAATAACTAAAAAGGGTCGTTAAAATGATCAAGATGTTCTGAAACCACGCCTCTACTTCATATAACTGTCAGTATGATTGGACAATAAATAAAATAGACTTTTAGAGCTACATCTTCTTTTTTGTGGCTCGTCCGTATTAGATAGTTTTGAGTTAAGTATTTTGAATGTTATTGAGTTCCCTCTCAACATGTTTACTAAGTTTTCGTGTTGATAACGTACCCGACATTTGTATTGTTTTTGTTTGTGTTTTCATTAATTCATGTATTACAAACGAACTTTTTGTGTGAACTTTTCTGATTACTCTCTTTGATTTCTGAGTGTATCAATTCATTATACCAACAATGTCTGTCTGCAATGAATCCGATAATGATGATGAAGATCATGAATTGGCCAGAGCTAAAGAAGAAAGTTTAAGGTTTGAAATGTTATTAAGCTCTGTTTATTATGGTCTCAAAAATCTGTCCTTATCTCGGTCTATGATTACTCTCTGAAATAATTTCCTTAGATGTTATGAGGAAGTGGAGATCCACAGAAAGCCAAGTGGGGAACCAAGTGCTGTCAGCAACAAAACTGAAATGTTGAGTACACAGTAAGTGACAAATCTGGTTTACAATTTGTGGAAATTTTCATTCTGTAGAAAGGAAGGTGTGTTTATGTTTTTCATCATAACTGTTGGTTGTTTTAGCAAACTTTTCATGTTCTTTTTATATTATTCGTACACGTATTCCAGGTATTACTTTTTTTTACAGAGTTGGTGGTAATGCAGGTTCGATATTATATATCGGCAAGGAAGCAGAAGGGTTTCATTTAGCAGCTGGAAACTCATACATTTATCCTACAAATTATCCTCTAAGACAATATCAAGCAACGATTGTAAAGACAGCTTTGTTTAAAAATACCCTTGTTAGTCTTCCTACTGGTAAATATGAGCGTCTTTAAATATTTATGTTTTTGTTAAAATTCTTGTATTTTGAAATGTCCATTGTTATCTTATTTAGTTAAAAGCAGACCATTAATTAGCTAAATGAATGATGTATCTTTATCAACACATAATCACATTTTAACTAATAAGGAATTTGTTTTAATTAGTGGAGTGACAGCCTGATTTTACTTAAAAACTGCATAAATAGAAACTACAATATAAAAGTTACATAATATGCATCTTATATCAATGTTACTGTATTTGACATTGGTCCATTGGCACATGTGTATTGAAACACAAAATAAACTAGTAGCAATATTAGGTACAAAGTTAATTTTTAAGAGATAAAGTAGCGGTGACAAGGCTGAATCTTCCAGTAGTTATTGAACCTACACATTTATACAAATAGCTTCTGGACAAGAGAAATCCCTGATTCCTGTCAAACAATTATAAATTGATTCCAAATTTCATTATGAAAACCTGATTTAAAACTATTGTGATTAAATGTATTTTTCTTCCTTCAGAAATATTCAATGTATCTCTCATCATTCATTGTGAATATTATTTTATATTATGAAATTAATTTTAAGATGTAATTTTCAGGTCTTGGGAAGACATTCATAGCAGCTGTTGTAATGTATAATTTTTACCGTTGGTATCCGTGTGGGAAAATTGTGTTTATGGCACCAACTCGACCTCTAGTAGCCCAACAAATTAGAGCTTGTCATGATATTATGAACATTCCAATGGCAGACACAGTAGAAATGACAGGTATATATATTTGTGAAGGGCATAATTATATGACTTTCATTTTTATATTCTTTGTGAAGTGTCTTCCAGCCTCTTCCATTATTTTGATGCATTATGTTGTTTATATATTATAAAACTAAAATTAACTCAGATGTTAAAACAAAAATTCATTCATTCTTTCGCTCCAAGATAATTGTTCACAGAATTCTTAACACACATTCAGAAAAATTCCCTTATGTTGGTACACTCTTTGAAAACTTATGAGAAATTGATTGGTGTTGTGCACAAGTAAGACCTTAAATTATTATTTTGATGGTAATGACATTGAAGTGCTTTGACTGTTAAAAATTTGTCTTCCATTTCTTAAAGTTTGAAATAACATTTTATTACTCATACAAGTTTAGATGTCAATTATTATATTGCTAATTCTAATGAACAACTAAGTAAATCAAATGTAATAAATTACTTTTAGTAAAAAATGGTTGGGTAATCAGATTGATAATTTGTTTCTTAAATTTTGTTTTAAGGCAATTTAACATATTCTTCTTTAATTTAGGAAATTTAAATGCAAAACAACGAATGACACTTTGGAAAGAGAAGAGGGTGTTTTTCCTCACTCCTCAAGTAATGGTGAATGATTTGCGTACTAATGCTTGTCCTTCATCTCTTATTAAATGTCTTGTTGTTGATGAAGCTCATAGAGCAGTCAAGGATTATGCATATTGCCAGGTGAACTAAATATTTTATATTTTTTAAATTATGTGCAAATTTACCGATGCAAACCTGACATACAAATTTGTCAAATCATATTAATCAATTAATTATATCAAATTAATTTTATTAATTAGGTGAAGGAGTCCATCTGAGTTGTTTATGCCATGTAAATAAAATGTTTTATTATATGAATGATACATTTGTTTTATCAAGATAAATAGCTCAAATTGAATATATTATCAACCAATGTATATAGATGTGTAATGTGTAAATATTATGTGGGAATTTGTAACTCTTGTTAATGATTTAATTTGCATCCTTTGTGAGACAATATTTATAATATATTTGTTCATCATAGGAATTCAACCCTACAACTTAAGCACATATTAAGGAATAAACTGAATATACTAAAATATGATTTATTCTCAGGTTGTCAGACAGCTGTTAGATGTTGGTGTTGTCTTCAGAATATTGGCACTCTCTGCAACCCCTGGAAATGATTCAAATTCAGTGCAACAGGTGATCATTATGGTCTTTATGGTCATAATAAAATTAACATTTAAATAAGAATACTAATCTTGTATTCCTATAGGTTATTAGAAATTTGAATATTGCAGCACTTGAATTAAGAGGTGAAGATGCACTTGATGTTGCTCCATATACACATTCACGGTCGGTTGAAAATATTGTTGTAGATCTTTCTGTTAACATTCAAAGGGTTAAGCAAGACTTTCTTCAGGTGAGAACTCAAAATGTGATTTCATAATTTTTCAAATAAAAAAATGAAAATTCACTATAAAACCTTGAAAAACATATTAATATATTTTACTCTATGACAAAACTCCAAAGTCATCTATCTGAAGTGTTAAAACCACTGAAAAGAGCCTTTTTAATTTAATAAAGTAAAAGAATGAAAATAACACTACAAAATAACCCTTCAATTATAACTGAGAAAATATAAAAACAGTATTTCAGTATTTATAAAAACCAACCTTTTAATGAATATTAAAAAATATGTAAAGCGTTTAATGAATACTAAAACATCAGAAAATTAATGAATTAATTACTCTTTTTTATTACTTTATTTCATGAATTATCAATTTATTAATTAAATTAAATTAATTCAACTTTACAATTGAAAGAAAATTCAGTTTGCTCCCTGGGCTTGGCTCACTAATTGCATGTTAGTTAACTCATAATATTTTATTTTCTATGATTCATAATTAATTTACAACTATTTTATGTTTGTTGTGCTTTCATATTTACCAATTAGTTACAAATTTAATACTTTCTTTTAGGTGTATGAGAAGTATGCTAGAAAACTGAAGGACATTAAAGCACTCAACAACAATATTGCAACTATTTCTAAATTCCAGGTGCTTACTGTATTTCCTTAAAATAATTAATTAGTGAATATAAATTTTTATATTTTTTAATACATGATTTTGCATTTTTGTAAGTATTGTATGAAATTAGGTGATTACTTGGATATTGAGTACATTTACAGTTTCAATAAGATATTTTTAATTTCTTTGTTTTTAAATAATAATTGTTATTAGTTTAAACCTGTTTGTTTTGTGGCCTGTGAGGGGTTGGAATACCATAGATTTCGTGTGTTTCTCCTCTCGCTGGTTTGGTCTTATGTTAGACCGGTATTGGCTGCTCACCATCTTCAGTAGCAGTGTTAGTTACTTTGGCTTTTTGGATGTCAAAAAACGAATAACTTTTGTGAAACTAGCGCCTCCCTGAGTGTGGTTATATTGTCCATGGTTCCATAGACCTGTGTTAGATCTTATTGCATACATAGTATCTAATTATTTTTTAAAAAGTAAAGTAAAAAGTGTAAAGTATCCAGATTTCCTGGATCAAATAAATTATTAGTTTAAGTCAACAACTTATACCCTTGTTTTTTTAAATAGATTATGAAGGCTTGTGAAAAGTTCAGAACTAATCCACCTAGAAATCTCCCTGCAACTCTTAAAGGAAGCCTTATTTGTAATTTTACTGTCTGTATGTCTTTAGCCCATGCTCTTGATCTTTTACAAACATATGGCCTTCGAGCATTTTTCAACTATTTGACAGGTATGATTACATATTGTGTACTTTTTGGTAAAGAAAGGCATTTTAAGATTGATGATTGTACAGTTAATTATAATGTAATATATCATTTCTGCAGTTATCAATTTACCTCCAACTTGTTGAATTCACACTACCATAATATATAGTTCATACTTTTGGTATTATTGTTTTTAGATGAAAATTGTGACAGTAAAAACAAAGCTGCATCAACCCGGATCCGAAATGATGATGATCTGAAAAAGATCCTTGAAAGGTTAGGCCAGATACTTAGCTCAAGGCCTGTGAGTTTATTATTTATTTTACTAATAACAACAATTTTTTAAATTGGGTGTTACCTTTTTTGATGCACCAGTCATAAGTAGCATTGTATATTTTTTGATGTTCAAACATGTGAATATTAAATTATTTTAATGTAATATATTCAATTTAAATGTTTAAAAGGAGATGGTGCAGTGATTCATGTGTTATTAGGTCCAATTTTGACCTGTATTTCAAGAAATGCTTAACTGTATATGTACGTGTTGCACTAAATAATTTTATAAAAAAATTAAAATAATGGTTTGTCATAAAAAGACTGAATTAAAACAAAAAGACATTAATTAAGTATTAAAAAGACTGGTCCTTCTATGATGTTATCTGTATAATAATAATTACTGTTATTGTTTGATATTTTTGTTTTTTGGGATGCCGAAAATATTAGTCTTTATGGCCATAATTAATATTTCTTATTAACACTCATATAGGGTTCTGGT
Source organism: Lethocerus indicus (assembly GCA_019843655.1). NCBI lineage: Eukaryota > Metazoa > Arthropoda > Insecta > Hemiptera > Belostomatidae > Lethocerus > Lethocerus indicus. The sequence continues at coordinate 17,823,087 of JACDQD010000002.1, forward strand.
AACTATATTTGGGGACATCCGAAATATCAGAAACTGTTGTCTATTGTGTCTGACCATTTTTCCAAATATGAAACAACTGGAGAATCGACAAGGGCTATCATATTTTGTGAGGTAATTTATGTATATGATAAATTCAGTGTGAATGTAACATGTTTATAGTTCAATTCACTGGGTAATAAGTTTTAGTTCTGGTAATATTAATGTCTTCATTAAGTTTTAGGTACAGAATATAAGAATATTCGTGTAGTCAATGTGATTAATTATAGACTAATTGAATTGGATATATAAACTGTGCTATGCATAATTCATTGTTCTTTTCTGTAAATTTAAATTTACTTCTCTTTCTGTTTCAGTACCGCATTGTTGTAAATGAAATAGTTGACATTTTAGAATCTGTAGGCCAACATGTAAAACCAGTCATGTTTGTTGGCCAATCTGGTGGAAAAGATAAGGGTATGCCTCAAGTGAAACAACTTCAGGTAATTTTATTTATTATTATAAAAGTATTATCTAAATTTGTGTCATCTACGTTTTAGATAATATTACTATCTAATAAAAGAAACAAATTTCTTAACTGTACTTATGTAGAATGTATCATTCATTCTGACAATCCTCATGTTTTAATATTCAGCATAATGTGAAGTTTGAGTAGGGTACATTAAAAACTATGTTCATACTTTTCTCTCTAATCAAAGAATGTATAAAATGTTTAATTGTATTTGTTCTATGTACTAGATAATGAAGGAATTTCGATCTGGTGAAGTGAATTGCCTAGTTTCTACTTGTGTTGGAGAAGAAGGACTTGATGTTGGGGATGTTGACTTGATTGTTTTAGTTGAAACTCATAAATCTCTTACTAGACTAGTTCAGAGAATAGGGAGAACTGGAAGAAAACGAAAAGGCCGTTGTGTAGTATTACTTACCAGAGGCAGGGAAGAATATGTAAGTCCAGCTTTATTTCTTTTTGCTAATTTCTATATTCTTTTAATAAAAGCAATAATGTTTTTATTATTTTATAAAAGTAGCTTATTATAATTTGTCACTGAATGTTATCCTGAATATTTTTGGAAATAGTTGTAAGTAGTTTTGAATACTTTTTTTTTTATTTAGAAATTTCAAGAGGCAATGACTTCTAGAAAATCGTATGTTACTAATATTCTCAGTTCTGCTGCCATTAAGTCAAGCTTATGTCAAGATAGTCCTAGAATGATGCCTGCTAGTAAGTGTTTCAACTACTTTCCTGAAGCTGAATACCATTTAGTTGTTTCTACAAGCTCATAATAATTGGTCTTCATTTTCACAGATGTTAATCCAGAAAGGGAGTTGGTTCATATAAAACCAGATATAATTGTCACACCAGCAAAAACCTTGCCAAAAAAACAGATAGATATACGTGAATGCATGGTTGCTGATGAATCTCCATTCATAAATTCTGAACAGTATAATCAGGTGTATTTAGCTTGTTGTTATTTTGGATTCCAGAGATATGATTTCTCCCATCATCTATTTTACTCTTTTGCCAATAATTAAATTTCCTTTTTTGTTTTTAGGACTTACATTAGCAAATAAATATGAAGGGACAAATGTTTACATAATAATTGAACTTAATTTCTAATTCCAGGTTATAAATGAGTTAGGTGGGGCAAAATTATTATTTAATAAATTACCATCCTCTTCATCATATTTGTGGCATCGTAGTAAAGGTGAACAAATTATTTCCATTTCATATTTTTTTTATGAGTAAGATAGAAATTTCAGTTTATTGTATAAGCTAATGTCTTCAATGTAGATAACCCTATGACTATTGAAGAACTATTAATGAGGAATGCAAATGTATTGTCTGATTGGATTGACTGGAATCGAGAAGAACATACGACTTTTGAGGTTGACCATTCACCTGAAACAAGCCTTCTGTGCCACCTTCTTGATAGAAGGCGAGACAAACATAATTTTATACTTGAACAAGGTAGGCAATTTAGTAGAATACTTAATGGTTTTTTTGGCTTGTGGTCTTATGGTTTTTTTACATATGTTGATCTGCTCATTTTAATTGAATTATTTCATATTCTGAAGTTTGATACATTTAATTGTGGACAATATTTTTTAACTAAGAATAATTTAATGCTGTCTAACCTTAGCACCAGAATGGAGAATCAAATGACATGAACCTTAGCACCTAAATAATGGTGACAGAATGGTGATGACATGAAAAATATACCATAATATAATAATAATATATTATATTATATAATTTAATAATTAGATGGTAGTTCAGTTCATTTTTTATTCAAGCTTATATATTTAATTCATTTGGAAAATCATTGTTAAAATTTGAAGAAATCCTTAATTTTTCTTATTCAGATTAGCCTTCAAAAGGGGGTAATAGGATAAATCTGTATAATCTTGGTGTCCAAACCTCCAATAATAAAAAAAGTGTTCTAAGAGTATTTTATTAAAATTTAATTTTAGTTTATAATTTTCTATTTATAATTTTATGTGGGGTATATTTACATAGGCTTCAATCACTAGAGACATGTGATTGATTTATTGTCATTTTTGTGTGTAATAATGTATTTTCTTGTTCTACAACATTATAAGATTGTTTGGAATATATTTTCTTTTTATTCACTTTTATTTATTTTAGAAAATTTATGTTTCAAACTGACTTGGATATTTCACAATATTGAAAAATACTCTTTTACGCTTAAGTATAATTTACCTTCACAATTTTATATTAAGTAGTAAATATGTTAAATAAATTTCAATACATATAATTAATTTTTAGGATTAAATGCTGCTGTCAATTACATTAATGGCTTAGAAAAAGATTTAGACCATGTTCCTCCATCTGAAAAACGAAAACACTCAACTAGATCTGTGAGTAGTGAAACCAGTGATAGTGAAGACGAATTGTCTGTGTTAGTCAAACAAAAAGGAAAGATAAAGAGAGTCAAGCAAGAAGTGAATACTAAAAATAAGAACATGGATATAAGGCAATGTTGGGCCTCTGCTGCTGAGAAAGTTAAATTTAATAAAGCTCCTGCAGATGCTGGACCTGTTGATTGTGTTGACATGTTGCAATTTAAAGAATCCAGTTTAAACGCCCCACTGAATTTTGAAAATGCTGTAAACCAGCTAAATTTAATGTTCAATATTAAGCTTGAAACATATCTTATGACATCTACAGATTTCAAGTGCCCTTTTGATGATCATTTAGAAATGTGTAGTGTTTTAGATAAATTCTTGATTCCTAAAAATTTTAAAAAGTCTTGTTACTCAGGTATCCCACTCCAAACAGAAATTGAAGGTTTGTTTCAAAATGTTAATGATGAAATGTCAAAAAGTAGTGTTAATGTTGTCTCAAATGAAATGGAAAATAGAAATGAACACAGGTGTGAATTTCCAGTTAATGAAAATAAAAAAGGACAAGTAGAAGTTACCTTTTCAGATAGCTCTAATGAATTTGTTGGAGTTGATGAACTATTTACCGAAAATGTACAGAATGAATATGACCGGTATTTAAATAGTCCTGGCATGGAATGGGCAGATACCAGCCATGTTAATAAGGATGAACTTAATGTTAGTAATCATAGCTTACTTGATGGGATTCAGCCTCTTGAAACTGTTGGTCAGTGTTCATCATTAGTAAGGATATGTAATAATGATTTTTTGAAAAGTCAAGATTTGTTAGAATTTGAAACTTCCTTTAATATCACTGAAAGTATGAAAAGAAGCAAACTTGAGAATGGAGAAGAGATCTGCCATGCTGACACAGCTATTACAAAACTACATAGCACTCCTATTACAAGTATAGAGAACAATATTGGGATTATAAAACCTATATCTGACAATAAATTGTGGCATGATACATCTGTAGGTTTATCCAATTTAAGTTTAAAAGGTTATACCTCACCATTAGAGAATAAAAAGATCAATGTGGCTTCATCAACACCATTAAGTAAACATACAGAAAAAGTACTGATCAGTAGTTCAAAGAAATTAGATCCCATACTTGAGGTAGCTCAGGATGAGTGGAATCTAAGCGACTTATTCAGTAGTGACGATAGCATTGAAGAGAAATTTACAACAGATGAGATGGAAAAGAATAACAGTACTATGGTTGGAATTACTCAGATGGTTAGCTTTATTGAGAAAGGCAATAAAGAACATGATATGAATCAAGATAATATGAATTGTGTGAATGAGGGCCCCAAAAAATTATGTGATGAGAATACAAGAATCTTTAATTTTCCTTCCAGTTCTGTAACCAAAATTAATTCAGAAAATGATGCATCAAATTCTAATAAAGAGTTAAGTAATATTAGTAATAATAATAATGTAAATGACATCAATTGTCTCGATATTGATAGTGACATAGTATTTGCTGATATAGATGATATTCTGGATTCAAGTGATAATACTTCAGAGGTAGATGAAAAATCTGTGAAAGCAGGTCTCAAATCAAATGTGTCAAGCTTTACGGAATTCAAGGGAGAGACTAATGAAACAAAAATACAAAATAGTGCACAAAATGTATTTTCATCACAATGTAGAAATTACAAAAAATTTAATTCCAACAAAAAACGTTTAGCTGATAAACAAGTAGGAGATGAAGTGTCAGAATGTTCTAGGAAGTCTAAACCAATAAGCCAAAATGAAATCGAAAGTAATAAGACTATGGATGACAGAGGGAATAGTTTAAAATTTAAACCTGCGGTAAATCCTATTAGGCCATCCAAAAAACTGCAGGAGGCTTCTTTTTTTGATTTTGAATCTAGTCAATCTCAGCAGATTTGTTCTGAAACACCAAAATGGGAGAAAAAAGATCCTGCTCAGTCTAGTATTGAAGAAGAAAGTCAAGATGAGTCAATAATTAGGTTCCCAGTCCCAACTGGGGCAATTGAGTTGAACAAGAAGTGTTTGCCACAGACATCAAAATATAGTGTATTGAAGTCCATTCTCAATAGTCAGGACGATGGAGATGATGATATATTTGAAAAACCTGGATCTTTAAATTTGAAGTCAAAGGCATCACTACGAAACCCAAAATTAAGAAAAAAAAGCACTGAAAAGGTAAAAGATATTGACGTTTTTATTATTTATTACAGGGAAAGGATCAAGTGAACTGTGAATGACTAATAAAGTTTTACATATTTACATTACTTATTCTTTTATAATGCTTTGTGACAGTCATGTAATAGAATTTAGTGTATACATTTTATACTATAAAATATATTAATATAGTAGTTTGAAAATGTTTTTAATACATTGTGGATACTGGTATTTGCAGGTTAATTATGGATATATAGAAAAAGAGGCTGATGTGAGTGGCACTGATTCATCAGATGATGAAGATGGTACTGATCTTGATGAACTTGAGGAAAGTTTTATTGATGATAAAAGTATGGCAGTTGATATTCATTCAAAATATTTGGAGTCAATTAAGTAAGAATTTATATTTTTTTCCTGGGTATATTCATTAAAAGTTAATTGGTAATAACTGAAAAACCATAAATTTAGAATTAGATTTGTATATACAGTTCATATTTTAATAAGTAATTTAATGTTTTCCCCCATTTTAGTTTTCATTCAAGTACAGTAAAGATGAATGTATATTAATGTATACATTAATTGTAGACATGTAAATATACATGTGTTTATACAATTAATAAATTGTAGAATTCATATGTAATATGTATGCCATGTAGTGTGATACAATAGTAATTGTACAACAAATTTTCACAGGAGTCCGATAACTGGAAAGTTTAAGTTACCACAAAATAAAAATTATCCTACTGATATATTTTCCCAAACAGTGCATCAGGATACAGATTACTTTCATGTGAGTATATATTTTAATATTAATATTATTGGTTTTATTATGTTAAAAGAGAATATTATGTAAAAGATGTTATATATTCTATGATATACTATATATATGATAATTAATTTATTCAGATATTTGTTCATTTGTTCTAGCCAAATTAATCTTGTACTCTTAAGTTTTGATTTCTTACTTTCTTCAGTAGCATTGTCTCAATAAATTGATGGGGCACCTGTCCATATTAGTTACCTATAAGGCATGTATTTTTGCACTGTTAATACAATAACAGGTGCTTCATTGGCAGCTGACATGTGTATCTCACTACTTTACTGATGGTGAGCAGCTGAATCTATTGTGGCTTAGGACTAATCAGTGAATAGAGATGGAAGATCGAAATAATGATGATAAACTAAAGAATTAACAAAAATTAACTTAATTAAATGTTATGAAGAACATTGATAAATTATTACTATTTCTGCACATGTAGGATCACAAAGTGTTTGTTATGGTATTTCATGGTTTTTAGGATTCTTTTTGTGTGGACTCTGGAGAAGAAAGTTTTGTTGCTGAGCCATCACTATTGGAAATAGCTGAAAAAAAGTTAGCAGAAAAGGATAAAAACAAGCGTAAACAACAAAATAGAAGAAGAAAATCCCCTGATTCTTCACCTGACAGTGGTCCTGGCCCAGTAATTGTGGTTTCCAGTGATAGTAATGATGCAGATGGAAGTGAAAAAGTTCATGTTGCTTCTAAAAGAAAAATCATTCTCTCATCTCCTGATTCAGATTCTTCTACTCCACAGATTAGAAGAAATAATAAGTTAAAAAACAATTTCAAAAGAATCAAAGTTTTAATATCCAGTGATGAAAGTGGTGATGATATAAAGATTAATCATGACACAGATAAAACAAATAGTAGTTTGAGAGTAAAAACTGTAGGCTCAGAATCTCTAAAGCAGCAATTTAATCATAAATCTAAATTGTCACTAAGAGGTATTAAGAAAAATGATAGAGAGAGAGAAAATAATGCTGCAGGAAAGTATGAGAATAATAGCAGTCAGATAACTTTTTCTAAATCGAACCCTGCTTTTATTTCTGATGATGAAGATGAAGACTTCTTGAAATGTATATACTTGAGTCAAATTGAATTCATGAAATCTCAAAGAAATATTTCCAGTGCTTCAAAACATTAACATATAAGTATAGACATGAAAAAAACTTTGCCAACTCAAGAAATGTGTTGGTAACTTCTTTCAAAATGTAGAAAGAATTAGCACATACTTTCTTAAGTTTTATAAGGAATATGTTTTAAAGCTTATAGTGGTTTGAAAGGTTTGAATATCATTTCAGATAGTTTTATAACAGATGCTGATGTTGTTATATAATATATATAATTTGGTATGATTTTCCATTACTTTAGTTAAGTCTAGTTAAAAATCTGTGATGTAAAATTATCGTATTATATACATTTAATTTATTGATGAGACTGAATTAAGTGTAGAATTTAAATAATGATAAATATTGTACATTTTTAGCTTATAAGGAACTCTCAAATTCAATGAAAGTTTTTATGCTTTAAATGAACTAATTAATATAGTTGTTATAAATTTGTTAATTTTCATTACATTGAACATGAATTAATTATTAGGTTTAATTATAAAGAAATTTATACTATGATTTTATTTATTTTTAAATGTTGAAAATATCTCTGAGCTAGAAAAGCGCAAGATACAGAGACAAAAAAGGAATATCTGGCATATTGAATTATTTTTTTAATTATATTTGTTGGGATCGTATCAAAGGTTATTGGAAGTCCAAAAGTTGATTTATTGTAACTTCTATTGAGAGTCTATAGTTTGAGAGTTCTACTCTGTTCAATCAGTTTCAAATTTCAATATGCAATAGATTAAAAATGAATAGAATGGCATGAATTAATTTACTGCAAATTTGAAATTGAGTTAATTTATTAACTTCTTAAACAATAGTTAGCTATTGTTCTATTTTATTGCTTTTTGGTTTGCATTACTACAACAATTCAATTTATTGTTTAAATTAAAGTTTAAAGAATGGCTGAATCTATATTGGTAATATTTGCATTATTGAATATGTAACCAAATAATTACTCATGTGTTAGTGCTGATATAATGCTACCTTGGCAACTATCATGTGAAAGTATGCCCTGTTGGCTTAACAATGTACTTCTATAAAATTAAATGTTACTAGAATTTTTGCATTGCCCACTCACTGGTCAAATATTTAAGAATTTGGTAATGAGTAAAAGCCAATTAATTTTTTACAAAGTAATAAGTTATACGTTTATTTACACAATATACTGTTGACACAAATACAGCATTTTTAATTCATTTAATACCATACGTACATACTAAAAATATTTACAATTTGTCCAATCGAATTATATTTTATAACATTTATGTTTACATCCAATCTGTTACACCATAACACTAGACGAAACTGGTACATACATTTTGATGTCAACAACAATTAAAAATAGTTTGTTTAAAATGTGTGTGATATGTAATAATACTATAAATTATTATGTTAAAAAACAAGTGATAATTTGCTCATTATTAATTTCTTTTTTTTATACATTATTAAAACATTCATTGAAAATTGGGGTTATAACATTATTTGTAAATTCACCATCTATAAATCATGAATGAAATATTAATATTAAGTTATAATGCAAGGGATGGGGATATCTAAAATTTTCTTATACATTAATCAGTGCTTCTTAACCTGCATGATGTCAGCATGGTCTTCTGTTGAAGAAGTTAGGAATTCTTCAATACCAGAAATTTAATGACTTGTTCCTATTCTACCACCTGTCAACTGTTCAATTTGGTCACTTACTGATCTAAAAATCAATTGGATATCACACACAACAAGGTTGTGCCATGTTACATTGAATTTTAAAAATATTCTTATATAAATTGGTTCAATACCAGGATTTCTATAGGGTATAATTTTGTTAATTAATTCAAACAATTTTACATTTAGGTATCTAGAAAAAATTAATTATTAGTTATAATAACCACCATTAATATGACATGTATATATTTTTCATTGAAAATTTCCTGAAAATAAATTTCTCAGTAAATCTGGTTTAATCAGTTTGTTATAACTCCCCAGAGCTACTACTGTTCAAAGGGTTCCACAAAATCATTGCATTTTTTACTCCAGAATTTGTGACCAGTACATTCTACTGAAAATCATCAAAATGATTTAACACAATTTAAACTAAGCTAGGTCCAATATTACATCTATTCCTATATGGTAACACAGTTTTGAACCCTTTATACACTGAATGTGATAGTAAATGTCCTTTTTTTTGCTCAGTAAAAAGGTTAAGAAACACTGTTGTACAATGAAGACCTATGAGGAAAACAGAACACGGAAAACATTCAGTTCTCATTTTTTTTCTTTAGACTATTGCTTAGTCTAATTTTTTCTGATATAATTAATACTTTTTATTTTGTCTTTGACACTATGGCCTTATCGTTACTGTTAGCTGAACCTCTGTTGTACTGTCTTCTTCGAGGAGTATGTCGGGAAAAGTTCCTGTTTCCTCTGTCCACTCGGAATTCGGAGGCACCAGGGTTGTCACTGGACCACCACTGTTCGCGTGTTCAGAAATTGTAGGAATGCGGTCGCTGAATAGAACGTCGTTAATAAAAAACATTGTTCCCAAATTGTAGACAAAGACTTCACTTTCAATTATATCCGCATTTTCTATTGTACCGTTAGCTGGAAAATTAATACAAAATGTCTATAATTATTACATCTTTTAAACAATTTGATAAGTTATATAATTTCTTACTTAGGAATGACACAAACAAACATTTCTTTTCAAACACACCCTTGATTATGAGGAAAGTCAAAAATAGCATTTTATACTGAAGTCACTGTAGTGTTGTAATAAATTGTTACGAACCTTTTGGTGCAAATGCGAGAACTTGCAAATTTCATAGGAAAGGTAAAACAACCAGTTTTAATCTTTCTTGTTACACTGAAATATTACTACATCCAGTGCTTCAATATAATATGCAGTAGACTTTGATTTCTTTTTACTTTATTTGTATTGAGCAATATGTTGTATGACGCCAACTTTGAATATTTGTTTGCAACGTTATGTTAGTTACCACAAATGAAATGTTTAACATGTATTAATGTATCTCCTTTAATTTTTGTGCCTTTCGAAGAGGTTACCCTCTTAGTGAAGAGATTCTTCCATTTTTTGAAAAATTCGAACTATGATACTTCATTCTAAAGTTGATTCCCTGAAATTCACATTTTATGATGAAAAATCTTATTTGAAAAACAAAATGTAGTCACCAGTTTTCCTGTGTACATGGAGTGTTCTGTTGGAGAGGGCGGTGAGTGTGGTGTTGTCTTTGATGTCCTTGTCGTAAAGGCGGCCCTTGACGAAGTGGCTGAGGAGGACGTCGAGTCCTTCGCTGCCCGAGAGAAGGTTGTCTGGAGCGTTCTCCAGACCTCGCTTCCTGAACGCCAAGTCCGTCGGAACGAAGAACGTGTACCCTACATCAACCCACGCATATTTCTTTGTAAGTTTCTAATAAATAACAGAAATTTATAGGGCAGGAACTGTACGCGAAAACCATTCAACCATTCAACAGTAGAATTTTCATGCGGCATATGGTGCATCGAAACTCAGCAAATTTCAACGGATTCTAAGAATTTATTATCGGCTCGACTAACCTGCTCCGGGTATATGGGGTGCGAGGTCGGCGACGTTGAGGAACCTGGTGATGTGCGTGAACCTAGGGTCTCTTTCCAGGGTGAGGAAGGCGTGCGAGAGGAACTGGGCCCCGAACCAGGGAAAGGCGAGCAGGGGCGGAGTCTCCTTGTCCCTGTGGCTCTCGTGCAGCCGGTGGACAACCGCGTCGTTGACAAACATCACCTCGGTCAAGAACATTATGTTACCCCTCATCACCGGCGTGTCCCCCTTCACTACTTCCACTCCGTTGGCCATCAGTCTGAACGCTGAAACACACAATTCAAAAGACACAGTTTTATAATTAGCGCAATTTCTGAAAGATTCGTGAGGAAGTCACAAAGTGTTGCCGAAGCGAATTATATTGGAATTATAACACTTCTGCTCCTTTAATAATAATTTTCGCGGGTGACGCACTCTATTCGATCAGGGTCTGGACAAGTAAGCCATGAACACTCTAGTGAGCTTAGGCGAACTCGTGCTCTGTGGCGATTAGCCCTCATTTAAGCATGAAATGGTCTTTTATGGAGACTTACGTGTTTTTGTGAACTCGATTTCCCTGCCGCCGAGTGTTTTGACGGTCATTCCGTCGTGAATGTCGTCCTGTCTGATGTTACCGTGTACGAAGTGGTTGAGGAGAATGCTCTCGGTGAACTCGGGAACTGAGAAGGGGTAGAACCCCCAGTCGATCGGGTGCCACCTCTGGAATGCTCTGTCCGTCGGCACGAAGACTGTGTAATCGTCGTCTACGCTCAAAAACAAAAACACTTTTGGATTATTTCATTATTTTAATCCGAGAGAAAAATAAGTACAATACGACCATCCGGAAGGTAAAACACAAATAATGGATGGGACATGAGGAGATCTTTTGAAACTCATGTAAAACGACAGATAAAGAGTAGTTGCCCGCAAGCATCCGCTTTAGGTCCTTCTCCTGCAACATCGTCCTCGACGACTTAGCCTCCTTCAACCGAGCCGACGTGGATACGGTGCTATGCTCTCTATGAAACGCGGAAAAGTAGCCCTGACAAATGTCCAGGGCAGAAACCGACGACAAGAATGAGGCCAGCCATTTAGAGGAAATAAATTCCTCGAGGCAAGAAAGTCTCGAGAAAAGAGACTTGGTTGTGATCATAGCACCAGACCTCCCTCTTGCATATCTGTCTTTATTACATAGCACAGATTAAGGGGTGATTTATTAAACCGGCGAAAGGCTCAGCTCCAGCTTTGATTTAGTAGGTACTTCTGAGAAGAGAAAGTTGTTTCCCTTACGTATTTGTATTTACAAATCTAAAAGGCAAACCCATTTTGCAATACGCACGCGATGTAGTCATCCCAAGCGTTTGACCAAAAAATAGTAATAAGGAACTTCTCATTTGGAAATACTTGTGTTGTAAACGTGATTTTATGTACAGTTTTTAATTGTTTCCTTCCTCTTGGAAAATTCACGCAGACATTCTCATAAATGTCCTAAACTAGCCTGCATCCTTAATGGGACCAATATGCAGTATCACTTTAAATTTTCATGTCCTCAAGAGGTTTGCTGAATACACCTACCAGCAAGAGTAACTAAAAATGGTGCGTCACCATTTCCTGGATTTCATGTCCGGCGTGTTCTGGCTAAAATATTCAATTGTTAAGTCAACCGACTAACCGGTCGTTGGTGGTTCAGGAACGTTTAAAGCCAGGTAGGGTCGAGGCGTACCGTTACAAAAACGGACCTTACCTTGTTTAAGGAACTTGGTAACGTTGGATCTGGCAAGTAGATGTTGGAATACCCTTACGCCGCTCTGCAAGAAGGAGAGTATCTCAGTCATGTCCTGGAGGAAGCTGTGGTCGCCCGTCAGGTCCTCGGGGAAGAGGTAGTTGTCGACGATTATGAGCCTCCCATTGTTCACGTCCACTTTGTCCGAGACCACTTTGGCGCCGTTGGCCACCAACTCGTCACCTGAACAGACGGTAAACCGATTAATTGATTCAACAGTGTTCAATATGTGACGGCGATTCTCTCAGTACTGCCCGACGTCATACACCTGAATATCATCCCACAAAAATGAGAGCTTTAAACCGAATCAGAATTCGAAAATCCCATGAACGATGCTGTAACCAGGAATGGAACTGGGGTGAAAAAAACAGTCCTGCACATTCTTGAGCGATAGTCCTCTAAATACCCTCCATCTTGGAAACAATCTTGTGGTTTCGGGTTTTCGTAATCGTCAGTACCTTTCACTTAAAGCTTTAAGTGCCTTTCACGTGAGCTTAAAACTTTTATTAATGAGGAAGTAGGGAAACAAAGCTACCTGGAGATATTATAAAATATCGGAAGGTCTTTTATGCCAGCCATCCCCCCCTTACGGATTAGATTTACTGTTCCCGATTTCTAAATCGATATTAATACTCGATTCTTAACTGCCTCACATGCAAAAAACCACGCCCTGCACTGCCTCGTGCGGATAAACGTAAAATGCCTATCGTATGGCTGTCGCTTTAATCTGTCGGCTTAATAAAATACTCCTCCTTACATTTTGAAAAGAGGCTGTATTAGGAAGGTTGGTGAGGTCGGTCGGAGGATTCGGTTCGTTTTAATGTTCGGCTGAAAATATTAAATCGCTGTTGAGGAGTCTCACACGGTCTGTAACTACCTACGTGCCGCCGGAGAAGATCTCTTAAGAGAAACAATTTCAAAAGTAATTAAGGTGAAATAATTATTGGGCTGAAACTAATTTAAACTTGGAGGCCGAGCTTAATCCTCAGTTCTCTCAGACTTCTCCGCTAATTGTCCAGAGATCGGGGCGGAACCTTCGAGTTTAACAGATTTTAACTCCTCCTTTAATCTTTAGCTGGAGTTTAAATAATTTATTAAATACGAAAATTTTATTGTCCCATCTCTTCCATCCGTGAAACGCAGAATGTCCATAAGTATCATCCAATGTCCAAGTAAATAAAATATGGGGAAAGTGAAATGAGTCATTCCGGAGACCCATAAAAAAAAGGAATGGTGAGGATGGGTAAAGAACACATAAAGGTACAGATATTACCATTTTGTGATATTATATATGTCAAAAGGACTTAGCGACGAAAGGATGGCAGCGGATTATGGCCCGTTTTGAAGACTAGAAGATATCTCGCTGGGGCCGGTCTAACTCGATGTTAAATGTATGAGAGGCACTCGAGAGTTCATTAAATTCGGTTGGTGTTTAAATGATGCCGACCGTATTCCCAGGGCCAACGGCCAGTGGAGATGTTCAGAACAAACTACCGCTACGAGTTCTTTTTTTTCGGCTGTTGTGCGTATCCCGTACTGGAGTGGAAGAGCCACTAAACAGAGAATAAAAAGTTGGCGAGGGTGAAAGAGAAAAAGGACAAACAAACCAAAGTAGCAGTTTCAAGTTTGCCCAACAACATGTTGAAGTCCTTGCCAACTGAACGGAACGAAAAGGAGCCGCTGACGGCGTACAGAGGAAAAAACCCGCTAGTATGTTTCAAGAGGGCAAGTTCAACCCCTTATGAAGAAACATTCAACCCTTACAGAGCACAGCTTCGGATTATCAAATCCTATATAAAACTCACATTTGAAAAGAACGAATTCCCGGTTTCACTATTGTATATAATTCATCGGGAACTTTGCCCGTGACATATTTAGGAAAGTTTACGAGAGTTTCCAATACATCACTCTTGTTATTTTGGATCTCCATAGAGGCTTCCTAAGCACATCGATAATAGAAATTTGTATTTAAGAGATACCCGAGAGGTATAAGTTCTTTTTAAGCCACCGTACAGCGTTAATCAGTATCACCGTAATCATCGTAATGATAAAATCACGAATTTTCTGTCCCAGAAACATACAGTCTGTCCCTGTTTATGAACAATATTTCATAAATAATAAGAACAAGAAAAAGAACAGTCCATGTACGAATAAAGACTAAACCTGGGCTGAAAAGGGAGTCACACTAATAGCTGTACGAAAGAATGTTTTAATGTAACTCTGAATACGCTTCTACGAGAAGAATGTGAACGCTGGGAGGGGGGATTGTGCACAAACTCATAATAATATTGCGAAATAAGAGAGAAAAGTCCTAGTCTGGTGGAAGGTAAGCCGACTGAAGAAGCGGAGAGGGCCTGGGAGTTAACCGGTATTTAGGAGAGTGGGCTGGCTCGGGCCCACGGCTAAGCCCTCCACAGAGAAAACTGTCCTTTTCTCGACAAGGGAGGCGCCTCTTAATCGTGACACACAGCCTCCCCCTCCCCTACTTTCAATGTGTCTGTCCTCTCGTCTCATTTTATTGGTAGACTCGACCGTTTAAAACTCGAGTTGAATATTTGTGAGGGAGCGATTAGCAGGAGGTTTCCATACAGTACGATAAAACTTCTTTTACGTCACGGCGGCTTAAGCGCCACTCTCCTAGATATGTCCTCCTGTCTGTAACCCAGATACACACGTCAAAAGTGCCATCACTGGGTGCCTTCTTTATCGGGTAAAGCCAGGGATAATTGTACCTACAACCATAAACGTTGGTTGTATAATAAATGAAAAATAAGAGGCTACTGACCCTTCTTGTTCCTGACGCTGACGGTCCTTCCGCCCTGCGTGGTGAAGCTCAGGTCGGCTCCAATGTGGAGGTCGAGCCTCTGGCCTAGGACCACGTGGTCCAGGAGCAGTTTCTTCACGGCCTCAGGCCGGCTCTTCAGCTTCTCGAGGGCCCCCTCCAGGCTCACGTTGTTCACCGGCGCCAGTATAGTGAACGGCTTCTCTGAAATCCAACCAAAAAATCACCGCTATAATATCTGTAACTATAAAGAAAACTGTGGTCAGTCCGTTCGCATTTTGTACTCCTCTATCGAGTAGAATTGGTGTAGTAAATTACCACAAAATAATTCGGATATTCCGTGGCTTTTAAGTTTGTATTATTTCCTGTATTTTGTTTGTAACGATCATTTGTTCCCGCCCGCTGAATTGGTCAGAGGCTGGACCGATGTCGGTTGCTCGCCACCTTCAGTAATTCAGCTGGTAGGCACAGTCTGGCGAAACACCAAACTAGTGAGCGGAGACAGGAAATTACGATTTCAATAATACTGGTGAAAGTTAACTTCTTGCTTCTTACTTAAATTACATAAGCTTTGGTCGAAGCGAATATAATTTACGAAAGAGGGCTATTATCTACGGCACATTGTATATCGTCTGTACATTAAGGGCGCGCATTAGGGGCGAAAAAAAGCAAGTGAGAACACGCTAACGCTAACGGTCGTAAGGGAGCGACCTCAAAGTGCAACGGGTATTTTGCCCGGAAGCATTCACCGACTGTGCAAGCCATCGGCCTCGCCACTAATTTTAACCCGGGGCTTAATTCCAGTTTCAGTCATTGAATTAATGGCTTCAATTAATTGTGAAGTTTAGACGATGGCAATTAGTGAACGGCTATCCGCTGAAGAGCGCATTTGTTGGCGTTAAGATATTATTTCTGTTTATCGAGTGGTACCAGTATACCCGGTCCGGTTGTGCAATTTAACCGGACTCCACTAATTCTCATCGACCGATGGCAAATTTATCAATTTATGGTAAATTTTCAATTTATTTTAACTAAATTAACGCCGAATAAATATATTTAATTAACATCAACTATCCCTATGCAATATACAAATGCCTACAAGCCACTACCGAATTCCGGAATCAATAAACAATATATTATCTAAATTATGTGATATAGACTGAAAAAGCACTTCTGTAGGAACCTCTCCACTTCCTTTTAATATAGAAATATTTTTTTGACCAAAACCTTTTTCCGGCTATTATTATCAGTATACTGCTTCCGGATCTTAAAACACGCAGCTCACACGTTTGGATGACTTCGTTCCCGCTTCACTCTGGTTTGGAAATTATCGCGATTTCTGTGGTTCAACAGAAAAATGGCGGGCGGACATTATATCGGGCGAGTAGGAAGCTGTAGGAGTACACGTGGTGAGCTTCTCCCTTCGCTGTCAATGGCCTACACGGGCGCGAGTTCACTATCACCGCAGGTGCAAAAAAATTGCGCTACCGCTGTTGGGCACAGTACAAAACGGAACGTTGAAATAGTGTTGCATCGGGGTTCTTGCGTTGGGATTGTAGGAATAGTGTATTGGAGGATAAGCGGGCGGGAGTGTAAGTAAGTCTAAGACTATATAGGGAATCGATATGTTGTTAAATAATGGATGGGGAGTGGCTGTGCTTCGTCCCCGGTCGGGTATACCCAGGCGCATACTAATAAACCCAGACACTCTCGCATAATATCACAATGGAATGTCTTCTCTGACTATCTGACCGACTGTTTTATAACATCTGTTATTACAACATAATACATAAAAAAACACGCATATGGACGCAGTAATGATATTTCATAACGTGGGCAATATAAACTCGAATTGAGTAAAATTTAATATGGGTTTTTTTATTTTTTCTAATAAAAAAAAAACAATGAAAATTTGTGGTAGATTAGCAATAGGGATTTGCGGATATATCAATTATTGCATTGCGATTATATTAGGTTTTACAATTATACTGTGGCTAATGTTGAAGTGTGGTTGAAACTTTAAGTGATCGATACGTCATTATTTTGTTAACATAACGGAAGGTACCACTGAAGGAATACCAGTTAAAAGGTTAAAAATTAGTATTATTTTGATATTTCTAAAGTTAGTGTATACATGGGAAAAAATGCTATAAAACCTCTATCAATTCGATAGATCAATCTTTTGATGGGGGTAATCCGGTTTATTGCAGTCACGCTTC
Organism: Lethocerus indicus; assembly: GCA_019843655.1. Taxonomy (NCBI): domain Eukaryota; kingdom Metazoa; phylum Arthropoda; class Insecta; order Hemiptera; family Belostomatidae; genus Lethocerus; species Lethocerus indicus. The sequence goes on from JACDQD010000002.1 coordinate 17,840,429, forward strand.
AAAGCTATATCCAATATATAGCTGAATGTCGAATTCTGAGAAGTTCTTTTCGATGGGGCTCCGTCGCTTTTGCGGCGTCGTTCGCCACAGGTTACAGCAGATGGCGTATTCGGGGCCGAACATTTGGAATTTGAGCCCGTTGTAGCTGAGAACCGGCCAGGGTATATAATATTGGTGAGGTGCGGGCGCCGCCGCTACTATATTAAAATCCATATTTAATTGGAGCCAGACTCCTTGTGCCAGTCCCACCGTTTGAATACCAATAGGACCACCCACCCCGCCTTCACCCTAATACCGCATTCCTCTCCCCCTATAGAGGAATTGCCATACTTCTCCCTTTTTTACGGCCCGAGAGTATTAAAAACTAAATTATTTCTTAAATGGTTCCCGGGCTCACAGCCCTATCCCTTTATTTATAATAGGGCACGTACACAGGTAAGCAGCGCCAGTCCAAAGGGGGCAAACGCCGATTACTTACAGACTTTACGAATGTAGATAAGCTCAACAACAACGTTACTAGAGCGGCGACTTGCACTTCGTTTCAAAACCAAAATAGCGGAAGAAAAAATTCCTGGCTCTTAAATTGATTAATATATTTGTTTAAATATTATAAATATTAATAAACTGATATTTCTTTTAAATATTTTTGTACTATTTGCTAATCTGGAGCAAACATTATCGAGTAATTACCTATTCATACGAAAATAATTACAAATATCAGTTAGGATGTTATCGCTGAGTGTGTGTATTGGAAATACCACTGGATAGATACATGGGTCGGTAGTAATTAATTTAATACGGGTTTCATGAGTACAACTAGTGGCTCGATAAGTTGAACATGCAATGAGTCTATTGTTTGACGTCAGGTGACTCTGACACGGCTTAATTAGCGTACCCTCCATTCACATTCACGGCCAATATGCGTGTGTATTGTACGAAAATGTCGTGTTATTGGCGGAATTTTCGAGTGGAGTCACTTCCATGCACGCGTTTCAAAATAGCGAGCGCACCGTGATATTGTCACTACTCTGTATTTTATTCCGGCTCACGGTCTATATCTATCATAGTGCTGACAGGTTGCTTTATCGGCCTTAGGTACCTCTCTGCATTAATCAACGTAAAGCTACTGACTATGGCGGGAAGCCTAAACAGGAGTCAAAACTCTAACGACAGATTATATTCTCTGAATTTAAACGAAGTATCTTGAAGCAATATATCAAGTTACCAACCGTATAAAATACCCCCATAATAAAAAAATATGTTGCGCTTACGTAGAACACACTCAGATATTTTAATATTTTAATTTAAAATTAAAACAAAAAAAACAATTAAGATTCCTTACTATTAGAACAATTAGAATCATTAACTAGTATTGCACATCTACAGGCAAACGGCAAACCCAGATTTAAAATTATTATTTTTTATTGCGTCATGAGAAATCTCGAAACGCCCCGGAGGAACACTTGGAAAACTCAATCTTCAATCTTTCAGAAACTCATAAGATGAAAACGAATTCGGGAAGGGAAAATGATAAAGTATGACTGGGAGAGGCGGAAGAAGCTCACAAAAGTTTCGTTTAAGTGTCCGATTTTGAAAGTTGAGGGATTAAGAGAAATGGATTCCGTTCTTTCAGATAAACAGATATCCTTCCACTCAACGAAGAGATATTATAATATAGCTTACATTTTATTCAATCAGTAAACTTCGTTTTTATAACCATTATTATTGAAATATATTTAAAAAATGTAGATTTCGTGTGTTTCTGTCTCCTCTCGCTGGTTTGGTCTTTTGCTAGTTTATCGGTGCAAGTGCACCCAACGAATTTTAGGTGAGTACATATCCGCGCCACACTCAGGGTGGCACTATTTAATCTATATCTAGTATTTTTTATTTAAAAAGAAAGCAAAACCTTCTTAGACAAATAAAAACTTAAAATTGTAAGATAAACCAGAGTTCTAGAAGTTGTCAGAAGCGTTCTCATTACGCAGTATGCGCATATAAGTCGATTATTTTACTTAAAAATCAATTTTTTTGACAGTAAAAGTGACAATGCAGTGAGGATGCTCAAGAAACATCCAAAGTGACTAACACCGCTACTGAAGATGGCGAGCAGCCGAAACCGCTCTAGCAAAAGACCAGACCAGCGAGAGGAGACAGAAACACGCGAAATCTACGGTATTCCAACCCCTCGCAGACCACAAAACAGGTATATAATACCTGTTACAGCCATTCTAAGGCTATAATGTTTATTGTACTGTAAATTTAAAGACCGGCCGTGGGGGTTCTGCTGTTGGTTCTGTCAACCGCCTCCCATTTCAATCCAACTGTCAACCCACAGAAGGCGCCTAGTGATGAATGCCGAAACGCCGTGTGCACTGAGCCGAGCGCTATGCGTACGGCCGGTTCGAGGAACGGTCTATTGAACAGGGTCGGAAGGATGTGCCGATTTTACGTTGGGCGACGGCGGAAATAAACCCACCAGGGTCTACTGTTGTGATAATGGCCGGGGGAGGAAGGAAGGAAAGGGGGCCTCAACCGGGTTATCTCTGCTCCCAGTCTAAACAATAGTCTAATTGGGGCCCTCACTCACTCTTGTTTGTTGTTTGACAACTCCTCTCATCGCACTAAATAATCAAACAACATAATTTCCCCAACTGGAGATCAGACTAGTTCACACCAGTTACCTCGGGACAGTTTAGTTAACCGAATGTTAACAACCGTGCTTTTCAAACGGGCGTCCCCGTTGGCAGACTAATAATCGAAGATCCGAGACGCGACTTGAAGAAAAAATGGGCGCAAACTATTCTTTTATTACTGTGCATAAATGCTTTTCTATTTTAGGTCAGAACGCTTTCATTCTTTACCTGAACTCTACCTAAGAATAATTCTTTCTTCAGATATTAAATTGCTAAAATTTTAATCTAAAACTATTATACAACATAAAACGTACTGGTTTGATGGGGATTAAATAACACTGGTTAACATGAAACACGTAGTTTTTAAGAACATTTTTAAAAAAGAGGAAGAAATAAATATATACAGAAATGTACTATATATAAAAATTCAATCAATGGTGAAATTAAACAGTTATTCTTAACGGCCTCTATTTGTGAAGGGAGGGCCTCCCCCCCCCCCATTATTATTTGCCGGCCCCCACAATCGGGGCGGAATTACGGCGAAGCTCTAAATTTAGTGGCCTCGAAAACCAACTAGAATTCGACCAAGCACTTGCAGTGCAATTCTCGGCAGTCCCCGTTTCGGCACTTTAAAATTAGACCGCCGGCCAGTAAACAACTCTACATCTCGCTGGAATGACCACCCCCCGGTATGCGTTGCGTCAAACCCAGTTGGCTCGTCCCGACCTGCGTTCAATTACACCCATCTCAACCGTGCGGGCTTATTCCAAAATCTATTTTGGGCCCACTAAACACAAATACTGAAGACAGAATTAAAAATTTATACTACGAAATACACAAAATACGTAAATTTAATTTAACTTTAGCTGTTAAAAATGCAAATGGGATTAATTTCTAGAACGACATGTTTTGGTGTATTATGAAAGAATAATATTGTTAGCGACAGTGCTGCTAGTAAAAGATGATGAAGTATTAAAAAAATCATTGATAATTACACAATAAACACTTCAATTATTTCCAAAAACAGTGAAGATGTGAAAAAAGAATCTTTAATTTTGCTTTTTTTGTTGGCCTAGTTTCTAAAAAAATCGGGTAATTACCTGAATAAACCGGACGATCCTTTGGCCTAATTTAGCTGAAAAACGTCTCGTTTGCATATTGTATACAAAATTAGTATACTAATGGAGGAAACCCCGGTATAATGTTAGGGTTAACTAACGTGAGACTATGGCGCGGGGAATTGTTTTTTCTGGCCAGTACTCTCAGGAACAATTGCCACCAACTTAACAACTCCCGCCTCCGACGAATTAATTTGACTGGTTTCTGCGGGTTAACAAAAACAGTCAAAGAATATCCGAATTCAAGCAAACGTTTATTAAACTTTGTTTCACCCCAGCCCCGAATAAATGTAAGAGAATAAAGTAGCTCGTAATACAGAAACAGGACGGAATCTTTTATCCATTTTATACTTTCTAATACGGACAATAGAACGGCGGCTAATTTGTGCGAAAAAGATGGTCACAAAGTTTAAAATCGAGGGGCCTTTTTCGATTGGGCCGAGAGCAAACTGAATTAACCAACTTTCCAAAAGTTGAAAATTAAAAGTTCTAAATTAGTTTCCCCGCGACCTTTTGAAAAGGAATTCGATTAAGAATTTAATAAACTCTATTGGCTCCAAGTACAACAGGAGAAAACAACTTGGGAGCTTGGCCGGGTGGAATCATCGGGTTATGTATAGTAAAACTTAACCCGAGAGAATACCCCATTGGCCCAGAGGCGAGTGATGGACATTCCATACCCTCGCTACCTAAACCAGATATACTAGGAAGATTTTTTCTGCGTTTAAATGCTTAGATGGCCGAAAAAATATCGTGGAGTTTTTCTGTCAGAAAAACTCCAGACGAGTTTTGAAGTAATAAAGGATTTTGGTCCCCAACATCGGGAAGTTATCAAGGACTCATATTGAAGAAATTATTTTCTTGAATGGAGCCAGTCGATAATTTGGCAAGTATATTGGGATATGTGCTTATACAAAACTGGAATACATTGCAGGAACAAAACGAAGACAGTTAGAATGAATGAAGGTGTAAGCATTAGATCATTCTGACAACTGTAAGGGATACAACTGTTTCAAGCGAAAATCGTCTTAGTCAAAAAGTAATTTATTAGTACAAATACAAAATCAACTGGAAAATACAGAATCGATTATGGGGCGTCCTGCTATCCCTCAGCTTCAATTTGCATTTCAGCACATTCGCATTACTTAGGATTATCGGACTTCCGTGCAATTAAAGGTCCGACAATTGAGTTTACCTATTCATCATTCACAACTGCTATACCAATCAAAATTTCAGGCAGCATGGAATAGAAACTGCATGAATACTGAAAATAGTTTTTTCAATTTATATTGCAGCATTGAATCATGTTTATACTGGTGGGCAGTATATATATATATATATATATATATATATATATATATATATATATATATATATATATATATACATATGGAGTGTCCTGGCCTTATAATCGCTGACTAATCCTTTCTCCCCACAAATGAGAGAGAGTGTGAGGGAGAGAGAGGGAAACGTACTCAAAAGAGTGAGAAAAACTGTAATAGAACTTTAGGAAATGATAAATGGGAAGGGGTGGTAACTCCCATAAATTTTCGGCGAAGTTTCAGGTTTAGGAAATTTAGTCCGGAACATGGAAAGATATTCTTTCTTCTTGAGATGACAGTTTTCTACACTTTTCCAGAACAAGAACTGTCGACTATTTCCACTAAGTGCGATTTTTTTACGCTTTTAGTCAACGATTTAAAACGGACCGATTTAATTCGAGCAGATAAAATGAGACTATTTTCAAAATACGATACTGTAGTCACAACTCTAGTAAAACATTTATTAAGTAAAAAAATATAATAACAATTAGTGGAAATTGAAAATGTTCCGGCTCGAAATGATATAACGGATTAAAGGTCTGATGGCGGAAGTCGGAATTATCGCCTGGGCATTGACCGGGGCGATCTGTCGGTGTTATCCAAGTTCCAACTTTGAAAGACAACTTGTTCTGAGGGGGGGCCCCACTTTCCAACTTGTGCCCAAATCTAAACGGCCGATTCCTTTCAGCCTAAATCAACAATGCTCCTGATTTGGAGGACGAGACTTGGAATATAAAGACAAATTAATACCGCGTCAAAGACAGACGAATAGTGTATAAATATAGGTTTGAATTGGCATCAGGTTATTCCCTTACGGAATACTATAACCGGAATACAGGCCGGTAAAATTGTTCGGAAGTGGCGTAAATTACGGCACGGGGAACTTAGCGGTACACTTTTGAGTTGGCAAAAAGTGGAAACCGACTACGTCGAGTCCGATCTGTGTTACACATAAATAAACTGTTTTCACTGCCTGCTCATCTGTCTAGCGAAACGACTGTTTAGTCTACATCTGCGGACCAGTTCGCATAAACAGTTCCCGTTCCCTCACAGATTATTCCTTCTATTTATTTAAACGCCCTCAACTGAAAATGGATAGTAATTGAATACAACTACTAAAATCCACAATAGAAGGATAAATTCGGGCCACTCCCGGATAGTTAAGCTCCGGGATAGACGTTTATGCCGTATACCACTAAGGTATGCACTACCTTTACAATATAAATTACGATTGTACCTTATGGTCTTAATCGTTTCAATTACCCCTTTTCAATTGACGTTTGTCGAGTAATTGTAATATCCATAATTATATCTCGTGTAATACATAATCAGTGGAACGACGGGTCGATCCATATTTATCCGATGGGTGGCGGTCAAAGGGAGATCTCGGGGGTTGCTAAGCGACGACGGGCACCGGCAGTGCCCACGTGCCCGACCCGACTTTTATCCAACCAGGAATTGGGGACGAGCTGAACACATAAATCTAATCTGCCAGGAGTTTCACAGATCGACAGTGTCACTATTTGTTATTGAAATATTTCAACAGCTCCACTGGACCCGTCACTTTTCTACAATGAGACGATAAAACCGCAGTAAAAACAGCCGACTGACAGTATACGGAAATTTATGGCGTGGCAAAGTTAAGCTTCGGTTATACTTTACAGACGTTTGTTTTTATTCATAGCCAATTGGGTCGGGAAATTATATAAACATTTGTGCGGAAATTCGTGTTTTTCATCTGCTGCTTGCTGCATTGATCCATAAGGTTCCGTGTTTGTAATAGGGGGAGATATATAATGTCGCTTGTCGATGAGCAGTGACGTAACAGTGACGTTATCCTTTTTGCGATATCGCTGACTTTTAACTCCTTCAATTAAGCAAAAGTTTCGTCAGCGCTGTCACTGCACTGATATTATGATAAGCACAAGACATTCCTCAGTGTAGTATTCGGTCGATTATAGTGCACCAAACTGCCGCTTTAGACTATTAGTTGGAAAACTCTTTTTTACAAAGGGTCGGAATATATGGGGCGGGTGGTGTGTAGGTGAGGGAGCCGGTTATGTGTGTGATAAGGCCAGAAATTGATTAGAGGGACGGGAAATGGGCGACAGTTAAAAAAGCCGACATTAGCATAAAAGAACGGTTCTGGTCGCGATACAGGTCGGAGCGGCAGGTCCAAATTCTATTAGCGGTGGTGAGGTGTTGAAGGCAAAAAGGAGTGGGGCCTTCGGTCCTAGTGCCGGACCACCGCCCTCTCCCAATTTAATTAGCCCACCCAGCCACCGCCGCCTCCACCACCACCACCACCACCACCGACCTCTCAATTCCCATTGCCCCATAAACACCCACTAACGCCAGATATTATCCCGCTCAATTTACAAAATTAAACTTCCTTTCTTTCCTTTCCGCTCCGTTTTTTTCCTTTTCCCGTATAAACCTTCCTTAAAATAGGAAACTGTAACTTCCCCGACGCGTAATACAGGCCGACATAAAAAGAAAATGGAGCCCCGCATTTTACGGACGAAGTGGCACAACTCTTATTTTCAGTATATTACTCTTTCTTTAATAGAAGTGCGTAATATAAGATTTAATAGGGAACTGGGGATTACGTTAAATTAGTAGACTGTACACGCATCGTTAGTCTGGAGTCACTGTCCACGCGCCCCGACTTCGATTAGAGTCCTGCCAAAGTCTCGATTGCCGCATTCATAGTTTAAAACATGACCACTTTACAACACACGGTACAATAAAATGAAAAATTAAGACGGTTTGGGAGAAACATAAAAATTTACTGCAGGAGTGAGAGACAACGATAAGTTTCGTGGGCGGAATTATGGCGAGGAGCCAGCCTATATATACGATAGAGGGGGTGAAGTGCAGCTTGCAGGAGGTGGATAAAGTGCAGGCTGAGGAAGGAGGCCGGAAGATAAAGTGGGGTGGCGCTATTCGTTTAATTTCGCTTTTTAACGGGACCGGAGAATTCCAGCCGGGGAGAAAATGGAGGAAAGGACCGGGCTCTAAGTTAAGTCAAATGAGCGAAGCACCGAGATTTATGACTCGGCAGATCCCACTCGGAAAATAATTCCTTCTAACCCAGATATTTCCCTCCGCGTGCACCATTCCTTTCCCATTATCGACCTCGCAGATCGATCGCCTTCAAATTGCGTTACACACATTATATCTGTCGAAAGGGCTAAATAACCTGAAAGAAAATGATATGCTGCAAGCCAAAAATAGTTAAATAATCTGTATTTTGAGTTTTTTGATTTCATTTATTTTTCAGTATTAATAAATAAAAAAATTACGTCCAAATTTGCCGTCGTGGAACGTCGGTATATTAATGAAGATTTCAGTAGGTAAAGTGACGGGACAATGGGAGAGGGAAATCGGAGAAACTGTGAGGGGCGGGTGTCTGTAGGCCTAATGCAAAGTCAAATGTCGGACGGGGCCGACAGGTCTCTTCCCAAAATCCACACGAGACCAAACCCATCGACCCGTGTTATAATTCTCAAATACTTGACACGTGTCTCGAGAACGCTACACCGTACTTCGTAATAAAAGACACCGCTATGTGTATACATCTAGCCTTTATTATTTGCCGGAGTTGGGTTACCGAGCCGTGTGGATACGAATCTAAACGAAACCAAAAAAATAGACAGGGCCAAGCCCGAGACGTCACGGTCGTAGAAGCTGAGGGTATCATGGTGCTCACGGTTCTTCATGGTATCATATCACATTCACACCAGTGAGTACACTATTCTCTTTCTATTTATTATAGAAAACAGCGATGATTATTGCTAAACTCAACATACTGTAGTATTTATCGGGAATTTATATGGAATATAGTTTGGGGCCAATTAGGAGCGATGCCGGAGGCGGAAGGATTCTTGGAATGAACGGTTCCCGGTCTGAAGTGATGAGTCACGCGGCCGGCATTCCAACCAAGGCCCCGACCGAGTTCAAGATCCTCCTCCGGAGGAGCCTCGTCCCACTATCGGCACATAACACACACAGTGCTCAGGTCCGGTTCTCACCGAGGGCCCTTCAGAAACCTATTCCTCGAGTTAGCTCCATTAAAACATGTCGGAGTTATCTCAATTATGTCAGATGCATGCATTAAAACGGGCCCGCAGGTGCTACTGGCGATATTTCAAACCCTGGCGGAAAAATATTAAGATATTATTACGAAATATATGAAACCTGTACACGATCATCAGCATATTATATATAATTGCGAATCATTAAACTTCGAATTCAGATTTGCGTTTGAGAACGAAATGCACGTGTTTATACAAAACTGTGCATTGCGTCGGTCTTATCCGTGGCTCTTTTGCGCCTTTCTTCCTTTCTCTCCTGGGCAGTAAAGTCAAATGGAAAGCGTGAAGGCGACGCGGGACACAGGGTAGACAACTCAAATGTACATTCAGCGTGTAAGCGGGCCATGGGAAGACAAAAACGTTGCGTAAGATATACTGGTGTTATTGGGCTGGAGGGGGGTAGGGGGTGGCGAGAGGGTGAGAGCAACCCCCGGGAGCTGTTGTCCCAGCGGCACAATTCCCGACACCGTCCAAATTACAAAAACAGCCCCCAACAGTCCCCGATTCATCATCGAGGATATTTCGGCGGGCCCCCCTCTAAAATAAAATTCTCTCATTTTCCCTGTCCGAGGCACGTTTAATTCTCCGCTAGAAATATGAGTTGGACTTTTTCCGACAAAACGGATTTCTCTTTTGTTCTCTCTTCTATTACGCAGACCTCAATTTCCTGAACTCCTTTTTTTACCGACGATTAAACTATCGCAGACAACACAGTGCTCGATTAGAATATGAATATAATAATAATAATGTATTATTTTTTAAAGAAATTTATAATTTAGAGAATTAAAATTCAGTCATGGACCATGAAAAACTACATCTTCCAGAGTTGTAATTGTGTTCCTATAAACGAACGTCCTGTTTTGTGGTAACTGACGCTCAAAGAATGACAGGAAAATCTTATATGGACTAAAATCGTACTTCATTCGGTTTCATTTTCGTAACAGTATAATACAACTTTGAGATGAGCAATTAGGCTGTGCTAGTGAAAGTGGAGTTAAAGGGTGGTCGTTCAATGCCGCTAGCTTCATCGCCACCCCAAACCCCCACCTCAAACTCGATTCAACTCAGGTCTGGTTATAACTTCGTCCCGGGCGGGGGATCCTTCTTATCGCCTCCTTCTACACCTCTTATCAGCAAAACAAACGCCGGCCGAGAGATCGCTCTCTTTGTTCGCAGAAAGTGATGGCAGGCTCTATTTGAGTAATTAAGTTTATGAAAGTGTTTCGCGCCGTCACATTGCGGGTTTTGACGTTAATTTACATTTTATGTCGCCTAAAATGAAAACACATCAACCTCCTGAGAGTAATAAGTGAGAATTTGGTTCATAATACGCGCACATCAATATTGTTAGCCACATATATTAAATACAGTTTGCTATAACTCTTAATTAAAATAATGCATTATTCTCGTCGCTATTGGTACCATACAATTAGGTTTCATAAACTAACAAAAATCAAACCCACAGTTTGATCTTTGTGATCTGTTATAAGTTTGAAACTTATAACATTGTTTTAATCTTAGTTTAAACAATGTACACAATAATACGCATATACGCTCCGTCCAGTTGTTAGCTGGACTCTTGTATTTCTAGTTAGCTAAGTTTTTTACGCGTTTTTAAAAGGGTCGTTTATTTAACAATTCGCGTACATTTACAATGTTGAAAAATGACTCAGCGGATACTTTATTGTTTAATTCAGTGATTCAGACTTACTAAAGAAATTAGCACACGGCATCCGGTGGGAAAACAGCCAGGCGAAGCGAAGTGAACCGGAAATAACTGCCGTTTAGATACGACGAAAAACCGCAGATTCTTTCCTCCGATCGTCAGAGACAAACATTTCGCCCTACTTAACCGTTCTCGATTGGGAGCCGCCAGGGTTAACAAGTCCACGCACGCACCTAGTCACACTCCCCCACGCGACAGACCGCTGACATTCAGATATGTCTGGCCGGCTTCCATAGAACGGTTTAACTGAATACAGGCCCAGCATCTTTAAAACATTATTATTTCCTCATACTTCACGATTTCTGAGTGCAGAAATTCATACTTCTGTTAAATAAAGATTATATATATTTTCCTCCAACAAACAACAATTTCCATTATATTTTATCCATTTGTTCTATTGGTTCCATTCGAATACAATAAATTATTATAAAAATTATTTATTTATTGTATGGTCCATCTTCAGCTGCCTTTTCCTTTCCGTCAGGTTTTCTTTTTGCTGTCTGCTGGCTATATTATTATAGAATAATTAAGTCCTAAATTAAGCGTCGGATGAGTGGTTTCTGCTTGTGGAACAATAGTTACTGTGTGCACGAACTGTGGTTGATTTTGAGAGCGACAGTGTATAAGCGACTGTGTCGTGAGGGTGTGGGACTAGGCACGGTCCCCAATTTCCCAGACCTCTTAGAAAGGAAACCGATTACGGGAGAGAGGAGAGAATCTCGAGAGGGCCATGGAAGGAAGTCGAAGGCCATGATTTATGGGGCCAGATTGTCTTAGGCCGGGCCAGGGCAGGTGCTCCCCTCGCCCCTTCCCAACGGGCTAAGTCCACATCTAAGTCCCCGCTCACAACTTTCAAACCCATAACTATGTCAGAACCATTTCTACACTGCCGGACCAGCGGCCCTGTTCAATATGTACTAACCACTTTCTTTGGCTTGACATTTACTGGGGTAAGTGGCCCTTATATATTTTAGTGACGTATAAGAAAATTATCTATAGAGCTTGATATCTCAATACGGGTAGAAACACGGTGCTGTTTATAGACTCGGTGTAGTAGTGTTTTACCACTGATTTACGAACATCGATACTTAGTCAATTGTTCATATTTGCGATTCAAGGAAATCGGGTCCCACACCGTGATTCGAATACGGGTTACTCGTTAACACGAGTTCTTGTACACCATAACTGTACCCCAGATTGTGCGAGCCTCCGTCAGCGAAGGTAGCACTTTTCCTTCAGTTTTTTCTTTAGTTCACTCTCTCTTCTGGTCAGCATTTGTGAAAGTTTTTCTCTCAATACTGCCTGAATACTAGTTCTTTAACCTTTACTTCAGAACTAATTTATTCCTCCTACCCGCGGGCCCATTCTAGCCGTCGGTTTCTCCCCGCGGATCTCGGGACTCACCGCGTGGGGGCGTTCGCATTGTCTACCGACGGTGGGAGAAAGCTCGGGCAGGGAAAACCGTAGTCCACTTGTCCGGAGATAATGGATCGCTTGTAAAAAAAACCTAATCCCGCGAACTGTCCAAGCGTTGTAGGAGCATTAACTTTTCCGTTAATTGAAAATGTGAATACATTAAATTAATAATTGAAATATCGGTTTGAGTGAAACGAGAGGGTGTGACTGTATGGGTTTCGGGAAAAGAAAGGAGAGAAAGGGCTGATTTATAGTTGTGGGAGGTTCAGAAGGTGGACCTCGCCGTGTCTCCTCTTGTTCATCCGGCCATTGGGGTGTTGGAAGAGGCACTCCCCCCTCGGCTACAGAGTTCCACTACCAAGCACGCTTACAGCCGACTACAGTCGTCCCTACCCAGATTTATGGTCTTTCATTGGCCGCCCCCATACCAGCCTCACCCCACCCCTATTTTACTCCCCTTTAAGGGGAGGCGAGGTCCAGCGCCATTCAAGTTATTTGGACTTTCAGTGCCGGGACTTCGTGAAATGCGTCCCAATCTCATGAATGGTTTAGAACAGAAATGTAGGAAAAGTCCCCCGGTCGAAATGGGGAACGTTCTGGTAATTTGCAAACTTGAATTAAAGTATTCTCTCGCAATTGCATTTTAAACGAAATATCAATATTGCTATATTTTATTATCATTCTCGTCATCATTTATTAACATCATTTCACGCTTTTAATATTCTTGTTTTCACTTCAAAAACGTTTTCACTTTATCTGTTTGCTCACTCCTTCGACGATATATTATTCCGCAAAATATTTAACGATACAGGCGGTGAAATCCACATAAAATGAAAGTAGGTCCGGGAAACGGAGCATCCTGAAATCGGTGGGGAATTCTAAAGAATTTATTACCCTCGTTTGGTCAGTGGCAGGGTTGATGAAACTGTTTTCACAGGTCTCAATTGGCAGCGCAAAACATCTACGACGACAGCAACTTACCTGCAAAAAAGAAATATTGACTTAATTATATTATATATTATATAATACGTACAAATATATAGTCTTTTAGTTGCACAAACCTGGAAATTTAATTTAAATTACTAACTCATTCTTATTTATTAATTGTATGGTATTATTTTTAATTTAATAACGTCACATTTCCAGTTTTGTACACGGTTAATATAAGTTTTAAATTATTACATTTATAATTACAAGCTCCGCTAACAGGGATTATTGTGAATGGGAGAGGAACAATCGAGCGGCATTCGAATCGGGATTAGGGAGAGGTGGGAGCATTAACGCATAACAGTCCCTGCTCACTTAAAAAGCCGTTGGGACACAGGCCGCAAATAGCGGGCCGCCGGTGCGGATTTAGACACGAAAGGATAACAGATCGGCCGACAGCTGGGAAACGCGGTTTTAATTCTAAACCGTGAGGGGACGAGAGAAAACAATGGCGGTAATACGAAAATAGGAGGCAAACCGGGGCGAATTGTAATCAACCGAATTAGCCGAAATAATGGCCGGCTAAATAAATAGTTGTGGACGCGAAGGTCGCATTTTTGGCGCGGCCAACTCGCCAGAAAAACCCCGACCATTGTCCAACAGAATTGTCTTTGTCTAATCGACTATCAGATTAGCGAAGGTTGGCTTCAACTGAATGTACTGCTAATGATTTCCTCATTCGCAATTTATTGAAACAACAGGAAAGGACGGCATATTTGCGTCCGTTTTATACATTTCTGCGCAGTAAACAGAATGTAAATTTTTATATTACAACAAAACATTAAATGTTCGTTAACACTCTACCGATCTTTTCCGACTCCACTCCCTGATTTGGGGCCTCGTAATTATCAGCAGACATACGGACATAGCCGATATATATTCTGGGAGCAGTAGCCCGCATACACCTTTTATCTTAGAAGGATCAAAAACTCCATTTTGAGGAAGAGAGCCTTTCCTTTCTTAACTTGAAAATTAAGGTCAAACTTCGACAACTGTTTAAGAGTGAGAAAAGTTACAACCCTTCTCTGTATCGGGAGTTGCTTTTTATAAGATAAAGTTAACACGGGTAAGACGTGACCCAACTCAAGTTTCTACGCTTGCCTAGACACCACTTCAGCTCGCTCTTCCTTCGCCGACCTTACCGTCCAAAACACCTCGGCAGATGCCAAAAACAGCACCAAGTTCCAAACAATTTACACGAAAAGATTATTCAACCGTACATGAACCATTTAGTGCAGCGACATCACTTTACGGAACTTTTCGGACATCTTCTTTGGAATTAAGCAGATTAATCGAAAAAATATGTTGATACTGTATAATAATACTCCGAAATATTTTCCAACAGTTTTAGTCACGAGTGAAAAATATAATCGCGAGAGATCTCAACATTCAAGATGAACTCATCTTTTATAACTAGTTTTTCTTCGTATACATCAAATAACAATTATTGGAAACTAAATCAAGTCGTCGTGGGAAATGAAGATATCCTATAATCCAAATATTCCGAATTTGATAGGATTCAATTATTTTCTCAGAATTATGGACTGAATTTTTATATTGTCGGTAACTGCCGGCATATAAAAATGTACATTTAAATAAACGGTTAAGTAAAACGCTAACAATTAAGAAATAAATTCCATTTTGTCCATGGGCTTGAAACTCCTTTCAGAAACTTGTAACACAAAGCGGCAAAAAATAGGATACGTACCGCTAGATCCAAAAAGGAAAAGGATTCGTACCTTGTTCTAGGAGCAGAGGCGCCTCCTGCATTTCCGACCTTCACTTGAAAGAGCCGGAAACGACCTGAAGTGTTCCGGCCCTTTAAAGTACCCTCTGAGGCAAATTTAGACGGCCATCAAAGTGTAGAAAGTAGCGCTTAACAAGGATGATTCCGGCGACTGAATATTTCAGTACTCCTGCATAATGTATATGAGTGCAGGCAATAACAATCCTAGTACCAACTGGGATTCTCCAAAACATTAGCGTTTGGGACATTTAAGTTCACCTAAATAGTCACCGAGTACATGGATGTAGTTATTTCTCAGGGAAGATGCAGTTGGTATATCACAGTATAAATTTAAAATCAACTGCCGTTTCCTTCAATTCAAATTAAATTAAATTAATTAAAATTCGGTCGTAAAAGACATCGCACAAAAGGAAATGTTGCTATTCTGCAACCATTGATTGAGTGTATCCTTGCAATTTACTAAATGTTCACTTCAACACGCACACACACACACAGATATATTATATATACATATATTGAAATATATGACGAATTGTAGGACAATTGTGGACTGACAAATATATGACAATTTACAAATGATACTCCCCGATATACTATGACGGGAATTGCAATTAATAATAACGATAATCGAAGAAATTATTTATTTTGTCGATATTTATGTTTGATCCGATGAAAACTAGTGGTGGGAGGGAAGGGGTTGGATGAGCGGAATCGTGCGGTTTACTCGACTGGCGAGCTATTAGTTCGCTCGTTTTTCCAGGCGGCCCCAATTAAAATTTAACCCCCGAGTAGAAAAGGAGTCGGGAAAATGGAAAATGTGGCATAGAGGGGGGCGAGTACTCATTAAGTGAATGGGGGATGGGGTTTGTCCGACCTCAGAGCCACCGCAAATTGCGCCCCACCCCCCTCCACCCACAGGAGAGGCCGCACCTTTTTATTTCTACAAACAAATGTGAGCCGCCAGAGGTACGGGCCGGCGGAGGCATAAACGAGACCGTCACTCGTAATAAACGGGCGAGGGATTTTTGCATTACATGTTTGACACCCCTCACAAAAGGAGTACCACGCGGGGGAGGACACCCATCAACCTCCTTTACGCTCTCGGACGGAGGATTGCTACAACCGGTTTATAAATGATGGGACGCGTTTCCACAAACGCTTCTACAAATATACGGAAAAAATATAGAGAGGATGTATGGAGAGTGTGATATTATTACATCCTTGAACGCTTCGTAACACTTGTGTTTGAACAATTGGTACCAAAACACAGGTGCTGCAGTACACAAGCCTTGATTCCAGTTTTTATTTTGAAGCATTAAAAATTATAATTTTAACCTATCAATCGCTTTCAGTTATAGCAAATAACTGGAGAATATATAACGATTGGGGTGCATCGGACGCTAGATATATTTAGGCTGACCAGATTGAATGGAAGGAAATCTTCTAGCAGTTTATATTTTAAAAAACTATTGTGTTTAGAGTTGTTGCAATTTGTTTTCACAGGTACTGCTGACGATTGCATCTAAAATACCCAGCTTGTATGGAAAATGTTTGCGAGCATTCAGTTTATTTCAAAAAGGAAAACGAGACCTATTAAAGAGAGCTCAGTTAACACGTAGCGACCGATAAAACATGTTTCATGACAATGAAAAAAACCGTCAGTGGAAAGTACGTAAAATAAATGAGAAGTATAGGTAGGAGATATAGTTTCCAGAAGTACTCAACACGACGAGTCCGGGTTAAAGCGATAAATATAATACATGCGATGATTATAAATGCTTATAATCACAAGCACACCCACTCCGTATCCATATATTTAAAATATTTTTCGGAATTTAAACGGGTTATAACTATGTAAAGCTACTGTTTGGCAATATGTTCGGAGTATTTATTCTAGAATAGTGTTATATAAATGTGTTATATAAAGAACTTTAAAGATTGTTTTTTCCCCATTGGAAAGGACAGTCTCTGGGCGTATCCTTGTCGCGGCCTCGGGTCAGGGAAAGCAATTCACCGCAATTTGTTTTGCCAAAGAGGGGGGTGCGGGCGTTTGGTACCCTCTAGATATGGAGCGTTATGACAAACGACAGTTTATTCGCCCCCGCTAGGTAGCCCAGGTTGATGGACTCAACACTCCGTGTGCCTCTGTCGTTACAAAAATACTGAGACGCGGGCAACCAAGTCATGCTCCCCACCCTAAGCCAACCACCCTCCTCCCCCCACTACTAAAGGGTGGTACTTGGTGTGGTTGTCAGTAAACAGCTCGATAAATGCCCTCCTCCCTATTCTGATCCTCATCATCGTCGCCACCGCCCCCCTGCTCATCACCGCCACCACCGCCCCGAGGAACACCCGAGTAAACAATCACGCCCGAGATATATATATCCCATCTCTCGTTTCTACATCCTGTGCTTGTATTGAGATCTACCTCTAAGGCTCGTTTATACGAAAGTTTTAGTTTGATTTGTTCACCTATTTCGATGACAGTCCGTAAAAAAATATTTGACCTGCTGTCAAACAAATTGTTAGCGTTTGTGTCTCATAGCAACCTGCAAACATATCCTATGGTCATTTCGAAAGAAATAAGTTCTTCTTCCACCTTAAACTTGCTAGAAGGCTATGTAAGCAGAAGCAGGGTACTAAATTGTCCTAAACCTAGCGTCGTAATGAAACAACAGATTGAACCGTCCGGCAAGAAAGATTGTTGTAAAGAGGACAACTGTAGAAAAATAAAGGCCCCACAGTTGTTACCGACGTACGCGGCCCGAATAGGAAACGTAATATGAAAATCCGGAAACCGATAACATTGAATGAGAATAAGAGGCGTGGGAGGAAGCCGAGGGAGAAGACAGCGGCGGAACGTGACCCCCGCTAAGGGTTGGGAGCCGTCGCCATGGCAACCCCATATTGGGGCCCACCGCCCCCCGACACCTTAGAACGCCCTTCCCCAGGACCCAGGACATCCGACAAACCAAGCTTGATCAATCCAATCATTTCATTCCGCTCCTTTCCTATTATCTTAGAATGTAGCCGATAAACTAGAAAACAATTTTAAATATATTCAAAACGATGAAAGAGTCATTTTGTTTCCTGTAACGTGGCAATATATTCTTCCATTTTATACATAACTGAGCAGTATAACGTGTTATTCGTGTGGCCGGTAAACACGATAAATAATATCAAATATCTGAGGTCCGTATTAAATTCCGGATATGAACCTGATACTACAATACTTTGCTACTACTGTGTTATACGTACGAGTTTTTGTTTAAAAAATCGTCCCCTATTAATATGATACCGCAAAGGGAATCCCCCTATATTTGTTATAATTTGTAGTCATCAGGAAGTACTGGAACTTACTGAAGCTTGAAAATCGTACTAGATTGGATTCATTTTTATGATGTTTCCGTATCGATGGTTCGACAAATAAATATTTGTCGCCGCCAAGACGAACAGCATTTTTCACAAGACTAGATTAAGTTCGGCGATAATGCCTCAACCTCTGGCTTAAATACAGAAAATGGGGGAAACAAAACGAGCGATCAATGGAACGCCCTTTTCTGTAGAATGTTATCTTCCAAAACAGGAGTCGGCATCTGTTAAAGTCATAAGACTGGAAAAGTACAATAAATTCTGTACAATCGATCCATCAAATATTTCCCAGTATAGGTGATATTCAGTGCGATGAAAAATTCACAGGCGTCCCCTACGAACTTGCACGACGTTTGGAACAAAGTATTTCGGATGTCCGTGAGCAGAATGCTTCGTACATTACACGCCGAGCGATATCGAGGTTGAATGAATAATGAGAAAAATGTATGCTTTATGTATGATATTTAGGGTGGGGGTTCGGAATATTGTCTTATCCCATCTCGCCTGTTCGGTCCTACGTGAAACCGCCCATCTTCAATAGCATTCCCTAAATAACACTGTGAGGCAGGAACACGAAGCGTTTGCCGAACAAGCGACCCCTACACCGCCGCCGCCTGTCAAGCACGGGACAGGAGTCAACAATTGCTATCGTATTTTCGTACAGGGCATACATTTTTCATCACGGCTCGAGCAGGAAAAAAACTGTATAAATGAGATGGCTGCAAGAGATAGCCGGAGGGAACGTTGTTCTGGCCCATTCGGCTGAGTCACGACTTGATCCCGAGTCAGTAGCGGCTTCGGTGAATATTTCATTAAGCACGTCGAAGGTCATATCTGTCTGTTATCTCCGGGTGCACAGGTGTATAAATAAGTGAGCGGGTTAGGTTAGGTGCCTACACTTGACCCCAGGTGTCGTACCACGGCACAATAGTAAACGTCGGCCTGTTTTGAATGGTATGCGAAGCCGAGTTTCCGTATAGCGGACGCGACCTGGCCGCCGTTCAACTCCTTCCTCTCATTCGCTATACATATATGCACGGTCCGGACGGTATACGCATAGATATGATCCTCAGATATGTGATTTATTACCTACGATATTTCAATTTGAATTCGAGATTAAAACCCGAAGGACTGTGTTCTTAAACTGGGCACTGAAATTTAATCCCTAAGAGTTCCCGAACGGTAGATATGATTTACTTGTGGAGTTGCGGCAATATCAGTTTCACTTTTTCAACTTTTTTTTAGTACAACTTTTTTAATCATGAAGATGAAAATGGTCGAAACTTTTACCCGTACTTCAAAAATTCTCAGCTCAACTAATAATTAAACACTAAATTAAACATCGTCATCAGTTTGTGATGAAGTGATAAGTCACTACTGAATATATACGAAGCAGAAGTCTTATTACCGTCATGACAACCAGCATAAAACTGTATTGTTGTCGTGAAAACAAGGATAGCTGTGTTTATTTGGACAGGCTAGATACAAAGCAGGTTTAATACAAACCAAGATAGGGTATATAATGAACCTTAAACCTATCCTGTTTTAGTCTACTGTCTTAATCTTCATTAGATATCGAGAAGATAGATAGGCCGGGAGATATCTGGACACAGTAGAAAATAATAGCGTTCATGTGCCACTGTCACTCTCAGTAAATCATTATCGGTAAATGGTGGAACTACAAATTGTGCACATGTTAATGGCGTGCAATTGTTATTTGACTAATTAAAAACTGGCAAGTAGACTGTAGCCAAGAGTGTGTAGACCCTCTGATTTACAAACCATTAGAGCGGTGTAGAAATCATATGGGCAAACAGAGCAAAGAAAACGGCTCGACGCGAGGTCTTCTGTCATTTATCACTGACCTAGTTCTATGCATACACAGATATTGATTTATTACTTCTAGAATCAAATTGTTGTACATTTGCGTTTTCCGATAGGGGGTTCGTTGGGCGGCGGTATATTTTTGTCCTTTCCACTCCCGGCAATTCGGTTCAGTAACCCGCTTTCGCGAAATCAATATTCGTGCGGTATTTTCGACATAGTTACCGTTTTAAGGTTCGACAAATCGATTGGCGCTCGTTTATTTACAAAATATAGTTAACCGTGATACCGTGAAACGAAATGAAATAGATCAGCATACGTTTAACTAGCTGCCGTTAACTGGCTGATTTCCTTTCGTTGTCGCCATAAGGATGTACCTTCATATTTACTATTCAAATATTTACAAACCCAAGCCCAATCATTTCTATAAGCAAATATTTTAAATTCATGATAAATGTGCATTACAGCACTGTGATTTTACATTTCAGTATAAGATTAGTCCAGGACCAATCGTATGACTTCCAATACTGCATAGTTCAACTTAAAAAATATTGACCTTGTTTTCATTTATTCGGTGATTGGGAAAATTTCGTTTTAGAACATGAGAGAGATGGAGACGGTGTTTGAACGGTTTATCTGCGGTAGCGGGAAAGCCGGTCCTGTGTATAGGAAACGGGGCCATGTTTTTCGGCTGTCAGTACACAAATTCCGAATCATTTATGCATTTTCTGTCACGTCATAAATATTCGATGGAAGCCCCGTTTAGTGGGATCACAGAGGACGGCTCCTCTGGGGCCCACCGTTTTCAAGGTTCGATCGAACATGCTAACCGTAAAAATATCGGAGGAGTCACAAGAATAGATTACTAGGAATAATACAAATTTATATATTCCCTCTGTGTCGTTTTCTTAGGTGGAGTAGACAAAAGCAGTAGACGGTGGCAATAAAAGTGTGGATGGGTTTTCATTTCGTACGATGTCGTACGATGATTTCGTAGTATGAATATAAAGTTTCCCTATAATCCACGGTGATATGAAATTATCGGAATAACACTTGCGATCGCGTCTACATACATTCTGTTAAAAATTAGGGTAGTGGCAGAGAGCAGTTCTTACCTAAAATGATCGACACCTTAAAACTGCTGTCAGTTTAACATTTGAGAGGGACAGCTATCGACTCCAGTTTGAAACTCTTACTAGTTATTTGCCTAGAGAATTAGCTTAGTCGACTGGAATATATGATCCTCCCAGGGATAGCCGTGGGCTTTTGCTATTTTAGAATGTCGGAAACTGCGACAATATTGGAATAACAATCACCTACTATTTTTATTATTGTATTTTTAATAATACTTGTATTTACCTTAGTTATTTAAGTAATTCTGCACAAATGTATGGTGTATAAACATAAATATTTTAAGGCCGGCTATCCGAAGAATCACTAGTAAATGTAATCGGAAATTCGATTCTTTCAAATAAATTTGACATTTCATTATAAAAATTAAAAATGTTTCCCGCACATAGATATAATCACATTGCGTGGTACAAAATAAATCGTTGATAACCGGGTTGTGAAATAATAATTTAATCGTTCGTGCGTTGGACGCTCGATTGACCGTAAAAATGTCAAACGTGCCCCCTATTCTAACAACCGCTAGGACAAAGGAGAAGCCATATTTTAAACTGTACGTAAACTCGTAAAATGAAATAATTGGTCATGTCTGGATTGTTGCCTACGGCCTGTAATCGGATATTAGTAGGGAGCGGCAAGGCGAGACGCAGTCTACTGCCCATCAGGACGACAACTCAACCGACTGGTAAACGCCACCGAATTTAACCAGATATTATGTGCCCTCGGTTAACGCCCAACCATTATTGCGGCCCGACATCGCGACATAATGAAATCTGAAGTTTCATTCCGGAACGTCCACTATGCAACCTAAAATACCCAAATTGCTTGATGGTCATCCAAGCCATAATAGCGCCCCCTACTAACTTAAAAATGCCTAACCCTTACTAATTTCGGACTGTAAATAAATACAGACATATCTGTCAGAATTACGTTTCTAAATTTAAAAAAACATATTCCGTAGGTGCACTGTTTGAAATATATGACCAAGAGTTTGTACACTACAGTTTTATATGTTTTATATTTCGAAAAATGAGGGTTTTGAATATTAACACTGCTGCGATTTTTTATCCCTAAACGTCAATTTGCTAGATATTTCATCGGCTTTTCCCCATCGCCGGTAGTATTCCGATAACAATGTAGTGATTTACTGTACGGCAGATGAAGCGGGTGGGGTCTTTAAAGCCAGCGATAGCAAAATCATACCAATGACGATATTCCACTCTCGCTTACCAACAAACAAATGGCTTACAACTCTTTACTTGGGTTCTGCAGAGCCGGTGGAGAGAGGAGGCAGGCGGAGCCAGCTGGAGATATGAGCAAAGTTTTTGGAAGGGGTCCGTACGTGTAGAAGGAGGTTCGAACAATTTAAGGAAGGTAAAGTTGAAACCAAAGAGGAACGACTTCCCAAAAACGTTCTGTTGGCGTTGCGTCATGGCGATGACGTTATCTGCATAATATCTTAGACGAGAGATAAATTTTCTGACTACTCTTTTATTGCTATATTACTGGATAATAGTTAATAATAAAAGTTAAATTATACATTGTTTGGGTGTCGGCATTTACGCTACATTTACAGCTATATTCATTTCTTGAAATATAAACTGATGTTGTGGGTATAAATTAATTGAATGTAAATTAAAATACAACCTATAGCTTTAACCTATTAGAGGTATAAACATACATACATAACTGATTTTTTTCTTTCTCATAACTGATTTTCCATCATAATACATCGGTTTTTTCCTAATTGCCCAAAGTTGCCTCTAGAGATTTTCATCAGTTTCGAGTTGATTTGAGTCGATGGAAATAGAAGAGTGTCTGTACTGTAATTTGACATTACATTTGGGTATACCATCAACAACTGTTTTTAATAATTCATTTCATTAGTAAATGCAAATGGTGATTAGTAAATGAGTTTGAGAGAGACTTCTGTAGTTCATTATTCAGAGTGGCGCTCACTTTCCCCGTTGCCGATGTTACATTTTTAACTTTTCATTTGTCTTATCCCCATATACTTTTCGGTAATTAATATTTTTGAATACAAAATTGTTATGTATTTCGACTCCGAAGATTCATTCGGTTATGGTGGTGGACCCTTCCCCTTTTTATTGAACAGATTCAAAGACTAATTGAGGCTTTGGACGGAGTATTAAAATAGTAGTTTAAAATACCTGGAATGCCGTAGATTTCGTGTGTTTCTGTCTCCTCTCAGAATGCCGAAAAAACATCCAAAGTACCGAAAGCGACATTATGGATTTCTTGAACCGGAATCTCGATCTTGTACGTTTCGCCATTTTTAATGTTTGTATAAACTGCAGGTAAACGCTATGAATTATTCTAATATGTGAAGTGCGGGAGGTGGGGGGGTCACACAATTTATTGGTTTTTACAGTGGTAGTGCAAGCCCCGGGAAGTGGTTGGTATTTTGGGTAGTGGTGTATGCATGATTTATGCAGGCCCCCCCTCCCTTAATCAAACTTGAAGACTGCCCCCGCTACCGAAAACTTAGTTGGGGCCTCTGCCCTATCCTTTCTCTTCAACCGCAGGCCGTCCTCCCCTCTTTCCCGAACCACTTCAAACTCGAAGGGGTCCACCGCTTACTCGATCAAACATAAGTATTTATTTATTTAAAAAAAAATATTTATATATATATATATATATATATATATATATGATGAACATACCACGGTTCTTGGTGTATATTATGCCACTCCCTCCCAGAACATAAATTTCGTGACATACAATTGATCTAAGTTGCTTTTGACATTTTAAAATTTAGTATTTATATGGATAGACAACAAAAATCGAAATCTTAGTTTGACCAACCGCCCGAATGCCTACGAATTCTGTTCCCAATCAAGACCCCAAAACCTTCACAAAAATTGATAGAACATGTTTATAATATCCGTAGTTAAATGAATACTATAACGATCCCACAGTAATGATAATTTTGACTTACTTATTTGTGCATAAAATAATATTTGATTAATTCACTCTGGTTGATTAGCTGTATGTTGCGATTAATAGACTAATGTCACCTGAACACGCTCTTGTTCTAGAACTGCCCTCCCTGCAGGGACGTTCTTACACGATATGTCGGCAAACAGGCATTACATACAACAGTTGTTGGACTTACAGTCCACTTGGGGTATCCGTACAAAATACTAAATTGATTCTCTGGGATCTGGTACGCTACAGGGACACCACAGTTATCACCCTTATCCCTTTAAATTGTTTTGTCTCATTTATACCCGGTCTCAGTTTTGCAGAAATAACAAATGACAATATCTATGATATAATGCTGATAAAATGTCTATAGAGGAAAATAAATACAAACATAGACCCGCTACAAAGCGTACAAATATAGATCCCCGTAAAAAAAATAAAATAAAAAGGGAATGCGAGGCTCGGCATTAAACTAAGTCAATATTAATACAGGAATCGCAAACAAAAAGTCCATTCCACTTTCCCCCTCTGCTGGAAAATCCGGCCCCCAGGAAATTAAGCCTTTACGGGGTCCCCCTCGACCCCTTTTTTGGCATAATATTAATATCTTTATCTCCTTAATAAATTCGACAATAAGAACCACGACGTCCCTACAGTAGGGCGAGAGCGAGGATTAAGCGGGCTGAATTCTGACAGAATAAAAATCACTTTTTTTGGAAAGGGTTAAAGAAAATCTAAGTAATAAATTCCACACAACCATATAACACAGCGAGGATTTATACGGTCCGACCTTATATGCGACGGTAGGAAATGCTATTACATTTTCATAATTCACTATTAATATATTTAAATAATTAAATGACTAATTGAAATTGCACCAAGAAACGCAATTTTCAATTAAAAGTGTATTTACGGACCTCGAATTGTAAGCGTGGGACCAACTGTGGCCAGTGTGGAACTTGACACACTTGAGTGGCATTTGGGAAACGCGTTCAGAGTCGGG
Source organism: Lethocerus indicus (assembly GCA_019843655.1). NCBI lineage: Eukaryota > Metazoa > Arthropoda > Insecta > Hemiptera > Belostomatidae > Lethocerus > Lethocerus indicus. Next base: position 17,865,751 of record JACDQD010000002.1, read on the forward strand.
GCACGATCGGGCTCCTCCTCCACTAGCTAACTCTCCACTGGACCTGCTCTCATCCCGACCAGATGTTCTCCTCTTCGGACCGTCTTCTCAAGTCCTAACTCAGAACAGCAAACATTTCCGCCATCGCGGTTTCATCCCATTTTACAGCCAATGGAGTAAACCGATGATTTACGATACCGAGTCCTGTTCAGCTTCGTCTAAATTTCACCCGAGTAAACGAGATTAACTTAATGGAATTCAACGTAATATGTAGGTGATCCCACGAAACCCACAATATTAATGAGGGCCGGCATGTGTGTCATCAACAATGCTATATGATATATAGTGTAAAGTTTCATTAATATATTACAAGGTGTGCGGTTATTTTAAAACAGATACACAGTGTTACATACGCCACACTTTCATTGACGGGCCTAAGTGAAAGAGACATCACAATTCACGGTTCTTAAATTTTTAATAATTACTTCATTTTATACTCGACTATTTCGGCTAATGAGTACGGCAAATTGTTAATGTAATCGTTTCCCAAGAATACTTTGATAAAGGGCCTCGTTTAAAGTCTAGATGGCTTTCTGCGATCGTTAACAATTGTCGTTAGATACGAGGAGAGCGCCAATTAAATCGCGCGGTTACGTTTTTTGCGATAGGGCGCACAAGAACACAGCGATTCTCCGAAACACAACGCAGCGATAGTATCCGGTGGCAGAAGCGATTATTACGAAGAGCAGAGAGCGGACACGGCTCCGGGGAAAAGTGGACGGCGGAGGGTTTCATATAATGAAACCCGCCGAGGCGGATCCGTTCGTGGAAAGTCGGCCGCCGCAACAGCGGAAACCGAAACCCTCTCTTACAAGTCATAAAAATGACACCAGAAGGGAAAATTGCTCGGCACTTGCAGCTTTATATCCCCCCCACTCTGGTTATCTGCCCAACAGGGGACAACGACCACAAGTCAATTGCGGTCTACACACAGAACAATTACAAGCCGACATGCAGTACTAAGAAGGAGAGACTTGCTCCCTTGCGAACCTGGTAACCCCACCGAGAAAATATAAAAGGATTTGAATACACGCCAAACGGAATGGAATAAATACGAAAAAATATAATCTCAATTTGACGAATTTCTATTATTTGCTATAATTTCGCATAGGAAAATGTATTCACGCTAGCACCTACCAGATCCGAGTAATCATTGAAGCCCTATTGAGTTAGGCTCCTAGGGCAGGATTAACAACTCGGTCCTAGCCGACAGGAACTTAACTCTCTCCAGGTAAGTGAGTACCGCTCCCCGGATCGAACGTAGGCTACAGTACAAAACCTACCGTGACTCGCTCCAATTTAGCACGAGCCCAGTCAAATTGCTATAGAGCCCGACGGAGCATCGACTCGCCACAGAGCGGGCTCGAGACAGACAAAATATAAAAACTGAACTGAACCGCGGGGAGGGAGACCAAAACGCACTGTCACAGATAACTGTCCACTTCTTGAATCGACAGGTTTCCCTCCTGTCGTCATCAATTGAATTTGCACAAAGTATAAGTGGTAAATCTACGGATAGGCTGTAGAGCAGCGGTTCTCAACCTCGGGGTCGCGACATGTCGCAATATTTACATTACGATCCATAAGAGTAGCAAAATTACAGTTATGAGATAGGGACGAAAGTAATTTTATGGATTTATGGTCACCGCCACAATATGAGGAACTGTATTAAAGGGTCGCGGCATTAGGAAGGTCGAAATCCACCCCTAGAGTCTGAACAATTCTCTGTTCGTCACAGAATTGTTAAGGCGATAGCTTCCTTTTACTTTACGCCTTCAACACAGATTTTCCGGCTCGGAAAACCGACTGACTGTTTCATACAGAAACGTTCGGCGTTCGGGTGTCGAAATTCTACTCATAAATGATTCATCCCCTCGGCGGGCGGACAATGGGAGAGGAAGATTGCGCCACCGACAGCGGAGCCGTCCAATTCCAATCGCCGACCTCCACTGCCGGCCTCCCTTCATTGTTTTTTTTTCTCTCCTTTGATAAGACCCAGCACCTCCGTCCGCGTATCCTACATCCCGTACAGCGTTCATACAACCTAGGGGACTAAAGCGGGCGCTTCTATGCCTGGGATTTTATAAAAAAAAGGACGAGTTATTTATCTCTGTCTGTAAATCATAGGAGAGATAACTGTGAGATAATTCTACTGGCAGCCAGATCCTGGGTCATCCTCCAGGTCGGTTTTATCACTTACACGACTGTACGCTATAAACGCGGATAACAGTTATGTGTTCTACTCGCTTGTGTGAAACAGAAATATCCAACTATATACCACGACTGTCCAAAAATGTATGTATGAAACAATCAGTTCGGTATAAACGGAATGCTGATGACAGCGGCGGAATGGGAAAAATCCGGCCGTAGAAACTGGCGCGGCCAATTAGGCGAAAAAGAGAAATGAATAGATGTCATTTTATACAGCTCGTGCGACGATAGCCCGTCATCACCGTTTAAAAATAGTAACCGCTTTCTCCTAGAGCCCGTATAATTCTACCGTACCAAGTTACACAGAAAAATCTGTGACATTGCTTAGCGGTAAATTATAAATCTAGTGTTTAATTTAAATGTATGTATTATTATATTTTCAATACGCGTGCTAATTAAGTAGATTCAGGCCGGGTGTTTTCGCGCAAAAACTCACGAAATTAATTACATGACAATTTTCCTACGTAATGCATAGAACCTAAATGTATTTATATGGTTAATTACTAAAATGTTAACACGTTTTTATTCTCGGTTACCAACTTTTGACAACACTTGTATTGACTCCCGCCTGATTTTCTGTAACGTTCAGTCACATTGTTTCGAACCATTGGATATGAAATAAATCTTTATGTTAAATTGCCTAATTCACGCTGGTTATTCTCGCTTAATTTTATGTCTCGGAAACCGAGAAGAAAAAAATATAAAATACAACATATTCTCGAGTGGTCCGCGATGTTTTGGATTAATGATATTAAGTGTATTCTTTTATAACACTGCAATGAATTCTCGCGCGTTTTTCTCCACGTTACTAACCGCCTCTAAATCAGACCAATTCTATTATTCTACACGCTACACGGGAGGGATAGCGTCCACTCTTCAGCCGTACCCATTCAGTCGAAAACAATAGAAGAGAGGAAGATTACGCCATAGCCAAAGCAGACAGTACTTCCCGTCTGACCTCATCGGGAATTTAATTAATTTTTTTTTTGAATTTCAAAGGACAGCGGTGCCGTCACGATATCCTCCTCTCCGTCCTGCATACCAAGGGGGGGGGGGGGGGGCGGGGAGGGGGGGGCTCGGGGCGTGTCGCGAGCTAATTCATCGGAGACCGCACATTTTAATCGGGCCCGGCCGTTTCGTATTCACTGCGGTGAACACGGCCAGGCCGTAAAAACCGGGCTTATCAATATTCCGAAGGCGTAGCGGTAATTGTTCACTCTTTGAATTAGCAATTTCACCGGCTCCTGGATTTCGGATATATTGCGGTAGGGGACGAGTCGGTCGGCGGTAAAGTCCCCCCCTTTAGGCTAACGGAGGACATCTCTTGAACGGCCCGAACCGTCAAATCCCGATTTAATTTTTTTCTTATCTCGTTATTCATTTTTATTATTTTGATTTCTTTCTCGACATCTCATATATCGACTCGGATGAAATATTTACAGTCGTCCTAAATCTAAAACAGTAGTCACAATGCATTTGGGCATATTGCCATTCAGATTAATATAATACTTTATTCGAAGAATCATATTATGAGCAATTTAATGTATGATAGGCAAAAATAGATACACAAAAATTATTCGAACCTTGTGCCACATTTTCATCGAGACCTATTTTTTTCGCCATAACTGAACCGCCGGGCTCATAAATATACTGTTTTACAACGCTTGTTTCGTATCCAATTTTGTAAGCTCAGTATATCATATTCCATCGATCTTGATCATTGAGCGCGGACGATTAAATGGAGAGTAATTAACTGTGCAAAATTGCCCGTCACTCCATTTATCACTCCTCCAGTTAAATCGCTAATGCCACAGTGATAAGCATATTACATTTAATATCCTTGTACACTACAGAATTACAATTAACTGCAATGCGACAATTAGGCCTGAAAATGAATAAAAATGTACCGAATAAAAATGTACTGTGGGAACCATAAGTGGGATCTTCTGGATGTATCAGATTATAGCCTAATTAAATCGTCGTTAATTCGTTCCTCGTTATCTTTAAAATATATCTTGGAGACAATTAACAATTTAATTGTTGGCTTTGTTTGGCAGAAACTGGGTTGGCCATGTTCCCATGGCCCCAGCCACCGACGGAATTTTCTCTTCCCCCCATCACTACTCCACCGCAAATGAATGAATGGAAGTGAATAGTAAGTTTCCTCGCAATTAATTGCGACTTTCCGATTGCCAACTTCAGTCATTCCTGACAGGTAGAATATATCACCCGTCATTATTAATACAGCCTGCCTCATTTCACAAACATTCTGTCCTAATAATAATAACTAGCCTAGATTTCGTGTGTTTATGTCACACCTCGCTGGTTTGATCTTTTGCTAGAACGGTTTCGGCTGATCACCATCTTCAATAGCGGTGTTAGTCACTTTGGCACTCTGGATGCTCTTTGGGCATTTTCACTAGTTTTTTGGACGCTAGTTTAAGAAAAATCGTTCGTTAAGTGCACTTGCATTAATTAACTAGCGCCCCGTGAGGGTGGTGCGGAAATGTACTTAATTAAAATTCGTTGAGTACACTTGCATCAATTAACTAGAGCCCCCTGAGAGTGGTGCGGAAATGTACTTAACTAACGTTCGTTGGGTGCTCTTGCACCGATTAACTAGATTACTAATCTCTAATTTCAACAGGAAAACGTTTGTGATCGTAAATACACAATACCAGATATTCCTGTCATATATTTGGACGTCAGAACCTAATAGTTGTGACCTGTTGTGTGATCAAGTATATTTTGACCGATAATCAGTCAAAGTTTTAAGCCGATTAACAAAATCCCTCACAGACCAAAGATGGCAAAGAATGTCCGGAAAAACGCAAGATAACATATATATATATATATATATATATATATATATATATATATATATATATACATGCGATAAACTGACAACAGCCACTGTACAAGTGACAGTGATAGTGCAGTGAGGATGCCCAAAAAACATCCAAGGTGCTAAAGTGTCTAACATCGCTACTGAAGACGGCGAGCAGCCGAAACCGGTCTAGCAAAAGACCAAACTAGCGAGAGGAGACAGAAACACACGAAATTTACGGTATTCCAACCCCTCGCAGACCACAAAACAGGTATTCTAAAATAATGAGCCTACCTAAATGGGTATACCTAAATAATGAATATAGTAACTATTTTTAGGCAAACATTAAAAATAAGACACCTTTAAATAAAACACGAATCCGTTCTTTCTTGCATTGTAGAATTTCAAAACTATAAAAAACACTTATGGAAACGTTTAAGGAAAAGCACACAGGAAGTTGGTTAAAATCCACATTAGTGTTTACAAGTCGGAAGACAAATATTATGTCTTAATTCCTTATCATTTCTATCTTAATACGCTCTGCATTTATTTATTCTCATTTCTCAGCCATTCAACTTAATCATGTCTTCTGCTGTATTTGTTTTTTTTGTCCCAGCCAAGGGTGCCCGATAGGTCAGAAAAGAGAAAATCTGTAGTGTTAAGGGATACAAGCCAAGGAATAAAGAAGCTTCCAGAACGTTGGCGCAATTTTATTTGATTCGAAGATGTGTATACAGAGCGTTATAGATAAAATTTTGTGTTGACAAATTCTTTCCTCTTTTTTTACCGTATTTATTTACCGCGCAATTCTGCCGATTGCGGATATCAACAAAGTCTATATTTGACACTACAAAGTTCATATTTGAATATCCTGTCAATTTTTCCCCTTCTTTTCAGAAGCCAAATGAACGCGTAAATTATTTTATAACTATGAAATATGTCCAAATAATAACATGATAGGTATCTAGGATTAAGAAGTGAGGAGGAGTACTGTAGACAGGAGGTGGACCGAGTTCGGATGTTTGGGGACCTCTGACCCCAATTTAACTACTGAGCGCGCAGTTCCCTCTATAAAATAAATGGTTATAAATAACGAGATAATTGGAGTTGCAACGCCAACAACTCCCACGGCGGCCCGAGTTGAAACAACAAAACGGTACTACCTGTCTCCGCACAATGGAGCTGGCATAAAAGCGAGCTATTCACTAGACACCATTATGTACAGTCCATTACCGTACAGTCTTGACCTGTGTGACCCGCCGTACTGCGAAGGAAAGTAAATTTAAAAGGGAAATTACTAGAACAAAAATGCAACGTTTAAGTAACTAAAAACAGGTCGCGACGTTCATTTATTTTTACAGCACAGATTCCGCCTTCTCGCGGTATCATATTGCTAAAGAATAAGTCTTCGTCCGAAGCCAACATTCTGTAGGACTTGACACAATTTTTGGGCCGAAGCAAAATTGCGCGAAACTACTAGCACTCATTGTTCGGACCGTCGGAACATTTTTAGACGCGAAGCGCAAGACCAAAGGACAAAGTGCTTTACAACCCTTTACTGAACGCTGCATATTCAGCCCGGAGGGGGAATAAAATTCTCCAAAAGTGTTTCCGGACGAGCGACAGAAGGCTCAATTTTTTCAGGCATCCATTTTTCGGTACCAGTTACTAGCTTAAGCATGTTTTAATATGTCCCAAATAGGTACTAAACTATGTTGTTTGAAATGCCCTTGGACAGGCAGGTCGTTGGAACAAATCTGTTTGATCTAAATTTCATTTTCAGTTGTGTAACTGCTTAATAACATGGCCAATTACCATAAAAGATAACGTAAAAGATTTAACGGTAAGGAAATTGAAATTACGAAAATATCAAAATTCAACTTTTCCAAGACATAGGCTAGGTGCGTTATCAGACAGAAGGGTCCGGGATCCTACAAATCGTAAATGGGAATCGGCTTTAAAGCGAGAAATGGAGTAAATGATTCAATGGAGTTAAAAAAAACCGACTGAATTTATGGCGGTTATTAGATCCGGCTCAATAAACCAGAATCGGGTCATATCACAATCTCGAACGCAAATATTGGGCTTTCGGCACTTCCATTTCGGTCGCGACGAAACGCTCGACTTGAGTTTTCCGAGGATTTACAAGTTTTTTCTCTTTCCTTCTTTCGCTCTCTTTTTTGTGTTATTCCAGATCGGGTAATAGACGTAGACAGTGAGCGAGTTGGCCTAAGGGCCATGGGCGGGGGACTTGGGGCCGCAGTTGCATTATTCATGAAGGCTTTTTTCTTCAATCTCGACAAGACACACGCGCGCACTTCGCGCGGTTCCGGGACCCCACTTACTGCGTTCTCTCAACCAAAAACAAATTTGTTTTGTCTAACTTCACCCCCGGCCAACATACTTGTTACTGCCCGTGGATAATGCGCTTATTTATGAAAGTCACAAATGATTTCGTCCACCGTGGTTAACAAGTGCATAATTTTTCTTATAGTGCGGCTTAAGGCAAGGTGTTGTATATTATGTGAATTCAACTCGACTCGAATGCCTAAAACTATCTACATTTCATGTAATTTTAACCCACTTTGATATTAAACTGCAATTTACGTATTGTTCTTTCTAGTAGTTTGTCTATGTGTGTGTGCTTTGCTGTGGTGTTGATGCATTTAATTGTCTGATCTATGTCCCTCCCCCCGACCAATCAAAAACTCATATCCTGCTTAGGGCCCTAACCCTTTCTTCCTTTCATCACAAAATACAATCCAGCCTGCCCTTCGCTCGCATACTGTCTTGTACTGACACCATAATAAGTCCAAGGAAACGAGTCACATAAATCAATTAATTAGTTATTAATGTTGATCTAAACACATCAAATCATGACTCCAACAATTGATAACCGTTCTGAATATGCTCGGTTTATTACCCCCTGAAATTATAGACCAGTATAGTAAATTCTATTTGACACTCAAACGCGAAATATCTTAATAGACATTGTGGTAGTACACATAATATACGAACACAAAATTATTATATTTTAAAATATATAACGTTCAGGCATTCTTTATAAATATTGCCCACTTTTTTTCACATTTTGTATTTTCTCTGCGAATATTTTTTACAAATATTTTAGACCAGTGTGTTTTTGATTTTTTCTTTGAGAATAAAATAATGGAAGTTGCGAAAGGAACACGATATTAAACGACCTTGACTACTTAAAGTAGACGGTCTTAAAATATTGTTTAGTCGAGTCTATTTCAACTTAATTCACTAGGAAAGTGGTAATCTGTAAATATGGATGAAATGGAATTGAGATAAAATGGCATTGAGGGTAGATAGGGCTTGCTGAAAGTGCCCCCTGACTCTACTCCACGGTACTTACCGTAGGTTGGAACGTTGGATAGTGGGCCTTGCCAAAGTAAAGAAAGGTAAGAGAAATAAAGGGAGAAAGAAATGAGGAGCCGCTATAAAAAGAAGTGGATGCGGAGAGTGGGCGGAGTTTTTCTTTGGCATTGTGCAACCCTTAAATGCCTCTCTTTTAAGTTTAACTCTGTGTCAAATAGATGGGGTCCCTGCCAAATATAAACGAGCACCCGTTATTTCTTGCCCCATCTCCGGTTCACCCCGCAGCCCATCATTTGTATCCCTCCCACTCCAAGTTCTCTATAATTCTCTCCAGTTCATTTTTAATCGCGGTTAAAGCGTTCTTACTCGTATTAATTGGTACTAAGATGTTTAGAAAGGTTTGATCGAGAATAAATTTCTATAATTTCATAGGTCGCGTTTTTGGCATCGTTAGTCATACCACTCAGTAGGCGGTAGATAGGCAGTAGAACATACCGAGGATGTCAGTTCTTCACTGTGTTACTAACATATTAAACCGAGCAACATAACAACTTTGATCGTATCCAGTCTCTTTCCTAGACTATATTTATTGCAAATTTACATTCCACTCGAGTATTCAAAATAGACTCAGAGGAAGTTGCAAAATCTGACATAAATCTACAAGAAAATGAAAGCGATGTCGTAGCACTGAGTAAACAATGAATAACCCTACGGGCAACAGGTTAGCCTAAGACTGACCTGGTATCGGTTTCCATGACACGAATACAACACTTAATTAGCAACAATGACATGAGTCACTTACGCAACGATACACGTTATTAAATTTCAAATTAAAATCCCACGCCGTCCGTTTAAACCACGACAAACCAGACTAACAATTGAAAACATTTTATTACTAATGTACGATATGTACGTTGTATTAATTAATTCTGTTCAGGGATTAATGTTTTGTTTTCAATAACTGGAAATTAAAGTACAGACAATTAAACAGATGGTACATGCTGTTGATCATACTTTTCTAAATTGTCACCCACTAGATCTTCTTTCTGTCAGCGTAATAAAAGTGCGATAAAATGTTGGGTCAATCCCGGCCGCTCGTCGCGAGATCCAGTCCTGCCGATACTCAATAATATCCCCATAGCAACTGTGTAGCACTCTCGGACCTAAATGTATCCTTGGTCAGCGGGCCCGCCATCTTCCCGTTACAAATCCTTTCATTCCAATACCCCAAGCAAAGCCCCTATCCACTCCTCTTATATAATCTCGCTATATAAACTGGGACGGCGCCCCGCTAGCATCTTTCGAGGCAATCCATAAATGAGAAAATAAATTATGTTTACCTCCCTACACCGATAGGGCGATCATCCCGAGAGAAGTTTATAATTATACTGCCGACTGTAATTGTAATTGCACGATATCAGAGAATAGTCGGAAAAATGTAGAGACTGGCTCACCAGCTCGAGATTTGTGATTTGAATTATCTGAATACTGTGTGCCATCATATGCTTTAATAACACCTAAGCGTCAGTCGGAATGGGTCCGAGATGGTGAAAACCTGTCAGGCATATTCTTGAGCCTCAATGACATATTGATTCGCCTTAGTTCTCGTCAACTGAGATATCAACGCCGTCTGGGGTCCAAGACGAGGGGGGGGCGGTCGGTGGGTCGCCGATGTATAAATTAGGACGGATCTGCATATTAGGGGGGAAGCCTGTGGGACTGTAAATCCTGTGCTCGGCTGTGTATCGGAGGCCCGCATAACCTGACCGCACCATTGTTCCACCGTTGCATCTGATTGTGCCCGACCGCTATTGTTGCCCCCTCCCATGATACATCTCGCCCGGATCTAGGCCAAATTAGACAAGGAAATTATCACCCGACGAATCTGCGACAAGGAAAGAGCGCATTGAGGAAGCGTGTAACCATTTGCTAATCGCGTAACCTAGCGAGTAACAGTTAAATACGAAGGGAAATAAAACATGTGTGGAAAAAACTATAATTTTTTATTTTAAAAAATTCCTGTACAGCCGTTCAACGGGAAAATACGAAAATAGACCGTTTGGAACCGAACGGGCTAGTGGAGGATAAAACCTTCATAAAAAATAGGTTTCATGTCTGGAATTGAGTCATACAAAAAGCCAAAAATATAACTAGGGGTTTTAGATATACGGTTGAGAACCGCGCTGCCGTTCCGGCATGACGGCATCGTTAGTAGAAAAAATAGGCGGTTGGCAACTATAGACATTCTTGTCTGACGAATCGCATCACACCAGCTCCGCACTTCCGTCCGTTAGGTCATGAATTCATATTACGATTCTTATTACGGCGTTTCCTATTAATGGTTAACGAAATAGGAATGAAATTAACCCAACACCCTTTTTATAGGAGCTTTCACAACTCCTAGAAAAAATCCGGGTATTATTTCCAATTACAGGAGCACAGTAAAGAGATGCGGTAATCTGCTAATAACTATCATTATGAGGCAGTTTGTAATTTGCAGTTCGTGACTCATTAGCTACCGACTGCAACGAGCTATTTCAATCGCCGACAAGTCGCAAAATAAATAGTGATTGTCTTTCATGTCACGAACATTTTAATAGGATTCCGATTCCTTATTAAACTATTTCGAAATAAAGGCAGATAACAAAGGCATCACGAAACGAAAGGGCACGCTAAAGTCGAACGTGTTAGGCGCCCGCGTAGTTAAAAGTTACGTCATGTCACGATCAGTCTCAGTTAATAAAAAATACTTATTGGTTTATTAACTTTAATAAGCATTAATCTGATGGAAATACACTTAAAACAACCAAATTTGTAAATTTATTTGCAATAATATTTTAATTTTTAATTATATTACAAGAAACAACAAAATAAATTTACCAATGTAATTCAAGACGACCGACTGGGAAGAAACAAAATTAAAAAAGTAATTACTGAAACATTAACGGTACACGTCCCGGGGACAACGCCCGTGAGAAGGGCCTTGCCCAAAGGGGTTAGCCTTCTTTAGACGTCTCAACCGCTGAAACGCTGAGAAATCAGGATTAACAGTGCAAAGTTATCCTGGGACAGGCTAAACCTTGGAATTTAAATTAACCGAACAGTACAGGTAGGTGAGACCAGTGGTATTCATGTGGACTTCCCGGTCAATGATTACAGGAGAGTGCATGAACCGGCGAGCTTCCAGTGTCCTGGATTCGGCACATCCCGATTTCAATTCCAGCCGCTCCAACTTACAATTGCTAATGTCGCTGATGCAATCGTGGATTCGTTGGAAGTTAAACGGGCGTGGGCGCGTACCTACATACGAGATGCGAAGCGGGTCGGCTGATTCATAAAGGTAGAGACGCCCATACCTATTTGACTCTTCAAATTATATCATCCTGGTAGTTTGGAATGGCTATGAGTCACCTCGGTGATTCTTATTCTAATCCTTCCTGGAGGTACGAAGAACGTACGCTGGCTTTTTTACACGGAATGGCATTCCAAATATTTAATCCTACAGTTTCATGTGTTGCGTTTTCATGTCCCATGATGTAGGAATCAGTCATCCTACTAACATGATTTTCTGCCTGTAAATGAGAAAAATTAAAACGACTACGGAAATTGACGACGGAGTTAAAACTCATTACGTTCTACTTCTTGCTTTTCTATGTCATAATTCTGGCTTTCTATCAAAGTAAATAATAGATAGACCTGAGCATATCAGAATCCGAAACCGGTCTATCGGCGTTGGCTACCAAATCAGCGAGTGGAGACAGAATATCGGAAAAATTATGATCCGCAAAACGATCGCGCACCCCCTTACAGGTATCTTAAGTGAGACGTAAGATTGTTACGGGATAATAGCAAAGTAAAGAGCAATACATTTTTGTTGTTGCAGCTAAACTGACAGCTGAAAGTCGGATTTGAATCTGAGCTGGGCGGAACTCAACAACTCCCTCAATTGGTTGGAATTGGTTCCTCTCTAAATTCCGTTTGATTCCCCCTCCAGCCCTGTACAAGTGGTCAGATAACGCTCGAACTATTGCCAGACTCAAATTCACAGTAATCTCATGCTAACCGATGCGAAACGACCCAGTATTTGCGGGGTCCTTTGAAGACGTCCTTTGACCTGTCATTATTACAACACTTCGTGCCGCCCACGACAATCACGATACTAATTTAAGGTCTATATCAAACAGAGCGCCCAGCTGATACGAACAAACTGCTTTGCCTGTGTGTTTAAACGTCGTAATTTCAATAAAATTACCCGCGCAACTTTCTTAACTGGAACCTGGGGACTGGCACGATTTATCTTTTAAATCCATTTACAGGTCATTATAGCGACCCGCTTGCAACACCTAAAAGGACGATTTACGGCAAGTTTAATTTGCGCAAACCATAAACAGCTTAAACCTGTACTCAGATGTCTACCTTCTGGTTTGTACTCTAAAACCGATTCTTTAGTAAAACCTTTGCAACTCACTCCGTCTGGAATAATACGGCCCGAATAAGAATAATATTTATTGAGGAGCGATCGTCTGCCGCCATTCGTTTAACATTTGACAGTTTTCGACTTTTCGCTATCCTCTGTTCCATACCGTCAGTAAAGCAGAGACAAAATATTAATTAGTATACTTTGGCTATTCACACTGGATTCGTCCAAATTGACAACTCGAGCAACGAAATTCTCTTCTGAGTTTATTCAGATACTCTCTATTAATTAGTACAACTTTTAATTGTTGGAAAACTCGGCCCACCACCGGGATTCGATCCCAAAGTCTTGAGGTTAGCGCCACCACTAAGCAGCTATACGGGGCCCTAATTAATTGAACGATGTCCAAAAATCATCGCACATTAAGTCCCTGGTAGTTGTTAAATGATCCCCTGAAGATCGTGGACAGAATCTGGACGGAATTTTCCTCCAATTAAAGCTTCTACTAATTACTTATGAACCTATCGTTATTGTACGAATATAAGTAAGGAACAAACCTTAGAAACAAGTAAATAAAAAGTGGCACCAGAATTACCAAATTTAATTACACCACAAATAGCTGCTTTTTGGACCATGTAGGGTGGCAAAATGAAATTAATGCATGATCAATATTATGTGGCGTGGATTAAAAGAAGGTGCTTCTGTATGCTTTGTAGATTTTAGTGTAGAAGATAAAGAGGGGAATTTGTTGCACCACACAGTGTTGTAAAACACGTAAGGTAAACATACAGTGTGATTTCGTTTTTAGAGGCGCAAACAATTTGAGAGACGTTCAATTAATTTTTTTACCTCCCGTCAAGATGCTGAACTAGGATAGAGTTGATTGGTTCTTGAACCTGTGCGTAAGGCTTCGGTGTTAAAAGCTCGCGCGTGTCACCGGCCCTAGAACAGGGCTCGTCTTACTTTTTTACTGATTGCTCAGCGCTGCGTCAACCCGATGTCAGCTTTCTCAGAAACCATTTACTGACACCGCACTTGTTTCTTAATTCCAACTTTTATTTTCATCGTGCAACCCGGTGCAAAAATTACATTCTCATTTTGTGTATGCGTGTATGAGAATCCCACTGTGACAATATTAAATATAATATTAGTCGTCTTTATTTTTTATTAGCTAATGACACAAGTTGAAGAAATAGGAAAGGAGAACAAAAATGTAGAAGCACTTTGTTCGAATAATGGAAAAGACTCTATCCACGTAACTGGAAATAAGACTATCAAACAAATTTCGGAGTGGTCGACTGATCTTACAAAAATCCGGAAACGTCTGGTGAAGGTTGGGCCGAGAAGTTTGTTTACTACTGGTATAATATTTTATATAAGTGGGTAGGGCATGGAGGTGGAGTAGGCAGGGCTATTTGACCGACAAGGAGTGCATTATTATTAGCTAACAGGCTGACAAAGGGCGGCCATCTTACATCGTCCGCCGAGACCCTCTTCCTCCCCCGGACCCTCTCCACTTCCCATTCATTTTATAGACCTCGACGACACGTCACTAATAACAATAGCTCCTCAAAGAGAGTTTTCTAACGGAAATGTGCGTTTGAACGAACGTGCACCAACTTCCCGATGAAACTTGCCGCCTCGGCAGACGCTACGTCCGCCCGAGCTCGGACCCAACCTGTAAGAAGTTAAGGCGCGTTTTTACGGTTCAATTTCATCGATATATTATGAATGTATTCCAACCAAACTGAATAGATATTGAACCGTCCAAACGTTCTGACTGCACGGCAACCTACATGAACGACAGAATGATATTGGAAGGTCTGGCAAAAGACCGAATCAACGAGCGGGTATGCTCACCGTAAATTTTATTCCTAAATAAGTCATTAAAGTAATTTCGTATCCCCGCAGCATTAGTACGCGGCTTCAGTTCAGGATGTGGCGGCTCAGCCCGAGCCTCTAATGGCTCCGCCGACACCACATTTACAGAAAATCTTTTTATACTGAGCGAAAGTTTCCTGTCCCACTTCCGGGAGAGAAACCCCGATAGTGATATGGCCGAGATATTGGAGGAAAAAATAAACGATGTCTCAAAACCGATTGCCAGACATTTACAGAGCGGATATTAGGTTTTCGCGAAAATTCGATATTATCCTACGTTTCGAACGTCGAAATCGGATCCAACATTCCGTAGTACATGATTTTCCAGCGGTGGCATACAAATGACATTTTGAGAGAAGTGATTAAGCCATATCTGCTTACGAAGAAACGAATTCGCGTCTAAGAGCTTAAATGCAATTCCTCTTTCATAATTCTAATAAAAACCGCTAACTTTTTTGCGATGTAAATAATATCCAAATATTAATGTATCCATCAATAATAACCTAATAACAGAATAATGTTGGGGGCGTAATATTCCCAGCCTATTGCGACGGATGAAATTACAGTAATTTATGTACTCAATGCACTGATTATTGCATTAATAGTACATGTTTAACATGATATTATGGGTGCCATCAATTCAATTCATTCTCCATTCCGGTCGGCATTTGCGAGAGTATTTGGTGCCATCAAACTGCATCTGGTCGGCCACATTTTTTGTCCCTACATTTTTCCACACTATATACGTCGTTACGATCCTAAAACAATGTAACACTCGCTGTAACAAATGAACACTTTTTTGTTCACGTAAAATAACGTTTAATGAGCGTGGAGAACACAAGTTCTTAAAGATATTTATCTTTAAAAGGGTGACCCGGCTACTTTAGATGCCCAGTGTGATAGGGCATATTTGTAGTAGCGGTGCATATAACGCGATGCATATTGAAAGTGCAGAGTGGAGTGCGCCTGCCAGCGATGCCGGTGATAACAATGATCATGCGATGATGATGATGTCCCTCCCCACCACGGTCTCGCCTCTCTACTTATGAGGAAGTCCTGTCATAATAATATTCCGTGTCGCTCCAATAACACTAATATCCCATTCTCCACTGCGTAGAAAACTGTTCTCGGTTCCTTCTCAGACTCACGCTATCAGGCTGAATTCATGGATTAACTCCATGTAACTTCCCGAACCGAAGTTTTCGTCTGACTTGATATAACGCACTTCAAAATTTAACGTAAATTCATTCCAAAGGAGTGGCCCTTAGCTTAACTTACGTCGCATAACTTTAAGAGAGAGTTCTGCTGCATCTCAAGGCTGAGGCCGTTCGAGTAGAAGCGAGACGAAATGCAGGATCCCCCCCAACCCCCGGTATGGCATAACTACAGACAATTTGCAATATCTAATTCAATCGGAATTTAGTTATCGATTAATTTCAAACAGTGACGTTCAGTTATGCAACGAAAATGTTACAAATACCGTCTTATATTATCACGCTAAAAGATGCAAAATTACAGTTCAAAATGTAATTACACAATGTTAGTGCCATCGATACATCGATTATTAAGAATGAAAATTAATGTTAAAATATACGATAACAATAATCGACAATAGACGTGTGTCACATTCTATAATATATTATTTAATTTGTACGAAATAATTTCTGTATCCGTAATTTAGTTCTTTATACCAAAAAAATCGCCTGAGAAACCACCTATATTAAGCTACCTGTATTAAGCGAAATTAAGTACGGTAGATTTCGTGTGTTTCTGTCTCTCTCGCTGGTTTGGTCTTTTGCTAGACCGGTGTCGGCTGCTCGCCATCCTTAGTAGCGGTGTTAGTCACTTTGGATGTTTTTTGGGCATCCTCACTGCACTGTCACTGTCATTACTGTACTGTGGTGGTTGTCTGTTTGTCGTTTGTACATATATGTGTCTTGTTATTGTGTTTTTGGGACATGATGTTTGTCTTCTTTGGGTTGGGAATGATTTTATTAATCGGCATATGTCTTTGTCGGATTATCGGTTAAATATATATTTGATCCCACAACTGGTCAAAACTATTAGGTTGTGACCGAAATATTTAACAGGAAACCTATCTGGTATTTTGTATTTACGATCATAAAAGTTTTCCCGTTGATCCAAAATTTATTGAAAAAAGTTTATTTTTAGTAATCAAGTTAATCGATTCAAGATTTTTTTCAACACTTCCCTCCTGTTCATTTCCCCCCTGAGTGTGGTGCGGAAATCTACTTAACTAAAGTTTGTTGGGTGCACTTGTACCGATATACTAGCGCTCCCTGAGGATGGTCGGGAAATGTACAGTGCAGTGAGGATGCCCAAAAACCATCCAAAGTGCCAAAAGTGACTAACAACGCTACTGAAGATGGCGAGCAGCCGAAACCGGCCTAGCAAAATACCAAACCAGCGAGAGGAAACAGAAACACACGGAATCAACGGTATTCCAACCCCTCGCAGACCACAAAACAGGTATTTTAAACTAAATTAAGTAATTTTGACGATATAATCAGTAGTAATTGTTGGAAGGCAGTTCTAACGCTTTATTCTTCATAATCACTCCTGTCTATTAACTGTAATGTTAATATGTTTTGCATTATTCACCTTTAACTACCTGCCAGTGTAAATTTCTTTACATTCCAACCAAAGGAATGTTTGTTGAATAATAAAAAGAATAAGGGGAAACAATGTTACAGGCAATAATATTGGGCGTTAATGCTGAGGCGCTCTTAATTGGCCATACCGTGAGTTCATTAGTATTTTAAGCAAACGTGTTGGTTAAGGAATGCAGCTGTCGCCTGCAACCAAAGTATAATACATAAACTAACCATAATTAGGCACATAACAGTAGAAAACGCTTCAATGCAGCGGTCAGTTAGATATTTACGTAACGAGAACAGTTATTCCTCAGGATTATATCCTGGCCTGTAATGCAACTGTTACAAATACAAGCATTAGGAGATGTATATATTGAGTGATAACCACCGATGCTCAACTGTCCAGGGAATACGGTAACTGGGAAAAACAGAGAGTGAGGGGGCACCCGCGAGCTAAAAAGGTTTGCCGTGACAGACCAGATGAAATATAGAGGATCGGTAAAATCGCGTTAAACCGTCGCCTCAGCCGGGACTGGATCCATCCTAAATTATTCAAACCCAATTCCCCACGCAGAAATAAACGGAATATTAATGGCCGGAGGCGAAGCCAGCCTCCCCAGCTCAAAAATCCCAATTTACACATAAGAAGCTGCTTTATGAAACGTCTGGTTTTTGGCATCGATCGTTGCCAATTCCACCAGCCTCTCGTTCCATATTTTATGCCTCTCTGCTGTACCTAAGTAAGACAAATTGGTTCTAATTGTTAACCTGTCGGAAATAATTCTGCTTACTCGTATGTAACGCCCGCCTCGTTTGTCATCTCCCGTTTGTTTCATCCTTCGCTGGACGGGATCCCGGCTGCTTTCCGTTGTCGGTTGCATTACGTTAGCAGTCCTGGGAATTCGTTACCCATTTCGGTTTTACACAGTGTCCTCTCCCTACACTATTCTTTCTATTGCGTGAAACATTGTCGTTACAACTTGGTCCGAATAAAAATGATGAAGAAATGCCGAAAGGATGCTTTATGTATCGGCGAAATACATAATGCAAGTATCGAACTGTGCTACTAGCGAAACACTACTTTCCATAGGGAAAGATAGAATCCTGTTCAAGCAACAAAGAGGAAGCGGATCAATTCAGTAATTCCAACTTCCATTGGAGACTGTCCTATAAATATGTGAAAATTTTACCCTCAAACATTCTTTTTAGAAGAACGGTTCCTGAACGTTCGACGCTTTTCCTATTGAAAATACAGGTAATGAAAATCCAATAATTATGCAAAATGTGAACTAATGGCGATAAAGTCACTTCCCGCCAGGAGTTTGGCATACCTTGCACCTCTGTATTAATTTATAATGAGGGACTATTGTGTGTGAGATAAAATTAATAGAGTGAACAAAATATATTCTTTTTTCTGCCCGGTTATTATCATATACAAATACAATAAAATATAATAAGTTACAACAAATTACCTTGGAAAATGAGAAGAGAAATTAATAATGGTTCGATTTTAGTATATTTCTAATATGAAACAGCATAATTGGATTCGTCGGGATGAAGATACCCTATCCTTAAATAGTGTCTCATCTAATTTTTGTAATTACCAGAAATGTGAATTTCCTCAAATTTTATTTTTTGAACTAAATAAAAATTCACTAGATAGAACAGTGCGTTCCCCATTATAAGGTCATTAGGTACATTAATTAATTACTACATTATCATTGTACTTCCGAGAAATTGTTGAGCACACATGTAGATCTAGATTTTTTGGTCCGTTCTATGAGGACCTGGCCGCAAAGCAGCGGGCGTGCTTTAATTGTCTAGCTTGGAGCAAATAAGATTTTCGGATATGGTCTGTTAACGTGGACAATGCGTACAGTGGACAGTGGATTGGGACGTGGGGCTACAGGAATAACGGGAAGACATAACGGCACTCGGCCGCCCCACCACGGCAACCTCCACCCGGCAGCCCTCCGCTAGACCACTCAGCTAAACGCGTTCAGACGAGAAACACAGACCGGCCATACCCTCCATCGGCAAACGGCAAGATAGAAAAATATATCTGTTTGCCCTTCGACTTATTTTGAACGCTGCACAAACCATGAAATTTCTAATCGTAAAGGTAACCCGGTCGTTGGCCTTAAATCGGTGTATTTATTGTTGACATACCACGTTTCCTCGCGCATACTGCAGGAGCATTTGCTCTTAGACTTGGCCTGTGAGTTGCATTCGTCTCTTAATTTTTAGAGACGAATAATTCTCCACTCCGGGCCTCAGTGGAGAAACCGGTAAATGCCTGATTTTTCGAAATTTGCGAGTTATGCAAATCCTTAACAATAGGTCATTACGACGGAGAAACGATGCTTCCAGACGTTTCTCCTGAACTTCGCGTTTGATAGACTGTCTGGTGGCTCTGTGGAAGGTGGTAGCGATACAAACCAGAGCGGTGGAGCGGTTTCCTGTTACTAAAAACTGACGATGCTGAAGCCGAAACCGGTTTAGTCAACGGCTGAACACCCGAACGGGTGACAAGCAATCGGCCACATGGTTAGGTGACGTACCGTACAGCCGAACGCTGTACCTTACAGCTTAGTCGGACATATTTTCTCTCTTGCTCGACGGACTTGCCTTCAAAGAGCCATATAAACATACCTCGATGTGGTCTGGGCGTGTTAACAAAATATTTTGAGGATCCATTGCGACACTACCTTATACTTACTGGTATACTGTTACTATTGTACTGTTAATATTGTACTACACGGGATATTTAATTTTCTGTATAAATAGTATAATCATTTTAGGCAGGACATCCTCGTCGAAATAGTTTGATCTATTGGGGATGAAATATTTTCCCAATTTTCGCTTCTTTCCTTTTTTCAGGAAGCAGGAGATGCTTCATTTGAATAATTCCTTGACAACGTAGAATCAAAACATAAATAAAAGAATGATATGAAACCGCGTGAAACGCACTCTACAACTAAATCGATATAATTTAATTTAAGTGTATCGATACTTTACTTTCTGTGAATTATTCATATTTATTCATTTGACTTATCTGAAGCGAGAGATGAAAATCTGATGTATCTCTCCTTTCTAATATCATTCTGTCGGGCATCAGAAGTTTTCACCGTCTCGTCCCATCCTGTCCAACTTACTCCTCCCATTCTATCCACCGCCCTCTAATCCTCCATAGTTACGTCACTGGCCCATGGAACTCCCAATGCGAGTGACGACATTATATTGCGTTATGTTAGGCCGGAAAGTATCATTACTGTATGATATCATTCATCGATGTCGGGCAATAATGAATGCAATAACACAAATCTTCATCCTCTTAAACTTAACTGGAGAATGTTCTACTCTAATATTTAGGCCGGAATGAGGATGTTATGTTTTACACTAGATTCTAAAGTGGTAAGAGCAGTGAGCTTATTACGCTGACCGGACTAATAGAAGTCATGCGGTACCAGTCCTGTAACAAGTGGTGTAACAGTAGGCGCGATGCCAACAGAGTCGTCGGAGGAAGACTTCGGTAGGAGGAGGCGGACGTACCTGCGCCCGAAGACTAACTTTAAATATAATCATTTTTGTCGACGGGGAAACAACTTCGGGCTAAAGTATTAACTGACAAAAGACGGATATGTCACGTTACCTGACATTTGGAAGTCGTCGTTGTTAAAGACGATCCACATCGAGAAGAAGTGGTCGACACCCAACTTTGAGGTAAGTTCGCGGTCTATTCCCGTGGTGTTGGGAAGTTGTTGTTGTTGTCGAAGCTGCGGTCTGTTGCTGCTGTGCAGTGCGGAAGGGCCTGGGGCCGAGACCGAGGGCGGGGGCGGGGGCGAAGGCGAAGGCGGAGGCGGCGGCGAGGGTGACGGGGTCGGGGGCGACTGGGGGTGCGCCGCCACTGACGCGATTACCGCCACCGCCACAGCCACCACCGCTGGCCAGAGCCCTCCCCTTTTGCTACTCACTATATCTGTACTCCACAAAGCCATCTCACCCACTGGCCGCCAATCCCGCGAACGGCCACTGCCACCGACGACGCCCCTAGCGGCCACAACCGGCACCACCCGCCCCACCCCACCCCACAATAACCGACTTCTTTAAGAAAAATAATAAAGCGAAAAACTGCATAATTATTATCCCGTCTTACAGAGTTACCCTTCTAGTATTTCTTTGAAAAGGAAGACATTCTTTTTGGGTTTTGACCTATACTTACTTCGACAGGGACACAAGTCGGTCAATTTCTGTCCACGAATCAAACTTTCGATCTCCCCGGCTTATTTTTATTTCATATATTCACCTTTGGCATATATTCGTATATATAATTGATTGCGCACTCATTTTCCTCGAGCGCTGAGCTTGAAATATAGAAGTAAGTTTAACTTACTAGAGACTATGCTGCCATCATACTTTTTCACTCACGTAGACAACACATTTAGACGACACTAAACACCATTCCACTTTTTGGAATGGAGACGACGGCAATCACTGTAGTTTTGGTTCAAAATTATTAATATATTATGAATATTTAATATTCGTAATATTAATTGATAATGAAAGTACGTAATATTAAATTTACATCGTTATAATAATAAAAATAATAAAATAATAATAAAAAGGAAAAAAGGATTGTTTAAAGAAATTGAACCCCCTACTCTATTTATATTTATATTATATTAATAATTTTGACAATATATTAACACTTTTTATATTATATTAACGTTAACGCTATAATCTAGGGATTTATATGTCAACAAGACAGTTGTATTTCTTTTAATGCAATTCAAAATAAACTGGAGCTCACGATTAGGCAACAAATCGGCCGTTTACTCACGAGCCTCTTCCTTATCGACATGAAATTCAATACTGCGTTTTCAGACTTTAAACGTACATCATTAAATGAACAATCTCTACTCTGATCTATAATTTATGTGTGAGCAGAAACTTACATAATTAAGAAGGACTAATTAATAGTGTTGTGTGGTTCATTGTGTGTGTTTAATTGTGTGCGACTATTTTAGTATACTTTATTTAACTTCCCTGTATTATTATAAACTATAAATTAACCATAAACGATAAATGTTGACACGGGTTCGCTCTGTCGGCGATTCCCTTCGTCTATCTTCCTACGTATTTTACCTGGTAAAGCTCTAAAATCGTACTGACCATGTCAGCACTTCCGTCAGTAATGTTTCTGGATCGAGATTCAGAACGATGGCAGTTCCTCCAGCGCTCTATATTGCTTCAGTTTTATTGAGTTTGTCTCGTTTCTCGCATATTGGCTGTTGTCGGTATCTAAACTTGGGGACGTTGTTCTTATGGCTGAGTTATACTTAAGCTGGTCCTGCACCGATTGCACAGACCTCAAAACTTACACTGAGGAGTCTCCGTTATGAGACAAATTTCAAAATGATCGGTCAAGTGTTCGGTAGAGTTTCTAAATGTCTGACATTCAACCTCGAATGTTTCGAGGAAATTTTTGTCTGGCACCACAGGAAATAATCTCTGAAATATAGTAAGAGTAATACATTTTTTATGAACTTACTTTAAAGGTGTAAGTACCTTGAAAGAAATCGCGTACTTTTTGACAATGCTCAACGCATGTAACTAAATAGATAATTCTTGTAATTAATAGTATTTGGATGACTGGGAAACGAATAATATAAAACTTAGCAGAATATACAATAACAAGAGACACACGTTGACCCCAACACAGACATTGAATGGACATGTTAAAATAGTTGAATGTTTATTTAATTATTGTACTCGATGAACGAACCTTAATTATAATAATAAGCCGTTTCAATCCCGATGCCAAATTGAAGTTTTTTGTGTGAGTGGCAACCTGAAAAAGTTGTAAAATAAACAGTAAGCAACTGTAAGCAAATTAAATGTATCCAGAAATATTACATATTCTAGTTATAGTTCCGTTAACTGCCTTACCGGGCAGAATAAACAGTTCTGACATAAAGAGCAATATCTAAATCAATATGGGTCTTTTACAATATTGGTATTTTGATAAATGGGTATTTTTAAGTAATACTAAATGTAAATCGTCATTTTCATTCCGATTATTTTAAATCATAAATTTGTGCTTAATATTATTTGAGATCGTAGAAAAGTGCCATCAAGGTTTTGACAGTACTTGACATACAAACCTTCCGACAGCAATTAGATGACCATGATGCATTGGACAATATACTGACCTTATTTATTGTTGAAATGAGCTGCGGATTTTTAACAAACAGCAAAGGTCGAAGTTTCATTTCTGAAATTTCCTTCGTAATGGAGTAGATTTTTTCTTCGTCGGTTTTCAAATAGGCTTTAAGAAAATAGTCTAGTAACAACAACTTCCTTTCCACTGCGTAGAACCTATGCATAAGAGCATTAAAAAAGAAATTTAAAATAAAATTCGGCTAAATACATCACTTTCCCTTTTAAAACGCAACTACTATTCATGCGAAGATCTAATATGACATATTTTTAATATTAGAATGAAACTATCAGAAAAACAATGTCATGACGTCTTTTCCACGTACATTTATTTCCCACATGTATATGTATACATATATAAAAGGATAATCTTGAAACGTTATAGCTTGTTTTATTTATTTGTAATGTTTGTAGCTACCCCAAAAATGTCATCTACACTCCCTTTAATGTTTCATAATCTTGGACTTTCATAAATATAAGTAGCCCTAATTTTTTTAAAAAACAACCAAACGCGAAAATGGAGTCATATTAAATATTACTAAAACACCTACTTCAACTTTTCAATCAAATTGTCGGAATCAAATTTGGCGACCTTTTCTTTTGTCTGAATCATACATTTTTTCAACTGGTTTGCGAACTCTGTTTCCGAGATCAAATCCCCATCAACTGGGAAGGCGTAGCCACTCCTTATTTCCTCGACAAGCTGCTTGGTGTTTGTAAACACAGAATAATCCCAAACTAGTCTGTTGTTGTAATTCTGAAAAAGTAAATTCAATAGAAAAAAATTCATAATAGATTTAGTCTTAATGCTCATGTACATAAATATAGAAAGGCCGTTGACCAGAATGCATGTATCAATTAAAATGTATGTATTGTCACAGATGTACTATGAGTATTCAAAGAAGAAATAAAGTACGTTTTTTGTAGAATTTGTATTTGGAATACCTCGGTTTCGAGAAACCATCTGAATTCAGAATCTAAAACGCATTTAAATATTAAAGATTCTCTAAACAGCTTATGAGCATAACGTATGAATCGATAAAATCAGTGCAAATCACTATTTTAATAATAAGATCCCAAAACCAACAATGGGACGGCCCCACGGATTGGAATTACGTTTGCAGCATCGAGAGGAAAACCTTACAACGCAGGTATGGTTCCAAATACATAATACTTACAGGAAACGATGAAGGAAGCCCTTGCGAAATGTCACAAACGTAGTGATGACCACATACACTGTAAGCATCTAGATTCTTTGATTGTAAAGTAGAAGATACTTGTTTTCTTCCTGTCGAACAAAATCACAGTTATAACATTATTAGGAATAATAAGACTCGAATTTCAAATATTAAAATGACATGGTGAATTCGAGATTCCCTTTCAATTACTCAATTTCTTGGAACCTTCTCTCATAAATTTTCCTGCTGTCTTGATATGGTCGTGTCTGTTCATTTACCTTAAAGAACAGAGGACAGGGTAAGATATTATGTTCGACCTTCTATAACATGGTCACATTAGTTCCAGCATAATGTAAACAGTGTGGTAATAGTATGCAGAACTGATGTTACAAAACAACAATCGACTCCGAAGATCGTACACTAACACTTTAAACTGGCGGTCTAATCAAAGGAATTGTAATACGAGAACGAGTTTACTTCAGTACCGCCATGAGTTTATAGGGGTGAAATAATTCTCCCTTTCCACTAGGCGGAGGGGAAATTGTCTTCGGAGTCGTTGTTTCTCCGTTTTTTCCCACTCGTCTTCATCGTTGATCAATCAATCTGTCGAACAGTATCAAGGAAAGGTAGATATACTACTTTCTTGTCCGACTTTACCGACCGGTCGAGTAGGTAAAAAGGTAACAGCCGAAACAAAGCGGTAACTGTCGAAACAAATCGGTAATAGGTAAAACAATATGGCAAGCACACAACAGAACCGCCGGCGAGGGAGTTGTCGGCGGAGGAGTGGGGGTCCCAAGCTCCGCCTATTCTTCCCCGCCTAAGCTGTTGGTACCTAAGTTATGTTACATCCAGCTCAAATACATAGGCGAAAATTGAATGCCGTAATTCTCTCAATCTTCTGTCTCCTCACGCTGGTTTGATCTTCTGCTAGACCGGTTTCTCAAGTACTTGAGTAGAAGTGAATTGACCGTACAGATGCCCCACAAGCATCCGATGTACCAAAGTACCGCATACCGCTACTGAAGTTGGAGAGCAGTCGAAACTGGTCTAGTGAAAGGCCAGTGAGAGGAAATTACAGTATTCCAAACGCTACAGTAATAAACACATGCCAGGTATTCGAAACCCTATTTGTTCCAGCACAATTTAACCAGTCATTATGCCAGCGAATTGTCATATTGAATTGTACAAGTACAGCAAGTTTTAACTCACTTCTGAATTGTTGTGGCCTTCTCGATGATCCTCCACATACAGGAGTACTGCAAGAACTGGTATTCTCCCCTTGTCTCATTCTTTCCTTGCCTTCAACCTCTTTATCTGAAAGTGGTAAGTCTTCAGTGTATATAAATCTTTTCTCAACCAATTTTCTATTAACAAGATTATTAAGATTAATATTATTTTTGTGTATATCAACATTAATCCCTAGTATGCCATAGTTCATAAAACTATAGGAGAAGAAATGTATTTTATTTACACTAACCCTTTTTGGGACCTACCAGATATATGATTGTTATTCATAGCCAAAAAGAAAGTGAAAAGAAATTTATATGAAAGAATTAGTGTTTGTGACATAGTAAACTTAATTAATTAATATTACCATTGATTGAAGGTAAGTCAAAGATGTGCTTGATGCAGTTCAAGTCACTTAGTACAGCTTCATCAATTTTGTTGCCACAATAAAAATTATAATTTTTAAAGAAATTTTCACTGTTATCCTTAAGTATGACAGGCAGATCAAAATGTCCAGGGTCATAGATTACAAAGCCAAATAAGTTTTCAAAAGAACAACCAAATTCTGCTTCAAAATTGATCTCATTTGGTTGTTTGTTTATTGGTTCTTCTGGCCAGAACATATCAATTTCCTTCAGCAATTCATCATAATTATTTTCTCTCTCATTGCAATGGCTCAAATGTTCAAGTGATTTGTGTTTATTAGATGGTTCTTCAAAATATGACTCTTCTATATTGGTATACCTCAAATCATTGAGATAGTCTTCCCTGGCAGGCACATTTTCAATTTTAGGATTTTCTATCATCTCAGTATTTGGACTTAAATCAGGACAAGAGTCACTGAATTTATTATCATTTTCATATTCATTATCAATATCATTTAAATTTAATGTATCATCAATATTTATAGATTTATAAATCCAGTTTTTCAAAATTCTAACATTATCCACTTGTTTCATTGTATTTTTCTCAATGGATTCTTCATATTCTGGCTGTTTGAATTGATTTTCCTTGTTCAGTTCAAAAGTATTTAAACTATTGTTGGTTTGGATAATCTCGCACTCATCTGAATTTTTTCTAATTGATTTGATCGGAGGGACAAACTTCTTACCTTTATTTTTTCTCTTTCTGACCAATCCATTATTGCCACTTTTAGGTGTCAGGTTATTGTAATTATTTAAAAACTGAGCTTCAGTGTTTAGATTACAGTTATCTGTTGGCTCTCCCATTTTGTTACAAGTTACAAAATGCATAATGAAAATTTCAGTAACAATTTGCACAACTCACAATATTAGAAGTAATTATTTGCGAAGTAATAATTATTTCGTTTAGTTGACGAAAAGATTTAACTGAATTTGTTAGATCTTTTTAGATGATTTCTTAGTTGTTATAAATCTAAAAAGTGCAGGAAATAAACAATATAAGTGACGTTATATTCAAAACGGATTTTGAAGAGTTAAATTTGGTAACTAAAGTAGCAAGGCTAACTTGATCCAGAAGTTGTTATACATTACTTAAATTGGATAAAATATTATTGAATAGGAAATGATCATTTTACGATGAATGTCACATATAAAAATAGAGCTTTAAACAAACTGGTAGAACGTAAATAAGAGTTACATTAAATTTTCATTTCATATGTTAAGCCACAGTGGCGAGGATAGCGTTGCAAGCCTGTTTGTTCTCCGACTCGTGGTTTAGTCTGTGATCGAACCTTTTGTAAGTTAGGTAATTTAAATATTTACTTGAAAATGGCAACTAGAGTTCGAAAAACACAAGAGTCCGATCAACCGATCTCCTGTGTTCAAATGGAGGGCCTCGTAAGTTTCTATTTCATACGTATTCTTTAGGCGATAAAATCGGCTTAATCGGAGAGTGCTAGGTTAGAATACAATCCTTGTAAATTTGCTTGCTTCTCTAAATTTGTTTTTATATTTATCAATTTTTGCGCTGTTTTAATCAATGTTGATTATGTACTCCTTTTGTACTTAAGATCGCATGTGCATTCATACTTGGACACAAGATCAGTGACATATGTTGGTTGGTTATTGAACGTCACTTCCATTTGAAAGGAATGACTATTTTACCTGTCAAGAAGCAATACATTTCCTCACGGAGATGTTAGAAATTACAGCATATTTGATGTGTTTTCTGCTTCAGTAATTGGTGATGACAAAACAATGATTACCAGTTCCACTAGTGGTTCCCGCAGGATATGAATACACTTGTTGTTAATGTTTCAAACATCATTATCCAGAGAGATTTTTTCACAAGTTTCATGGTATTCTAAAACCCCAAAGAATGCCATAAGTTTATAGCAAAGATTTAAAGTAGTTTGTATTCTGCCAAAAAGGCCAGAAAAAAGGAGTGAAAGGCATTTAATGAACTTACTCAAGGATGTCTGAATGAAACTTTAAATTGATTGGCAAGAAATTAGTGTTTAAAATTTTAAACTGTGGCTTTATGTATTAATAATAGTTTAAACCAGTATTAGTACTACCAGTTTATTAGTAGTAATAGTTTATATAGAAGCAATATAAACTAGTCATGACTATTTATAACTTACTTTTTTCAGGCTGTAATGAAAATTGTGAAGCATTGTCATGAAGAATGTGCAGGAAATTTAGAAGTAGCTCAAGGAGCACTGTTGGGCCTTGTTGTAGATAACATATTGGAAATTACCAATTGTTTTCCATTCCCTAAAAATTATGATGAATCTGTTGATGAAGGTATGCTTTATACATAACACTTTCTAATTTTTATGAAATAAAAAAATGACAAAAAGTATATTGTGTTCTTTGAAATTGTAATCCAGATTTAGTTCTGTTTTATTTGAGATCTTTTTGACACGGTAACTGTAGCACTGGTAAAAATTTGAATCCCTGCCTGTGTACATTGACAGACCAACTTGATAGATTTTGAACTAATTTATATTCTGTTAGTTTGAACTAATTTATATTATGTTTATAATTTTATATGTGATAAAATCTTACCCATTTTGTTTGTCTATAATTTATTATCCATAACATTGAGTGCACAACTCACTCACCAATAAAGGAATTCAAATAGTGAGACATAATACATGAATTAATAATTATTTAGCATTTTATGAATGGGTAAATACGATTGATTAATACATTTTTTAAGGTAGGTCCAAAATGCAAAGTTTGATTTATTTTTTTAAGAATGGGACAAATTGTTAACATTTTTTCAGAGGAATACCAGTTGGATATGATGCGAAGACTGCGTCGAGTCAATGTAGATCACTATCATGTGGGTTGGTATCAGAGCACAGACGTTGGCAGTTTTTTGAGCAGCCCTCTTTTGGAATCGCAGTTCCATTACCAGACTTCAATTGAAGAATCTGTAGTATTAATTTATGGTATGTTTAATCTATTTTCACTAGGGGAAAAAGCTAGATCTTTGGTAGTTGATATTCACAGGTGGTTGATATTGAATACAACTTACATACATTCCTAAGAATATATTGAAGATTTTCATGTGTGGATAAATTTATAAATTGATGAATGTTAAGTAAAATTGAAGGGCACTATTTGCACAAGGTTGTTAATATTTGATGCAGAAAAAAAAACCACTAAAAGCTTAGCTTATGGTTGTGAAGTGCTTAGATCATTTTCAGTACATTGTTGTATTTATTAGATAATTCAAACATCATTTAAGATATCAACATTACATTTTTTTTCTGTATAAGGTGTCTTTTGAAAGTAATATGACCTTTAAATAACAAGTTAATTTCACTTAAATTATTATTTAATGTGTAAGGATGATGGGCAAATAAATATGTATGTACTACTGATACTATTACTGTTATTAGCATTGATAAATATCTGTAATCACAGAATATATTTTAGTATAGTTAGAAAAGTAAAATAGTTATTTGTATAAGTGAATTCATCAAACATAAAATAAATGTTGTCTAATTACAGATACACAAAAAACACAGAGGGGTTTCCTTACACTGAAAGCATATAGATTAACACCGCAAGCAATCAACATGTACAAAGAAGGAGAATATACTCCAGATGCATTGAGGAATCTTAAAGTGTCATACAAGAGCCTGTTGAAAGAAGTCCCAGTCTATATCAGAAATTCACCGCTCACCAACATACTCTTATGTGAACTCGAGAACTTGATACCTCCTGAACTTGGATCCAAATTTTTGGATTTGGGCACTGCGTGAGTGTTGAGAATTATTTTTACAAATTATTTTATTTTCGTTTCAGTTTTATTTCCTGTTTGTTTTGGAAACGATAAAAGCATTTCTGGAATACTTTTGATTTACTCATGAATTTGGGGACAGCTCTTCGCCCTTGACCTTTGGTTTACTGTCAAAAATAAAATTTGCTAGAAATTACCATTTTTCTTAGTTATATCATTAATAATGATGAAAATATCCATAGTGATACATGTTGTCAGTTCCCTTCCTCTTTTTTGTACAGGAGTGTGCTAGAAGGTCAGTTGCGTAGTCTAATGGAACGTGTTGATGATTTGAACCAGGAGGCAATCAAATTCAACAGGTATCAGCATACTGTCATTCGTCAGACACAGGACAAACACAGATACATACAGAAGAGAGTAAGTATTCCATTCTGTAATATTTGATTTAATCCTGTAGTATTTTATTTTATAAATAAACAGATTTATATGTGTATGGAGTTGCAATAAAAAAAATTATGGACTTGCTGTAAAGAAAAAAATATTTGGGTCTATTTCCATATTGAATCCACAACTTTTGTTATCATAATAGTTAGAATTAATAGATACATTTTATTATTATTTATTAAAAATATCAGGCTCTGATTTACTCTATAAAACAAGTATGTTAAATTTACATTATATGTTTTGTTTGGTGTTACATATGTTACATCCAAACAGTTAATAGTTACTGAACCTATCAATGATATCTGAAATACAATGGAGGGCAATCCTCAAAAAACTTCCAACAATTTGAGGTATTATATTAGAATATATAAAGCATATTTATATATTAACAAAATACACATTGAAGTATGCTTTTATATATGAAATATTATTGTTGTGACCACTGTTTATTAGAGAGTACTGGTTTCTATTTATGCAAGAAATTATTATCAGTGCTATTACACTGCATTCACACTTGTTGCATGTACACATTCTTGATTGTATATATACAGTGAAACTGTTATTATTGCACAATAGGAATCAGTGCTTATGTTTGGATTTATCATTTCTTCAAAATATTAATAATCTTTTCATTGTACGCATGTTGAAAATAATTAAGAAAACTCATGTTTAATTCCAGTTGCAAGAGAATGCAGCACGTGCAGCAAGGGATGAGCCCCCACTTCCGGAGGAGGATGTGAACAAGCTGTTCAGGCCTATACCTGTCCCCCCAAGGTTGACTCCTATGATCATGGCAGGTCAGATAGATGCCTACAGCCAACATATCTCCCAATTCTGTTCGCAGTCACTTGCCAAGCTGTATATCATGCAATCACTTCAAGAGAAATAATTGCTGTACATTTGGTCGTCTGCTGACAAAATATATATGTATGATATATTATATACCTCTTCCTGTTTTCTTAACTGTTTTTTCTATTTAATCAAATGTTTTATCATTTTGTACAAACTGTAGTTAATTAGGAGGAAGGTAAATCAGTAAATAAAAATGAAATATATTTGTATTGCCACTGTATTCTTCAAAAGATCTATTTATACGTGTTGATGTCATACAGTTCAAAATAGGTGAATTAATGTTTAGTAGTAAATATAATGCAATTTTTTAATTCAGTAATAAAAGCTCAAACCACATTGTCCTATACTCTTCCCAAGGTACTCAAGGGTACTGGTGATTGAGTCTATCAGCATAATATTGTATCCTGGTTGTATGGAATTTAGAATTATAAAAAAGATATTGCCTTTAACTGAAGCTTAAAACAATTATTGTGGGGATTGGCACCTTTGTTCCCCAGCTTAGCCAAGATACTTAAAGTAATGCTATCCTGTGCTATTATGGAAGCATTAATAGGGGTTATGTTAATATTAGAAGGTACCATTCATGTATCACCTCAAATTGTTTTGTGCTTGTCTTATATCTTGGATCCTTCGATTTTTTGATCAAGAAATTGTGAAAGATTTTTATTTATATTTAGACAATGAAATTTCCTATTCATAGAAAATAGAAAAATCCATATAAGGATAGGTAACTATCCTTAAATCTAAATGTCAGGTTTACTATTATCAGTGGATGTAATGGCAGTTAAAAAATAATATGACAAATAGTCATCGTTTTTGCAATGGACAATCACTGACTTGAGTAAATCGATCTTGTGTAAAGCAATTTATTTTTATTCAAATTTTGAAACATACTTCATGCCACAAACCTGTTTTTAATTTTAAAGATGTAATTAAGGATGGTCCATTATTTTATTGTATTACATATTTATATAATGGCATTTGGTTAAAATATATTGTATCAAAGTAATGACAAAATACAAAAATGAAAGACAATATTTGGTATGCAGGAGTAAGATCAGTTTTATTCACATTTTGTGAACTGGTTTATATTGATGATTGACTGATATTACCTGTAGAATGATTTACATATGCTGAATTCAGGGAGCAACAACAAATAACCGAGATAAACCTAAAAAGAAAAGGGATTAAAACCTTTTGCTTGACTGTTAAATTTAAAAAAGTTAGGTCAATGTCATTTAGCATTTTATAGTCAATCCCTGTATTTTTTTAAAGTAAAAAAACAAGCAGAAATGTTGGACATTTTTCTGAAAAATGAATGAAGCGTAATTTGTTTTCATGGATTAATTGAGGTAATAACTAGTTTGGCAATTTTATTTTGGAAGTGGTTCAAATATTTTTCTTTGGGCATTTACATTGGAATTTGTTATAAGCCGTAAGTAGTTGCCACTTTTATAGTTATAATTTCTAACTGAGTTATTGAGATTTGAAGTTATATTTAACACACATTGCGGTCCTGAAGTCTTTAATTATATTATTCAGCTGTAAACCCAGAACACTCAGGATCATTTTTGCGAGCAGGTATGGGAAAAAGGAAAAAAAGTGTGATGTGATAATGCACTAAGAAGTGTGTTAATAACAGTTAAAAGTCAGGTGCTATACTCTTTTAATAATTGTTTCCTGCAATCCATCACTACACTAAATCTGATCATTCATTCATGTTAACGATTATGGTTAAACCTAGCAGTAATTATCCCTGAAAGTGAATTATAATTAACATTTAAGTTTGATCCAGTCAAGTGGTTTTGTTGTTTTTGTTTGTTTTATAATAGGCGGAGCTTGGGACCCCCACTCCTCCGCCGACAACTCCCTCGCCGGCGGTTCTGTTGTGTGCTTGCCATATTGTTTTACCTATTACCGATTTGTTCGACTGTTACCTTTTTGCCTACTCGACTGTTACCGTTTTGCCTACTCGACCGTTCCGTCAAGTCCGACAAGAAAGACGTATATCTACCTTTCCTTGATACTGTTCGACAGATTGATTGATCAACGATGAAGACGAGTGGGAAAAAACGGAGAAACAACGACAACGTAGACAATTTCCCCTCCGCCTAGTGGAAAGGGAGAATTATTTCACTCCTATAAACTCATGGCGGTACCGAAGTCAGTTTAACTGTTCTCATATTGCAACTCCTTTTATTAGGTTGTTTAAATTGATAGTCTGTGCGAATTAATTTTCCTACTCTATAATAATGCGTCTACATTCTTCAGCAGCTATCTCCTAGATTTTATCAATAACAGAAGAACCAGTTTCAGAACACTAGACAAATTTAGGTACAGTAATTTGACATGAAATAGTTTTTGTATAGTCGCTATATAAGCTAAAACTAAATATGTTCGTAGTTCGTTTTGTCGCCGTTGTACTCTGATTAGTGCGCTGTGTAAGGGTAACTTCCAAGCTGTTACCATACGAAGCGTGGTTATTGTTCCTCGGTTCGTTCATTAGTGGAGTTCTTTGTGCCGACTGTCATTCTTTTGAGTGAGCTAATATTTTTTAAATCGGTGAAGTATGGATGATGAAGCGGAGACGTACAAACTGTGGAGAATTCGCAAGACTGTGATGCAGTTATGTCACGATAGAGGCTACTTAGTGACGCAAGATGAATTGGACCAGACTCTGGATCAGTTCAAGGAGCAGTTCGGAAGCAAACCGAGTGAAAAACGTCCGGCGAGGGGTGACCTCATAGTCTTGGTAGCCCATAACGATGATCCCACCGATCAGATGTTTGTCTTTTTCCCCGATGAACCAAAAATCGGCATCAAAACTATCAAGACATATTGCCAACGGATGCAAGAAGAGAACATCCACAGGGCTATCATCGTTGTCCAGCAGGGTATGACTCCATCAGCAAAGCAGTCTCTTGTTGATATGGCCCCCAAGTACATCCTCGAGCAGTTTTTGGAATCGGAACTCCTCATCAACATTACCGAACATGAACTTGTCCCTGAACATGTGGTTTTGACCCCAGAAGAGAAACAGGAACTTTTGGCTAGGTATAAGCTCAAGGAAAATCAACTGATGAGAATTCAAGCTGGTGATCCCGTAGCAAGATATTTTGGCCTCAAAAGAGGTCAGGTGGTTAAAATTATTAGGTCTTCAGAAACAGCGGGTAGGTATATTTCTTACAGATTGGTCTGTTGATTATAGTTATAGAGTAAATAGTTTCTTAAATCATTTCCAAGTTTTTATAAATCATTCTTGATTCTATTTGTTAATAATAAATATTTATATCAAATAACGTGTTATTATTAAATTCCTATTCATTATTAAACAGTGAATAAGTGTAACTGGTTATTTTATTAAGGTGCTAATCATATTGATAAATTTAATTATTTTGAACCCATACCCTGGATGTATAGGCTATGATATATTAGGCGGTAGATTAAAACTAGCTTTAGATATTTGCATTTGCATATATTAGTAAATGAATATATTATGAATACTAAAAACAAACTTATTGAAGGAAGTTATTGACCAAATTTCAGATTATTTCAGCAAATTAGAAATATTTGTGTAAACGTTTTATGAGGAACAATATTATACTATAGAACACAGCTATCAATAACAGTGAAAAAATATAGACAGAGTTTTTTCTTTTCGCTCTTATTAATTAGTGTTTATATTATGGCAGCTTTTCATAATTTATGAATGTTAACATTACAATTTCTTAAGTTTATCTTTTTTAAAGAGAAACTCATAATAGATCAAACTGTGAAATGAAAAGCCTGGAGCACAAGGTATTGTATGTGCAGTAAAATATACTACACAACTCAGACTCCCAACTTACCCTTATCTCATAATTGGAATGGGCTTCTTGTAGCCAATAAGGTGACCCTGTCCAGAACTTTTATGTTAATGAAACTTATATTAAAGTGTAACATTATTTATTTATGGCGGTTTATTCACGCCAAATAAACCTGTACCCCGTAGATCACACCTGTTCAGCAGCGAGAAACATTCCCAATGATCAAAAGAACAGAGTGGCCGAAAGAGCGACGCGTCGCAAATGATTATAAAATATATAATAAATTAATACATTAAGTAATACGTCAACTGAATTTACATGTTTGGTAGTATTGTAGCAACATTAATAACTTTTCGACCCAGTTTCTACATAAATAATTGTAAGCGCGTGGGAAATAATAAAAATTTATACGAGCGAAGTGAGTACAAGAACGGAGGCCATGAGGAGTACGCGAGTGGGTTCCCGGTAGCGAGAGGGATCCGACTGAATAAGGGCTAGTAGGATGGCCGACAGGAACCCCGGGTAGTCTTCTTTTCGGTATGCAGCGTAGGCCATAGAGAATGCTGGCGGCACCCAGGAGTACTGCTCGAAGAAAGACTTCTCCATCTGTTCTTCTGAGCTGATTGCGTGATCGGCTAGAACCACTCCAGGAATGGGGAATTCAATGGCTGCTATCTGCCATTTTTCGATTGGCGGCGTGAGCTGGCTTAGCTCCTCCGCTCCCAGCAGCGGTCCCGTGCCCCAGTTGTACATCTCCCCAATCAAACTCCTTACGTTTTCAACCTCCGGGTATGAATCCCCCAAACCTGTGTCGACAATTTTCAGCTCTCGATTATCCAATGTCATCATCATTCATGAATATGAGTAGCGAGGTGTGAATGAATTGTGTATTTACAAGTACGTCACTACTACTACTAATCAAATCTGAATTATTCCCTACTACTGGTGTCTGCAATCAATTCTCCTTATCAATACTCCCATTAAGTGTGGGAATTTCATAATATATTTTGAGCGATGGTTTTATATTTGCACTTTATGGGGAGGGATCGCCGAACTGAATGGTCTCTGAACCATTCGATTGAAGATATAATTGTAGTACAAATGTTAAGAGTAACCCTGTGGAGGGAGTATCGAGTTGCAAAGCTGAATTGTTTAGGAGAGATGCTCAACAGGCTATATCATCACATATGTATACGGAATGGTACTGACTGTAGTGAGATGCCGAAACCTCGCGAGCGTCCGATCAAATGAAGGACTAGAAAAAAGCAGAAAATCCCAAGAGGGATAATAATTTCTAATGAGGTCCCAAATGAAACTAACCCTGGTACTTACGAACACATAAATGGCATAAATCTACAATCATTTCAATTCTTAGGTTGATCTTTACCCTTGGAAATTAACTCCGAGATGGATTCGGCAAAACATAAGGCGTGGGCGGCACATCCGAAAGAGGGTTCAGAGAAGTTGTCCTTGGCCAGGCACCCGGCGGAGGCAGCAGCCAGACACAGATTCGCCAATATCACGTTACTATTACTATCCGACATGTTTTACCCAAAAAATAATATCCGATGAAAATGCATTAGAAAATTTAGACTGACATCTCTAAGGCAACGGACGCTAGGCTTTGGAATGTCACAAAAATTTCCAAATTAATTAATATGAACGGCATTTGAATACAAAACCTAAATATCGGAGTGGGGAAAGTCGAATCTCAGTTCCAATTTTAGCAACCGCATTTCCCTTTGGGAGATTGGTAAATTGGCTTCTCCATTGTCCATCCTAAAATACCTAACGGCAAGTGATATACAAATAAATATACTTTATATGGTGTGTTAGCATGTCACATAATCGGTTATACATTGCAGTATATGTAATTCGATTTGGGCGCCCACATTGTTCCCCGTATTTTTTTTAACTAAGGAATATTAAAGTGAGAACTGAACTATTGTTTAATATAAGTTTTTATTTTTAATGCATAGCATTTATATAAGATCGCGTAATCCTGTCGGAAGAACCTCGGTTAGGAGGGGTTGGCCCCGCGCTATTCCGGGATTTTTCCTGTTTGGAAACCACCTGAGCGGGCTCCACTGGAATGGTTTCTGCACTTTCCTTCTGGGGCCCTCCCAGATGTAGTCAGTTTCTAACGCTTCGGAATTCTCACTGGTTGCCCAGATGATTCAGGGTCCGACTGAAGAGTAGATCAATGTAGATTGCCTGTAATTGCAGGCAAACGGATACTGTAAATTCGGGATAGGTAGGGGACATCAACCAAGGGGGAAGAGCGAACTCCCGGAACAGCCAGTCACCAAATTCAGATCAATGGTGTTGGTCCCTTACGTTAGGGGAGTTACACACTGCATCTCAAAAATACTATGAAGAGAAGCATAAGAGAATAACATTATCGACCTAAAAAATATTATAAAATTAAAGTTGTCCTCTATTAGCAATAGCCGTTTTGAATAAACCTAATAATTTTCTAAAATTCATTTTTTTTTAAATCCATTAAACGCGTTTGTAAAATAAATTCTTACTTAATTAAAACCATATGATAGGTAATGAAAAAAATCTGGCTGGTGTTCAATATTGATGGATTCAATTAAATCAAACCCGAATTTAAATGTTATTGCCTCGATTTATAAAAAAAATTACTATATTATTCATAAAATAATATTCATACCTTTCATTTGACTACAACAGATCGCTTTGTATACAAAGCCAGTTGAACACAGACGGGCACTGTTATTCGTCCCTTTGTATCGGCTGTCCAACTCCCTCACGCTCTATTAATCCTCAAATATTTTGTTTTATATTAAGTTGTAAGCGTTTTTATAGTTTGAAACGAGGCCAGCTTTCAAACGGACGAACACTATATTCTTGCGGCGCTGAGAACGCGGCCCTGCGTGCCTACATCTTCTATATTTAGTTTGCAATTTCTACGCAACTTATAAGTTTTCTACGATATTTCACGTAATATTCAACCGAAATAAAATTAGAACTACTGCGACAAATCGATGGGAACCCAATACGAATGACAGCAGCGACTCCATCCTTTTTGTTTCTAAAATGCGCACATTCTAAATATATTCCGCCATTTAGTAGGTCGATACGACTTCTACAAAAATCGCATACTGCCGAGTTTGTTAAGCTAACAGAAATATGGTAAAATTTAAATAACCGATTTAGTAGAATCACTGCCGTAGCAGGTATTTGGCCCTCGTAATATACTAAAATACTTTTAATTTATTCACAATTTTGGGACTGAGCCAAACATTTTCGCCATCCTCACTGCACTGTCACTGTCACTTGTACTGTGGTGGTTGTCTGTTTGTCGTGTGTTTATATACGTGTCTTGTTATTGTGTTTTGGGGGTGTTGTGATAGTGACAGGGCAGTGAGGATGCCCAAAAACATCCAAAGTGCCGAAAGTGACTAACACCGCTACTGAAGATGGCGAGCAGCCGAAACCGGTCTAGCAAAAGACCAAAACAGCGAGAGGAGACAGAAACATACGAAAGCTATGGTAAACCAATATGATGTTCTGACTTAGGGTTCAAACTTTAAAACATACACACACAGGTGCTTAGTCATGTTGGGGGTAGTCAGCAGGCGTTTGTGATGCGCGGGCATAGTCAGGTGGGGATGACTGGAGGGGTGGGAGGAAGGCGTGCTCTGTCGGCTTGTAGTCAGTAGGCTCCCTGCATCCATTCGGGTAGCATGTGTGTAATTTTCAGTTGATTAGTTTAAGCGAGGAGAAGTAAAGAAGGGAAAATGCCGGGCTCCGGAGCGACAGCGTTTGCCCACCTCGTCCTCGGCCTCACATCGCTCTGGGCCGTCGTCCGACTCTCCCACCTGCCTTACGCCACTATAGGCTTCGCCCTGTACTTCGTCAACGGGGTCCTCGGAGTTCTCTCCTACGGTAATGTAATATGCACGTTAACTAAAACTAGTCTAGCATTTTACGCCACAGTCTGTGCTCCGATTGTGCGCATTCTCGTCGCGTTGTACATTTGAGATAATTTCATCGGCTCCGACATTAATATACTGACGAGTAACAGTACATGGTAATCACAAGTGGAAAGTGATATACAATATGGCTTTTAATGTCAGCCATATAAATAGCCTTTTGTCAACTTTATCTCAACTCTAAGCCAGGGATTGTCACACTTTTGAAATACACTAGCTTGACAAAAGAATTTAGTTTTAAATGTTTATTGAACATTTTAAAATGTAGTGTTTTATCCCTCTCAACAACAAATAGAGAAGCAATGAATTACAGAACGTGACTTTAATATTATATAGATGTTCTCATTTACCACAAGCATTTGCACTACATTATCTGTTACTGGTGACTGGGCCTTATCACTTAACTATACATTACACACTCAGCTTACATTCAGTGTGATGGGCAATGAGTTTTTTGTCACATCCTAATTACAACACTTGTGTCTAGGTGCCCAGTCTAAAGTCTCACATAATTGACATAGAATAACTACCCAGTTCCTCTTTGTGGATTTCCACTTCAAAATATTTTGGGTAAACTAACTCCATCGCCAGTAGTGTACAAAGGCCTCAGAAATGTTCACTTTTAAACTTCATTATTATGAGATTTCATAATATAGGAAATTATCATGAAATAATAAAAGCGAAGTTTGAGAGATGGTGTCAAACTTCTATGCCATGAGCTGGCTTTTTCTGACTACTACTCTAGTACACACATATGTGAAGTGATGAGCAAACAAAAATTAAAATAATGTGTGAATAGGAATAATGAATGAAAGAACTGTTGATATTTCATTATGCTTTCTTTCTTCTAAACGTTTATTGAACCAGGGTAAGCTCAGTGAATTTTGTGTTAGTCTGTTCTTGTGGGAAAATTCACTCTTGTTAGAGGCAATCTTTTTGATTTTTTTTAAGATAAAATATTATTCTAGTTTAGAATTTACTGTTCTTGCAATCATGTTACATAAAATATTTTGTTTAGTAGCAATATTTCAATGCATTCAGACTCAGATATTATTCTTGTTTGGCATAATATTGTTTGGTATTAAACTAGTTGAATAGGAATATTATTGACAGATAGTTGGATTACATTCATTTATGAATTAAATGTTTCTGTATCAGGAAAAAAAGAATAACATTTCCGCATGAATTCAAGGAAGTATAGTAACAGTTACTGTAATTTAAAGAGAGGACAGTTTCAACAAAATCATATGTATGTTTCAAATATGTGACATGTTCTATTTTTCATTCCTGTGATCTGATAAACATTAAATTCTTATTAATTTTTCAATGTTATTTTTGTGTAATTCTGCATTATATAATAGTGCATAAATTACTCTTAAATTGTTAACATATATACACAGTTCTGTAATTTGAAAAAACACATGTTTTTTGTGATTGAAGACACCTGTTTTAGCTAGTGGAAACAGATCAAGACTGACAAAGCACCAAGTGTTGCTATTAGGATCTAAAACAGTCTTGTATGATTTTAAAATGATCATCATGGTATTGTATTTTTAGTTTGTTCAGTCTCATTTAAATTACTTTCTCTTATTCTTAAATCACACAGTTTCAACATTGTTGCTTGTTCTATAGAAATGCTACTTGACATCAAAATGACTATCCAGTGTATTCTTCTTTTTACATAAAATTATAATATAAGTAATAATTAATTTTCAATGATGTAATGATCACCTATATAATATATTTGTTGGTAAAGTAACTATAATAAGTAATTTAAAGGATTTTGCTCATGAAATGATCACTTATGCATATTTGACTATATTTTTTCACTTGTAATATAACATTTTGTCACTTATGACAAATTATTATAATATGTATGAAGAAAATGCATCCGTGTGTGAACTGAAGAATTTGGTCATTCAGACTGATTTTTTCAACATGTGTTAATGAAAAAAATTCTGGTTTTTTACTTTTTTATCAGTAGTTTTAATATTGAGTTAATTCTCTTATCTTTGAACTAATATTTGTTTGTAGTATTGTTACAAGAATGAATGTGGATCTACAAGTAGTCCCAGTAAGGGTTTTGAGAATTTCTTAAGTACTTCATCGTAGTTAAAGATTTGTTTACTCTGATTTGTCTTAACATATTCTATTGATATTGTTTTATATAAATTCTTTTATAAATGTAGTCAAAAGGACTGGGATTTTCAATTTTTAGTTAACTCAGAAAACAATTATAGACCAGTTAATGTTTATTTATTAAGAGATATTTAACATTTTTTTATAGCACATGACAGCCACAGCTACTATTTGCACTATAAAAAATTAGATAAAAAATTGTTCAGCTTTGTCTTTCCCTTGACTTGTATTTCATCATAAAAATATCAAAATCATTCTATTACTTCAGTCACCACACACACACACCTAATAAAAAGACATGAAGCTAATACAAAATTCCAAAGTATATTGCATATTTTAGATTGGGTAGACCATCCAATTTCATTGGCACATTTTTATGTATATCTTGTTGTGAATAATCAAGGCTTCATGGATTTAGATTGTGCACCAATGTCCCAAATCACATGATAAAATAATAAATTAAATTGATGTGCCCTAGTACCAGTATGGGTCAGAAGCTATTGAAATTTTAGATATTGAGGTTTTTTATTCTTACTGTGTCTGACTAAATATCATATACTTATGTGGATGAGAGGTGCTGGAGTTTAGATCTGATTATAATGCTTGATTACCCACCTGTTGCTAGTTCCTTCTACAAATATTTACTATTGGAATTCCTTTTCTGTTTGTTTTCCTTCATTATGGACAGGCGCCAAAACAGCTGTGAGCAAAGTAAAAAAAAAATAAACATGGACTGATATTTTGTTGCATTCATTGCATTATATGCCCTTAATTGAAGGTGTAGTGAATAATTTTATTTGTCATTCTGGGTTAAATATTTTTATATTTAATTGTAGTATATTTATTGTATTTGAAATATTGTTTTATTTAAATTTACTTTAATTTTGGATATTATTCTAGAATAAAATCTTTTACCCATTAATTGTTTTCACATATTCTTTAAACAAGTTAGGTTATGATCATTTGAAAATTCCAGTTCTATATTTGAATAACCTTTTACAATAACAAAATAAGAATGATACTAATTTTCCAGTTATAACATCTCATGGCAAGTAGATGGCTAGAATAATCAGTTATGAGTGTGGATTGGAATTTGGTATGCAGTGCAATTTATATTTAGAAAACTTGTAGGGTGTTTAAAAATATAACACTCAACTTTGCACAGCTCTTAATATCAAGGCTAACTTTTTTATTTATATGGGTTATATCCAGGAGTTTACATTTTTCATGTATCTGTATTGAGGCAGAAACCAATCTAGCATTGCATTGGAAATCGAATAATAGGCCTTCTTCTGTACAATAAAGGAATATCATTAACTTGTTTAAAATACCTGTTTTGTGGTCTTTGGGGGGGTTGGAATACCGTAGATTTCGTGTGTTTCTGTCTCCTCTCGCTGGTTTGGTCTTTTGCTAGACCGGTTTCGGCTGTTCGCCATCTTCAGTGTTAGTCACTTTTGGCATTTTGGATCTTTTTTGGGCATCTTCACTGCGCTGTCACTGTCACAACCCCCAACACAATAACAAGACACTTATATATACACACGACAAACAGCCAACCACCACAGTACAAGTGACAGTAAAAGTGGAGTGAGAGTGCCCAAAAACACCCAAAGTGCCAAAAGTGACAAACACCGCTACCGAAGATGGCGAGCGGCCGAAACCGGTCTAGCAAAGATCAAACCAGTGAGAGGAGACAGAAACACACGAAATCCG
This sequence comes from Lethocerus indicus, assembly GCA_019843655.1. Classification (NCBI taxonomy): domain Eukaryota; kingdom Metazoa; phylum Arthropoda; class Insecta; order Hemiptera; family Belostomatidae; genus Lethocerus; species Lethocerus indicus. The sequence continues at coordinate 17,908,805 of JACDQD010000002.1, forward strand.
CGTAATATCATCATCATATTATCAGTGTTTCAACATTTTTTTATTGCGACCCACTTCAGAAATATTTCTTGTGTTATGAACGATAATATAATAGGCACAAACTTCTCGTAAATCATTATTTGTTGTTCACCACGTTACATATTTAACTTATCTTATATAACTTACGAAGTATCAAATTATTGGTATTTTATTAACGATTTAAAATTAGTCCAATAAGAACATTGTTTCTTTTACAGTTTGAAGTAATTTGAAAAGGGCCAATCTATTCTATTAAAGGGGGGACCCAAAGCGCAAAGTTTGGGTCGGTTTGTTTTTACCTTTGGATTTAAACTGAGGAAGCGGGATAAAACCTTGTTTTAAATATTGGGTCTCACGTGGAATTCCCACACCTGACTCAAAAGAACCGACTTAAACAGAAAATTTGGACTCTTCAGGCCATTACTAAAACGGACATCGAAATTGACCTTAAGCAACAAACTAACAATATACAAAGCAATACTGAAACCGACATGGACATATGGAATTGACCTAAGGGGTTCCACCAAGACATCCAACATCGCTCGCATTCAGAGATTCCAATCAAAAGTCCTTCGCACCATCCTTAATGCTCCCCGGTATGTTTCTAACCAGAAAGTCCACCATGACCTCAACATACCAACAGTCGACGAAGTCGCAAAATCTCGGTCCTTGAAGTTCCACTCCCGCCTTTCTCCTCATCCTAATCCACTCGTTCAGTCCCTCTCCTCTCTTACCCATCCATTAACCCCCCCGCGTCTGCTTAAACGCCGCTGGCCTAGAGATTTTCTTAGCCCGTAGAATTGCTATACCAAGTCATAAATTATTTCCTGCTTTGTGAAAAGTACCGTAATTGGATGGTTTCTATTGTCAAGTCACTTGTACACATAATTATGTTATAATTGATTGTACAAATAAACAAAAAATAAATATTGGGTATGTTGTGTTGTGGCGGGTCAGGTGTGTCGGAGAGCAGTTTGGAGTTGTACAGGGTGTACCGGGGCGTGTGGCAGTGGTCTCTGTCGCTGGGCTTGCCGCTGTTCGTCTCCCAGGTGTACGTGAAAGCGGGTTTCCCGGACGCCCTGGCCCTTGTCCACTTCGTGCTTCCTCTGGGCTACCTGTTGGCCGACCTGCGCCCCGGCAAGCAGGCCCCGGCCCGCCTCTGCCTCCCCGAGGGCATCCAGCTCCTCTACCTCTGTTTCCTCCTCTACGCCAGCCTCCTCCACGGTGTTTACTACGGCGTCTCGGCTGCAGTTAGCTACGCCTTAGCTTTCTACCTGGTTGGAACCACCGGCACCGTCAAGAACACACCAGCCAAAGACCTCTTCAATTACGCTCTATCCTTCTCCATTTACTTTGTGGTTAGGACGCTCGACACCGACGCCTATTCATCCTTCGACGGTGGCTCTTAAACCGAATGCACAGTGCTTAGCCTTATTTATTTATTGAACCGCGTTACTGTCCTTACTTCTTAATAAGTAATTTCGAGCATACTTACGACATTCTGGACGTCATAAACTCACTTGATCAAACAAGAGCCACTTATAAGTATTTTGTTGTTAAGGGAATTCGATTCTAGCCTTATTTCTTGTTATGTTTTTTCGGTGTGTTAAACAAATTATAACTTATTTTCTATTCTCGGGAGAAATGAGGAATCAATTAGTGGAATTTCCTGAAACTGATAAGAAAATAGAAATGAGATAGGAGTTTTGTTATACCCTATTATTTCTTCTTATTAGTTCTTTGAAGTTTATTACTTACTTAATGTTGTCGCTGGAATTATTAAGGTACTGCACATTATCTTGTATAACACCGCATTTTAACCCTTACAAGCTCTGGTTCTGAAATTAAGAAAAAGAGCTGCAGCACTGTCCCTTGTCTAATAACAATCAGAGTTAAGTGACAAAAATTGGTGGCACTTTGTTCGGAGTTTTTATCGCAGTTTTTTGTTTCACTCACACTATCTATGTTCAGTTTCGATTTAAGGTTGTTGAATAACTTGAAAAGCATAACTTGTTGGATTATATATTAATGTTTAATATTATTGATTTTGTGTATTTTATTTTTGTATTTGGCTTGTTTACTTAAACCTTAATAGTACCTTTAACTTGTTAACAAAGCTTAATCGCCTTTTTGAAGTACATTTCTTGCCAACACTATGAATTATATAATGTGATAATGTATTTTAACATTTATTGGAATTGAATTGACTGCTTAGAATTTTTCTATGATATTACGTAGACTTTTTTGTAATAGGAAAATGGCCTCACATAGTAAAAATCCCAGTTTCTGAACATAAGACGTTTTCTAAGAAAAGAATTTTTGTACCTGGTTTTATAATATTGAATTTGGGAATAAAAAATGTTTATCTCATTCAAAACAGATATAAAAAAGATTAAAAATCAAATACCAAGTAGTTTGATAATGTTAGAATCAGCTGTGAAACATAGACAAGGTAGATTGTATAGGTTTTTGTATTAATCTCTTGATCATTTGATGGGTTTCCCAAACATTTATTATGCTATGATCAGTTTTGCATTGTCTTGAAATTTCTCACAGCGTTCTCATATTTTACCTATTAATAATTGTATGTACAAAATGTATTTTTCTAGTGAGTATAGTAGAGTTTATAGGCTCCTGTGTTTAATCAAATTTACAGTTGAAGAAACATTTGCGGTGACAACGGGATTTGCAAAAATGTGTACCAATGTAAACAAAGTTTCTATCCAAATTGAAAATTGTATACTAAAATATTGGATTAAAATATGACCTGGTTGTGATTTAAAAGTAGTAAATTGCTGTGAGGTAGTTTTATTTTTAATAGTTATTATTATGTATGTCATTGGAATATTTAGTTTGGGAAGCCTTACAGACATGAAAATTGTAAATTTTATGTATGCAACATATATGGTAATTTATTTAAGATTTATTAAATCATCATTAAATATGAAACATTCCTTATAGTATTTTTTTATGAAAGTGGCATTACAGTATACATTTATTATTTAAAATGTGTTCAATAATAATAAGCTTAGTAATATAAATTAAAGTGTGAGCTGTTATGTGTCTAATATTAATTTCCATTTTCTGAAAGTTTCATTAATTTGAAACCTTGTATAAACTATAATCTTTGTCACTGTAACACATTGACAAAGAGAACAACTCAAAATAAGTACTGTGCATGAATTGATGATAATCTGTAATTGCACGTTTCTACATAAATTAAATTTCCCTTAAATTTGGAATGTGAAAATGGTCAACTATAAATCCTTAAAAATATCATATTTTTCCCTGTAATCATTGAATGTTGACTATATGAATGTACATGTATATTTATATAATTCGAATTGTATTAATGTGCATACTACTTCTTAAATAGGAATATATTTGTAAGTGTCTAAGGCATGTTATGCACACCTAATAATAACATATTAATAATCCTGTGTTCTTTTAAACTAATGTAATTTTTTTCTACATAAATTGTAGGAACAGGAATAGTATAAGAGAACTCTGCATTTATTTTTGTGGATCAAATACACATTACAAATATTAAAAAAATAGACTGAAAATGGGGTAGATTTGTATTTTGGCTGAAATATTGAATAAGTCTAACTAGACTTTTTATTTAGGATTTCATCAATAAATTGTTTGTATGTATAGATGACTAGGATAAATTTAATAGATTTTATTGGGCGACCATATGTGGTAAAACTGACCTACTATGTTCCCATTTGTTAGTCACAATATTTGTAATAAAGCCTAAAAAAGGGGTCCTATGTATCCCTGAGTTAACATTTTATAAACGGTATATGATATATATGTTTCTTCAGGTTTTGGACCATCACTAGTTTTTTCTGATACTGACGATTGCGAGAATCCGCAGTCGGTTTAGCTTGTGAGTCTAATGAAGGCAAAAAAATCACAAGAATTATGGCGTTTTATACAATTTAATTTTTTTTCATATGTATGAGCGTTAAGAAAAATATGAAAACCCAATATGTTTCCGTTGGAACATAGTTGATCTGGTTTGCCAACCTGTTCGTCCTAATATGAACTAAACGTAATTAATAATTAATTCAATAGAGAAAATGGTTGTAGGAGTCAAAAATTGCTGAAAGTTTTAGATTTTTATAATTTTGTACGATATCCATGTTGTAATATACCGTGTTCAAGGGTTTAGGATATTTCTCTAAACTGAAAACGAATTCTAAATAATGGTCAATTGATAAGTATAGTTTCTTTCAAACAAGCAATTCAGAAGAAGAGGCTTCATCCGTTATGCCCCCCTAATACCTACCTTTTTTCACGAATATAAGGCACTGAAACAAAAATATAAATGAAAAATACTGACTTAAAATAAATTTGTCCTACTGTTCTTATTGAATTTTGAATTTAATATATTTATAATCGAATGTATTTTAACTGGTTCTGCAGTTTTTAAAACATTCCGTTTTAAATGAGTTTGATAATTTTTGTACTGTTTCCTATATTGAGTTTGTTAATGGTTTCAGTGGTAATTTTTATTACAATTAGAGACCTAAGTCTAGATGGCTTATAAGGGAGGCTGATTTGGGTTCTGTAGTAATGTAAACATTCATTTTTAGCTGTCACATATTGTTATTAACGTTACTGTCCCGTTGCTATTCTTGTTTAAATTTCATAATTTTACTCTTTAGAGTTTCCACTTTCTTTAGAGTTCCGACTAGATGGCAATATTCAACGTCCTTCGCAATCATCGTGTTTTCCCCCCTCTTAACTGTACTTTTTTGCTTTTTCTTTTTATTTGGTGTCACAACTACAATTTAAGGAAGGATTTATATCGGGAAGATGCAAATTCATGTACGAACCGGACTTTCAAGAACGGGGAGTTTAGAAACATAAAGTGGGGCTTAATGCTGGAGCGGTTAGAAACACGTGTAAGAACTGTATGATGTCTCAGAGAGCCCTCGTTTCTCAAGTAGGAATTAAGGATTAGGTATGTCGACATTACGAACCTAAACACACTGTAAACAAGTTGACATTACGTAGGGATAAACCCAGGAAGAAAGGAGGGTTTTCAACTTAGGGATTAAAGAAGGTGATATTCATTTATCGTCCAATATTTTGTCACTGGTTTCCGATCCTAGAGTCCGGATTCTTTTACCTGAATTCTTTGTCAGACACCTTATTATATCCCATATGCTGCCATTAATAAAACTCGCTTTCTGGACATTGTGCTCCCACGTCTGTTTTTTCCTGTCCTGAGTTTTATTTCTTGTTCTAGCCTTGTAGGTTTCCCATTGGCTTCTCCGTCCTTGTGCTTCTGCCATCGGCTTCTTATTCTGTTCTTGACGGCTATTAGCAGCTTCATATGATCCAGTTGAACACAGTGTTTTTATTTTCGAAGACCTAATCGGCATCGCTGTAGGTATCGATCCTTGCACGTTTTTGATTAGCGTCTCAATCGCCTTTTCTATGATTCGCCTGGTTCTATCTATAGGTCTGGTTCGTAGTCAAGGTTGGCAGCACTTGTATTCCCACCATTTCCATCTTCGATATTGAAATCGGTAACTCCTCCGGGTGTGTCTATCTCTTCTGTAGATAATGAGTCCCAGAAGGAATGGATAATTCTTCTGACTTAAGGAAGTAAAAATAAACATGCCCTTTGATGTTTGAGCTCTTTTAACTTACACCTAACTTATTTTCAGTAAAGAAAAGAACTTTCAGTGACAGCCTTTCAACTTCTATTGTCACGTTATTATATTAATTTATTAACATAATATTAGCTTCGCGTTTACAAAGTTGATCTGTTATAATTACTATTAAAAGAATAAAATGTGATTTTATTGTTCTTTGATTTGTCCAAGTGATTGTCAGTCTGCTTTACATATTGTGAGATCACATTGTGGCCTACTGTTTGTAAATAACGATAACTGTTTTTGTTATACATATTGTTTATGTTTAAGTAAATAAATAAATATATATATATATATATATATATATATATATATATATATATATATAAAGATGTGAAGATAAAATAATGAGTATAATGAGTTGACTATTTTTTTTATCCTTTCCCCAATACCAAAAATTATCCATAAATGTTTTTGACCCTTGACCCTTTGATTTTGGTAATGCCGTGTAAGTCAAATTTTATTGGGTGTAGTAAAAACGAGCTAGGGCTGTGGACTCGATTGATTCATTTAAATTGATACTTGTTATATATATATCTGCTAACGACGTTTCGGAACATCAGTCGGACCCTGACGGTGGACCCAGTAAGAACGTCCGAAACGTCTGAAGCACGGAAGTGACTACACCCACGAGGGCCCCTTTCAATGGAGCCTACTCAGGTGGTTTCCAAACACAAGAAAAATCCCGGAACAGCCGGGGTTGGTGGCCAACCCCTGCCAACCGATATTCTTCCCATACCACGCGTGCTTACCGGAAGCCAGCAGTCACAATGAATAGGATAAGTTTTGTTAGATTACTGTAAGTTGAGTTTACTATCTTCTGTAAATTAATCAAAATAAGACATTAATCAATCTTAACGCAACAGCGGCTTTAAAAAATTATTTTCACAATAGTTAAAGCTAAATATCTATTATTTTGAAACGAATGTTTTTATTTAGGACTTGTAATGTGGTTGTGGTTGTGACTACGTAGTTTATTGATATAACTACTAAGTATGTGGATATAATCCGGGGTGAACGTGTATCCTGTTTTAGGTGAGATCACGAATGACCGTCGGTTTTCAAAAGCCTATCGGTTGTCCTCGGCCTGGTGCTACTCGGGGTGCCTGGGGCTGGTGGCGGCTGAGGATTGGAGGCGGAATGCCGGGGGCGGAGGCCACCTCGTAGTCCTATTCCTCCCCGCCGTTTCCCTCCTCAGGCTTCACTTCTTCCGCCTGGACTTCTTCCCAATTGAGCTGGGCCACGCCCTCTCCGTCCTCGAGATGCTTTACCGTGGCGGTCCTACCCGCTTCCTCTTCGTCTCCGTTCACCTCTGGACCTACCTCATCCTCGCGGCTCTCCCCTTCCGAGATTCCCGCCGTAAGGTCAGCCTCGCCCTCCTGTCCCTGTCGTTGGCGAATATACTTGCAGTAAACCTGCTCAGCGAGGCCACCGATGTCTGCTAACTTACGGAGGCTTCCATCGGCTGTCTCTTCGGAATTAAACTACCTTCTTACTTAATTCTCTCTTTCATGATTTACGATAGTATCTGTTTCGTTTGTTCGCCATCTTCAGAAGCTGGAACTTCATTAACTACACAAATGTACTTCACTGGGATTTCAGAACTGCATGACTTAAATGTGATTTTTTCGGGTCAATTATTTACATCGTTCTTAGCTATTTAACATTCATCGTAATGTGGTGATTTTTTTAGGGGTTGTTACAAATAAGAAAATTGGGAATACAAAACACAAGTATTGAATATAAATATACGACTTTGGTGTTTATTGATATTGGGTAACTTGTAGTGATAAGAGGCTAAACCTCCTCTGGATATAATAATATTTCACTTAAATATAAAAGTAGATGTGTAATTTAACCATAGATATAATTATCGTGGTAAGTAACACGAGGTATTCATTCCATATTTGGTGGCTAATTGAGGAAATATATGTCAAAAGTTTTAATATTTATTATAAATGTTATAAAAAAATTATAGTTTGTACTTACAAAATTATATAAGAATTCATTCGTACAAATGGTACAAATAATGTGAAATATTATGAGTAAATTTACAAAATTATTGCTTTACAATATATTTCATATTTAAATAATACTCTTAGGCCTTTCGTTTCTTCATTACAAAATTTAGTATACACAAATTAATATCACATAATAATTAATATAATACACTAAGAGACCTTAATACGTTGGCCCCATTTTTTCTCCATTCAATTTAATTGCAGATCAAACTCATTTTGTCATCGTCCACACATAAAACAAAAATATGAGGTGTCATTAAGGCAGTGTACGGCAGTGTGTATGTGGCTTCAATTTAATTTTTAAAAATGAACATATTTTGTAAATATGGCTACTAATATTAGTATTCACTCTATGACTAAAACAAATACAAAAATAACGTCTGATGCTATTGATATAAGTAGAATAATTTGTGAATGGGAAAATTGTAATTCTAACTGAAAAATCCTTTTTTAAATCATTTTCGCAAATTTGGATTCTGAGAAAGTCATCAGATAAATCAGTTTTTAACGTGATTTCGGTAATTTCTCTTGTTGAAATTAGTTTATTACCATAGAAATATTGGAAACACGCATGTTTCTCCATCAAGATCTTGCAATGCTGAGTAGATTTCCCGGTTTCTGGCATCTGATGAGCCCTATTTAATCTTCGATTACCACCAGAGTTGGTTGCGGTGTAGATTGGTAGTGGATTACCGTAGTAGCGAGCCTGCAGTAGATATCGGCGCATGAAGACTTGATCCTCTCGGAGTGTATTTGCTTTTTGCAGGTGGTGAGTATCTGTGCAACCTGTCATTGGGTTGTAGATGTAGAGATGTTTCTTTCTCCGTTAGGGATAGCGATGACCACGAGATAGTGGCCTGAAAATAGAAATCCCTGTTGTGGTAACGTCCCAGAATGTGCGCCCAGTCGTGTCTTCAGTCTCCAGCAATTCCAGTTCCGTGAGCTCCCTGATGACAGATGAAGGTGATCGGAATTTAAGGCGGTAGCTGAACTTCTATGATGCCTGTGGGAACTTTAACGAGGACTTCAGAGCTAGATCGTGGCGATGTCTCAGTACGGATGCATCTTCCGTTTAGTCGAATTAGGCGTACCTTGACCACGGAAGAAGGACACGGAATCGTGTCTATGCAAGATGCAAGCGGAGTGGGTTTAAAGTACTACGACGAGTTCAGAGCTCCGTGGTGGCTACGTCCCAGTACTTGTGCATCCTGTCCTCAGTTTCCAACGAGTCGAGTTCGGTGCGCTCTTTGATAACAGCGAAGTCGTACTCGAGGTGGTATGATTGTGGCATGAGCCTCTGGAGACTGCCGAAGTAGGCCGCGTTGGGCCCCCCGTTGAGTGTCCCGGGCCGGCGGGCCTGCCATCCCAGTGACCGGGCGCTACCCCACCCTCTGCACAGTACACCCACTCTACTTTAATTGTTTAGCATTAACTAGAATATATAAACATTTAGGTCGTTGAAATACTAAATGCTGTATCGTTAAAATAAATATAATTTGTGTTTACAAAACCCTGTAAAACTGTAATATGAACACGGCCAAATATTCGCTCATACATATCGCTACTTAAGTACAGTACAGCGGTAAACAGATCGTGACGAGATTAACGTATTAACGAGATTATTTATTTTTATGTCACGGTGTTTTTACTTTATGTATACCGCAACTGTTAAATACAAATATGTACATTACATTGTTTTTATGAATGATACGTCTACACTGTTCTAATTACGACATGGAACCAAATGATACAAATTGTGTACGCTAAATAGGCAGGCAGTGCGGAGAGGATGCTCTGTGAAGCAGTCGCTGAAGCTATTACAGATAAGTACTACGTTTAAAGGTTTCGCGTGTGTGACGTGCTTTCGTCATGATCTGCTGACGATCTATGTCCTCGAGGGGGATAGTTTCAGGTATTTTGCTACGAAAGCTGACTGGGGTCGGCAAATCAATATATTTTTCGCCGAAGGTCGGTTTAGCGGGATCGGGTCACGCCACATAATGTGACCTCACCGACTTTATTTTGCCCCTTTAGATAAGGAAATGGCATGCCTGTTTTCTTAATAGGGACCGAGTATCGACCAAGATTCTGAAACTCGTTATTTAAAATTATTATTTCTGGTGTCGTGAAAACTAATACAAATTACATATTTAAATTTCACAAATACTGTAAAGAAACAAAAAGAAGTCTTTCTTAAAGAACGCTTTAAGCGCATGTTCAGTTCGAATTAATCAGTCTGCAGTATGCGATTGATTTCTTATAAGCAATTGACTTATTGTTTTATCTTAGTGTTTGGCTTATTTACTCCAGTTTGTTATTCTTAAACAAGCTACAAAATATGTACTTCTGAACTGGAAAATAATTCACGGTCTCTGGTACACATTCTGACACGAGTACGCTGATGACTTAGTGATCTCGTCTATTATAATCAGCTCGAATTGCAATGGAAGGAAAATTCAGAAGTCGTTTATTTACAAGTCCGTCCTCTAGTGGTCAACTAAAAGCAGTTTTTCTTGGTACCACCAGCACGTTTAGCGTCGAATGGACTAAACTACGGCACTGAAACGGAAGGTGTACAGGCAGGCATGCACCTCGGTGGTATTGCGGTGTGTTAGCTGTGTCTTTGAGGGGTCAGCACAAAGGGCATGCTTGAGGCGTGCTCCGAGCTGTACCTGGAGAGGAAGGGTTGTTGCTGTTGATGAGGGTGGCTGTTGTGTGCCGAGGTGGGGGTGGCCGGGGCGGTGGGCGGCGTACCTCGGGGGTGGAACGTCGGCACCGACCTCCTGACGGTCAGGCCCCGCGACAGGGTGTCCAGCTCTTTGTCGAACAACAGCTGAGTGTTCTGTTCCAACATGAACTCCCAACATCGCAACTGTTCCTCTGACAGTTGGCCCGACCTGACCCATTACACAAATACATTCCTCACTTGCCAGGTCATAAGATAGACGGGAAATTTTCCGACGGGGACATGCCTTCTCCTAACCGTTGTTTGTCACCGCTCGAGTTTGTGCTAAACATATGGGTATGTTTTCCTCGTTTGTTATACAAGCTGTTTTACCAGACCCGAAGTTAAACCAAGGATAACACAACATTCAAATAACGTTAAAGTAAACCATCAGTGCAAATCCAATAGCGGTCGGAATAAGCTGATTAAGCCCCTTTTCATAATCCGCCAAGCCAATTGCAGCAACAGCAGCTTTCAAAGCTTCTTCAGGGACAAAAAGATTAACCGTTTCAAGCGTGCCTAGGGGGAAATCAAACACGCGAGCGGTGACAAACCCTTGCCCGGTCGATACAACTCAATTAGGTTTCACGGCCACATTCCAGGTATTTATAAATTGAATGATGCATATCTTTTCGTAGCGGGAGCTCACGATACCGCCTCGGCGGTTGGTTCTTCCTACAAGCTAGGAATGCGGTTGTAATTGCGTAATTCAATTGTTCCATAAACTGTACCTCTCGGAGGACGACTCCTCGCAGTCGGCCAGGTGACCGTCGGGGTTTAGCATCTTGGTCGACATTTTCCGAGTCCCGTTTTCCCTCATCAACACCGACTGGTAGTTGTGGCACTCCATGAAATCGGTCTGCTATGTATGTAAAGAATTCATTAAAATAAAATAAAACAGGAATGGGGAACTTCATAATGGTTATTTGACATTCCTGCTTGTATGTTGTAATTTAACTTACCTTGTCTGTCAGATAATGCCTCGACGAGGGTTTGTTGGAGCTGGCTTGGTCACTCTGACCGCTGGGCGACGATCGGTCACCTTCCCCGTCGCACCAGCACGTATCGTTCGTCCTCTAAAATATAATTACACAGTATTAGTTTTGAAAATCAGCCACCCTTTAGACCTGTCGAATGGGGTCCGCTGAAATATTCACAGTTTTACTGGGGATTATACTTTTGCTATCAATTCAGAACTAATTTATACCTCTTCAAGGGAATGCTTTTACCTGGAGTGTGTAATTGAGCTCCCTGATGAGTTGGGCCTGATGGGACTGGTGGAACCTGAGAACTATGACGCTTAGGTTGTCCTCGCAGCCGTAGCTCTGGGCTATGTCCTGGAGCCGCTTGGCGCCCAGCACCGGGTCACTGATCTTCCTCACTTCGGCCACAGCGTCCTCAGCGCTTACCACTTCCCATAGCCTGTACAAAGTCACAATCGTCGGCTATTTATCGATAAATGAGCTCAAATATAAGTGATTAGTACAGGTGCACTGTCAGTTGTTACCCAATTCAGTATACTTTCAAAATTAAACGGATCTCAGCTAATTAAAGAGCCATAGTCATTTTGATTCCTTTTGGGAACCAGCAGAAATGTTTTTAGTAAATGATTCAAGAATTTCGATGGGTTTTTATTATAGAACAGTATGACGACATTACCTCTTGTTGGCAATTATGATGAATTCATCGTTGTCCCTGAGTGTGAGCTCGGTGACGTGGGGGTCCGGAACAACCAGAGGGAACATGGCACTGCTCCCGATCTGACTCCTCGTCAACTGCACAATGGATAAAACAATCAACTGTATGATGGATGCGGTGCCGTTTTTGGCAGTTCCATACTACAACTTAAATTCATACCTAGGGTTCCTAAGAACAGTAGGAATTATCTAGAAAGTTAAAACCCCTGATTTTATTTTTTCAGGGAGCTTAGCATTAAACGTGACAACTTGGCATTCTGACGACTAAATATGAAGAAAGTATGACGCGCAGTTGTGCTGCTGGTCGAACAGCCTTTGCGTTTACAGGGGAAACACCTATATTTGTTGTGAAACGTTCGGTTTCGTTTTGAGCCGACCCTAGATAAATATCAACCCGATGTGGGTTAGTGACCTGTGTGGGTAGATGGGCGAGGGTGAGTGTGGCGTGAGCCCTTGCCAGTACTGCCTTGGCCTCCCCCACCGTGGCTATCCTCAAGGTGGCCTTCCGGGCTCCGGCCCCTCCTCGCTCCCTGCAGATGTGGCACACCATCGCGCACACCCCGCACCGCTGTCCCTTCTCCTTCAGCTCTCTGTTACGTTAACAACGCCGGATTAATAATAATGCCGATATTATATAAATCTCGGTTGGTTTATACAATAGGAAGGCCGTATTTACCTATGGGCCGAAAGGAGGGTGTATTTCATATAGTCGGTGGCGGTCTCCTTGACGGTCCTCTCTTCGAGAAGTATCCTGGGCACAGCCTCGGCGAGAAGCTGGGGGAGCTCGCTGTTGTTCCCAGCGTCGAACAGACCCAGAAGCGCTTCCGTGTTGCAGAAACCGCTTAATCTCAGCTGGGAAATGCACAGCCTGCGAGCAGTCACAGCACAAAATTATTGATAACTAGCTTCCTAGTTATGGGTTAAGCCACACACAAGAGAAGTGCAAGAAAGAAGGAAACCTGTGACTACCTAATAAGACCAATATATTTATCAAAACATGGTAAAAATGAGAAATTGGGGTCTTTTTTTGGGAGATAATTCCAGTATGTTCTTTTCAGGTAATCTTGATGTACGAGATTACTTGAGCGGTGATGAACAATGGATGTTTTGACTTAATTTGGTTGTTATTCCTACCTCTCTCGGTACTCACCTGTCTCTCAGTCCAGCAGTCTCCGAAAACCCGAGGGTCCAAGGACTGTTGAGTTCGTTGGGGTTGACCTCCTGGTGGTGCGGCATGCTCGGCAGAGAATCCCTGTTTTGCCCCGACACGTCAACAAGGCTCACCTTTCTTTGGGACCTTTTTAAAGATAAACTAAATGAAACTAATGTAGACCTTAGAAGGTGATTACAGTTAATTTATAATTTTAAAAATAAATATACGCAACTATTTTAATCGTATTATTATTATTTATTTGTGTCAACGACACGTTGACATTAAAACGAGAGAGGTTATAGTTTTCTCCGCCTGAGGCAATTTCTATTCATAAATAATATCCCACGAGGCCAATATTCCAACCGTATGCATATCCTACAGTAACATTCCTCAGGAAAAATATAATACCTACCTAGCGAACACTTTAAACAATTAAACACCTCAGACGCTCGTATTTCTTATTTATTATAATATTTATAAAATAATACGTATTTATAACAATAATTTACCTATACGCTTGGAACTGTTTTGGGTCAACGTGAAGTCTCGAGTTTCCAGATATGTCCAGAAACTGGAGTTGTTTTGGGACTAGCGTCGATAGGTTGACCCTGTCCAGGTGGTTGTGAGCCAAATCTAGTACCTGACAGCACCAAAATCAATTATCTATTTATAAGAGAAAGTAAGTATTTCTAATGTTCCCTGGACCAGCCAGTATTATTAGTCACTGTAGTGTTTAATAGAGAGTAGTAGGCTACCTTGAGAGAGGTGGAATGTGAGAGTGGCGGAGCGGCAGTGAGCCTGTTCGAGTGGAGCCTGAGGACCCTGAGGTGCTGCCACTGACCCACAGACCCGGGTAGCCTCTCCATCTTGTTCCCGGACACCACCAGTTCCTCCATGTCCGGCCAACACCCGACACATCTGAACACATCCGCAATATCATTAGTCCCGAATTAGAACCGACTCCGCGCAGATAGCGAATTAAAGAGGATGACTATCTGGACGTACATGTCGGGAAGATGGGTAATTTTGTTGTAGGCGACGTGGAGGACCCTAAGGTTGGTGAACCTGGTGAGCGAGGAGATGGTGGTAAGCTTGTTCGCCGTCAGGTATAGCCTCTCCAGTTGGTGTCCATCTCCGACCGTTGAAGGTAGTTCTTCCAGATTATTTTTACTCAGGTTCAATACCTTCATTCTGAAACGTAAATTGTCAGTTATAGCCGCGAGCCATGCAATCTACTGGCATTCATCTTCATTAACACATGTTATATCTGCCAACATCCTGGACACTACGTTACCTCCGGCAACTGCGGACGAGTTATGTTTTCAGTTCGTAAAGGAACAGTTGGAACAGACTATACGGAATACGGACCTGGAAGTGGCCAAGAAGAAATGCTGCGGGAGGGCGGATATCTGGTTGCTCTGGAGGAAGAGCTGCTGGAGCGGTATGTGTCTGTGTAGGTGCGGCAAGCCGGCCAACCGGTTGAAGCTGAGCTGTAGGGTGTCGAGGGAGGAGAGCTCGCCGCTGAGCACCTCCTCGGGGAGGGAGGCCAGCTCGTTGTGGCTGGCGAACAGAGTCATCAACTGCTGACAACCGGCCACCCACTCGGGCAACCTCTCCAGGCAATTGCTACATCAACCACAAATTAGGTATCAACCTACCAACTAAACCACACACATCAGCCTACGGCATTTGGCCGAAAAGTAATTTAAATAAACTTTTTAAACACCGTAATTAATGATTTACTAGTAATGAAACGATAACAGTAAAGAAATTATGTCATTTTCTCTTAGAAAATATTTCCCGAAAGTTTATTTCCTTTTTGATGTCATAACCATTATACAATTTTCACTATATTTCTAATGGTTACATCACCTCATTGTTTAACAGTCTATACTCTTCCGAATAGCATTTTCCCATTGTTATTTAAAAAGAAATCTAACCAACTTAATTTAGCATCTTCCTGTATGGGCAGTAAAATGTACACCCGGCTATACAATAGTTATATACATTTGAAAAAGTGGTGCATAATTTTAAACCAATCTTTTATGCTAATAGTAGTGACTTTGGTTATTCTACTTACTATGATATATCCAAGTGCTTCAGTTTGGCGGGCCTGGGGTATATGGATAAACTCTTAAGGTCTGTAAGAGAAAACGAAAGTGCTTTTGTAACGTGTTTCGAACAAAAAATTGCAAATAAATAGAAACCGCCTTGGAGTAATTATTCCAGAAATAAATTAACTCGACTTACTGTTGTTTCCAGCGATAAGAGACACCAATGAAGATCCATTTAGTGAGAGGTCCTGAAGTTTATTTCTGGAGCACTGTATGTTTTGTAGTTTGTCCAGTGCAGTCAGGTCCAAGCTCTCGATGCTGTTCTCGCTCACATCCAATTGGGTTAGGTTCTGCAATTTTTATATTGCAATTTATTTTTTATTATTATAGAAATGTGTTTCCCATTATTCTCCCGAAAACTGGTTTTTAATTTTAAAGGAATGTCAAAAATAGCTGCGTTTGAGTACTAACGAAATATGAACTATGAATGCAAATTTCGACTAAGAAAGTGAACGATAATTGCGACCCGGAATGATAACGCGGAGCCGCTTCTAGAACAAACGCTCCACTCCAGTTGTTAACTGTTATTCCCGCCACTCTTTCTTCTCATTTTATCATTGAAAACAGTTGAAAATTTCCTACTTTTTCAAAATGTACAATACAACACTGTACCACAGTACAAGTGACAGTGACAGTGCAGTGAGGATGCCCAAAGAACATCCAAAGTGCCAAAGTAACTAACAGCGCTACTGAGCAGCCGAAACCGGTCTAGCAAAAGACCAAATCAGCGAGAGGAGACAGAAACACACGAAATCTACGGTATTCCAACCCCTCGCAGACCACAACACAGCCAAATCATTTTTGACTATGTTTTCAACTAATTTTCTGAATAAAAAACCTGTCGGCTTATCGCCATCTTTAGTATTCCGTCGGTAGTTAACTTCTTGATGTAATATTATAAAATTCTTTTGCAGTTTCCCATCCAATTTCTGGCGGTGCTTGAATTTTCGGGAACCGAAACTTTCGAACGGTTTCACTCGGAAGAAAATACCTCTTTCCCCTGGCTCCGCATTATTATTAAAGAAGAGAAAATCGTGAGATCGAAATTATATTTGCGTGGGATCGCTTCGAGAAATTGATTTTACTCGTGCCGATACAGAGAGCTAATTAGTCGGTAATTCTTTGGCCGATTGGTATTCACTTTCGAGATGGTGCCATTTTATGACCGCACTTGTACGGCCTTATTAATACTGAGGATATAACATATTATTTAAATGGAAATAGTGCTAAAATGAACTGGAACGACAGAATTACAAGGAAATTACATACGAGTGTATTAGTAAGATAATTTGGATGTCTATAGAACCATTAACAGGCAATTATTGAGTTTAGTTCAGTATTTCAGTTTATAGGTAGTTAAGTATAAAGTCATATCGTGGGGGCGAATTGTTAGTTTCATCTTTTCCTCGTCTTGGATAGCATTCAGTCAGTAATATAGGAGGCCGATGAAAAATCTTCTTATCACTGTTTCTGTATTCTTACTGTAATACTAACACAGAGAAATATTTAAATAGATTGCGGAAGGCCTTCAGAAATGTAGACACGAGTAGGTAAGTAGTAGAAAAGTGTGTGCGCGGAAACCAACATTGAACTCCTCCCCGATGTTGGTCTTCGTCATATCCATTATCGAAGTGTTCAGAAAAGTGGGCGCCTGTTCTGGTCACTTCATTTCGCGTTATACTTTCCTACTTCTCGTGGGCAGCCACCGTGGAATCGTAGCATTGTTAACACTCCGCCTTCTAGGCCAGATATGACATTCGTCATAATTTAAGTGAAAGTTCCCTATAGCCCTCAAATTATGCGTTCGTCTCGAACGGTTCTCCAATTCGAGCTATGAAGCTGGGGGCATTCCATCCGCCTAAGGACTGGAGAGGCCCTCGGGTGGCTCGAAATGTTGTACAAAAGCGGCTTTCGGTACCATGCCAGTTAAAACTCCGGAAGTGAAGTCAGGAAATTCAGTCAGGGATGATAATAAGGCTCTGTCAATACATTTCAGTATCATTTTCAGGTTACGACTGCGTTTGCAGGTTTGTTCGACACGAAGTGCGTATTATCTTTTTGTGTATAATGCGTATAAAATACCGAGTAGACGTTTCCCTCGATGACAAGCCTGGGATGTTGCGCTTTGGAGAGTGTGGCCGGCGAATGTTGGTTAAGGCTGGGAAAGTAGCTTCTGTGCGATTCGACGACTCTCCTGTACTCGACCAGCCTGAGGCCTCCCATGGCCTCCCAAGGCGCCATCGCCCGGCCCCCATCATCCTTCCATGTACCGCCACTCGCTACACCTCGCCAACTCCGAAACGACAACAAACCAAATTCGCGATCCCATATCGGTGTCTGACCGAAGTCCTATATGAGTCTGTCTTTTGAAGCCGATAAGTTTTCACAGATTTATACGGATACGGATAGAAAGAAATTAGGTTCAACGATTCTCTATTATACAACTGTGAAAAAACATAAGGTATCAAATAAAAGCGATGACGCTTTTAAAAGATAAGTTACTTTGAGGGGAAGGGCATCCGTTCTATATAAAATGTGTGTCACCCGAGCACTCGCGTGTCTAACGTAGACAGGACCTGTCTGGCAATCGTAGGCGACAATTGTGGTCTCGCGGGTACAAAATGTCGGTAGAGGCAGATACCCAACGGGGACTGGGCACGCTTCCACGCCGTATGGTAATTAAGGAGTGATTGTGCGGAGTCTGGGAGCCCTCTCCCTCCCACCAATGGCCGCCCCACCACTCTCATCCCTCACCATCGTTCAGAACGCCGCTGGCTCTAGTGGTGGGACAGGCCTGATGAAAATTATCTCAAGATCTGCTAACCGCCACTGTAGACTAGCTAAGGAAGTAGGTTCACATTAAAAAATATTAAGAGAGCTAGGAGGAGAGAAAAAGATAAAGAATTATTAAGAGAGAGAGTTAGAGAAGCTTATCGGGGTTTTTACTCATTACAGGATGAAGATAGTTGAGTAGTGTAGACCGGTAGTTGCTAGACCGGTCTAGCAAAAGACCAAACCAGCGAGAGGAGACAGAAACATCACGAACCTACAGTATTCCAACCCCTCGCAGACCACAAAACAGGTATATTAAAATAGTTGAGTAGGTTTATTAGGGTTGGTGTATGAGGTTTATTAAGGTGTAAGTGAGTTGCAGCATGGGATACGTCGGAGGGGTGGAAGTCAGGAAGAGGTGGTGATAACTGGAGCAGGATGAGCAGTCCGTCTTCAATAAGATTAATTTCCGTAGGATCTATGCTATCAGGATGAGATATAAAAACAGATAGAGTTTTTCTTCGTTTATAACAGCCCACGTTGCGTTGTCTAGTCGAATGTTAAAGAAAAATAATCACTGTGTATTGTGTTATTCAATGGTTATTTTATGATTTGTTGGTTTTTTTATAACTTCTGTACTACGATATATATATATATATATATATATATATATATATATATATATATATATATATAAGCTGCAACATTGTCAGCTGTTCTGTTTGGTTTATATTTTACAAGATACCGTTGAAATAAAACTGTAATTTTTTTTGCAGGTGTTTTCCCTGACGACATATATGCAATATGTTCTCTAACTGTTTTAATGAATATCACAATAAACAACTGCAGTATCGAATAATGATGTTTTATTCTAACAACATATTGATCCTCCAAGTCTGACGACTGTCGATTTTATTGCATGGGAAGGTTTTTAAATCGAGTAAAATGACCTACGCCTATAGTTCGTACTGCGGGTGTTAGAAACGGAAATAGGTGAGATCGCGTTTACTCATTATAATACCGTAATAATTACACAGAATAATTTTAAACTAAAGTAAGCTGGCACACTGGTGCAGGACTCACGTGCGCAGTCAGTTTATTGGCGGTAATAATCCAAGGCCCCTCCCTGTCGTAGTTTCTTTTGAATTCAATTCAAAATGTTCGTTCGCACGTCCGCCATATAACAATTCTGAGAAAATATCCCGCTTTCTTTTATTATTCCCCCAAAACAGAGAGTCCTTCATTAGTGACCTGTTAACACGCTTATTATATCAAGAAATCGGTCCGTTTGGGCTGCACGTAAGCGACTGAACAACATACATAAATTTTGTATTATTATGGAAGATAAAAAATATCATCAACGTGACCTTTCTATTAACGCTATAGATAATTTTGATGGGATATTTACAGATGGTGTTATTCCTCACGATAATATACTGAGGTACTTAAGGACGTCGGCTGATGAGTGCAGACCATCTAAGTAATATGCGTCTAAATAGTATTATCTGAATCTAAGCAGTACTCAGAAGGGAAGTTGGATAATTGCACCAGTTTATTATTAACGGAACGCTAGTGACTGTGGCGATAAGCTGACGACCTCAGGACTCTAAATAAGAGGGTGGAGACTTTAACCGTTTTCACTAATTTTAACAATCAACAATATTTTTTCAGCAATTTTGTTCCAGTAGTATTTCAATGTGAATGGTATTTTCACTTTTACTTTTTTGTATTCTTGTGCTCTCACAAAGACTCGTTAATTTAACAACGTCTACAACACCGATAATCGGGGATGGGAAAATCGATGGTTTTTTCACGAATAATCTATTACTTCCGAAATGAAGTAATAATAACGCAGGATGTACACAACTTCATGGAAAATAGAAAAACTTTTAAAAGATATGAACAGCACTTGTAACAGCTTAATCCTATAACGGTCTGAAGTGGGGATTGAAGCGACTCCATTACTTATCTCAACAAATTGGAACGTGATACCTATAAAACACGATTATAATCCTAAAAGACATACTCCCACCGATCCAAACATGACATTCCCGAATCCGACCGTCAACAAGAGAACGAAGACATAGTCCATACATTCATTATATAATAGATTAAAGGGTTACTGAATATGGCCTGCCGGTCCCAAACCGGTCTAGAACACGACCAAATCAAGGAGCGGGGGCGGAAGCTTGAAAGAATTATAGTACTCCCTTGCAGAAAATAATCTTCGGAGGTTCAAGGGAATCCACGGCACCTACGGGGTATCTACATCGCCCTTGGGTTTGCTATATTGTAACTGATGCAGCAATGTAGCCGTAGGATGGTATCTCGCTAACAATGGGATGGTGGTGGTGTTGCTAATGGTTTATGCTGGGTTGGCTCTGAAATTGGCGGAAATGACGTCGACACCGTCCCCAGCCTTCTTCCCTAACCTTTTAACGGGAGGATCTTCTGCTGTCTAAATAACCGTCTCGAGTACAGTGATCTATGCACAATGTGAGGTGCATTTCAATAAATACTTATTAGCCTCTCCATTATTTTCTTTTATATCAACGCTTTTTTTTCGATGAAATGAAAAGTCAATGGCAATAGGTAAAATTCCGATAAACAGACACATAGGAATATCAATATTTGTATGAAAAACCTGATGAGAAACGATAAATTTACCGTAACGTCCATAACAGAGTATAAATCGGTTGCCAATGAGCACAGACGACAGCAAAGAGGCGGCCATTTTTGTGCCTCTGTAAATCGGTTAAGATAAGTGAGTGCGAATTTCAGAAAGCTTGCACAGTTTTCTAATTGAATTGTTTCTACTCACGCCATAGTTGCCGAGTATGATGTTGCCCTTGAGGAGGTTGGCTCTGAGGTTGACCGACTTCAAGTCTTGAGGCCTGAGTCCTGCCCCGTCAACCCCAATCCCGTTCTTGACCACATTTTCTTTGTCACCTTCCACGACATCCTGAGCCGACAAGAGGATTGCACATTAATCATTATAAGTATTTCTCGAGTTATATGCCAATTAAGGCACCCACCGAATTTTCCTTCAATTTCAATTATTAAACTACAGGAGCTGATAAATACCATTACATACGGTAATTACGTATCAAGAAACAGTGAATTGATTTAGGTTTTAATAAAATTACACTCTAAACTCAAGGGTGGTTACCAGTAGATTGAGGGCTCTCATGTGGGTTGGTTGGGCGAGGAAGTTGGGTAGAGCTTGGAGTCTGTTGTGCGAGATTGATAGGTTCTTGAGGCTCCGCCAGCCCCCACAAACATCACTCAGTACGTTCCTGTCCAACTTTATCACCTCCAACCTGCAACATCATATGTAGTGGATGCAGAAAACCTATTTCGGACGCCTTTTGAGCAAGGCGAGGGCTAGGTTCGATATTCCCAAATAATAACAATAACGCCAACTAATCCGTACAGAGAATTGAGCTCTGTGTCTCAGAATGGAAATATACATTTATTAAAAGGTTAGCTAGAACCACTTAGGTCATTTGATTTAGCAAAAATGGTTTACTTATGGTTTATCTCACGCATTAACATCAAAACCCCGACGTAGAGCAGTCATGGTGAATCCATGAACGTTGTACTTACAGGCAACAACTGAGTAAACCTTCCCTTGCCGATCCCATTTTGATATTGTTGTCAAGATACGACACCAGAAACAACAGTGTACAAAAACATTTGCAATCCCTTCAAATCCACTGGCCAAGGTCCTAAGGCTAAGGCCCTATCTTGTTAGCTCCTTCTCCAACAAACGCTTGGGATAAACTCTTCATCTCGGGCTGGAAGAAATTTTGTTATCGTAAATGAAATCAAAACCCTACTATTTTTCGGTATCGCAGCAATTGCGAAAACACAATTATAATCCGAAAGCGAAAAACATTTCACCGCTACAACTTTCCAAAAAATCAGGAGGATAAGGAAAGAAGCGCGCTCTAACTCTCTCGCCTATCGCTGTCATCTGAAATCGGTTATCTTCAACTACTTTTAGTTTTTATATTTCGAAACTGTACTATAATAAGTTGGAGTGACTGAATTTCTGTATAAATAAATTGCGCCATGAGTCGGAACCTGTTAACACGGCTGGGAGACCGTGTTCATGTTTATGAACGGTAACCAACATTCTAACACCTACGGTTTATTTAAGTTAGCAAATTTTACAGTGGAAACATTCCTTATTGTATTGTATTCTCTCGTTTGTTTCCTTCAACGCTCCCCTTTTTTCATATTCCCGCTTTCTCTAAGGGCATTCCTCAGTTAACTGTAGTACATGAAGGAACGCCCTACTACGCTAGTAGGGAACATCTGTGAAACGCTGGGAAGTAATTTTTAAGGTCAACGGACGAATATTATTTCCTTCCATCTATTGTTTCTGCGCTGTGTTTTGCCGGAGACGGGAATAGAAGAACTATTAGCATTTGGTTCAATAGCTGGCTATTAGGGCCGCGTGGATGCGCGGGTGCCGTGTTGCGCAACACTGTTGAGCAACAGATGCCCGCAATAGCCGACACTCTTCTCAATGGTATCCGACGGTTCGGCTCTCGTTATTCTATTTTAGTTTGCATTATTCATGAGTACCGTTCAGCTACAATGATTTTAGCTGCGTCGTAGACACACTGCGATATTTGACCCGCCGGGTTCTATGAAATGAGTTTAATGAAGTCGTCCGAACCGTTAGCGTTCATAAACGCTCAACAAACAAATCAAAAACAAACAAAATTTAACAATGGATAGTCGAATTAAGTAAGAAATACTGTGTATTATCACGGCGGTATTACAAGAGTTGTAGAATGGTACGATAAATTGTAATGAGAGGGATGCTAACGGAGAGGACTACAAATAGAGAACAAGAGTGAAATTATGGTAACAGTGCTTTTAAAACCAAGAATATAATTCCTTTCATTATATTATTTTTGTGCAATTCGTAATATCGAACTCGCTGTGCCGTCGGGAGCTCGGGCAAACTGGGGATGTTGATAAAGAACTGGAGGACTCATCAGATATAACACCCAGAAAAAAGTAAAGAACTAAACGGAAGGCGGTGGAAATTCCAGCCAAGATGTTGAAACAATGAGATCTTCGTCTTGGATAGCGGGCTTATTTTTTTACTTTTCCACTGTTAAAAGGAAAACAGTTACCGACACTTGTGCGGGACTGGAGGGTGTTTGCAGCTGTGAGGATACACAGGCAGCGAAACTCGACGGGAAATTAAGTAACGCGAATGAATCCTTTGCCAACTGTTTTGCTTCATCTCCTGTTTCCATATACAAATTACAAAACGCAGCGTACGAGTATCAATCCCGATACATATATAATTTCTATATTTAGGAATGGCAAAGAAAACATGACAAACTTTCACAAAACGTATGTCACATTTTAATGAATGTTCGGACAGAGTAAACTCGCATTTCCTATAAACGGAAAGTCGAAGA
The DNA here is from genome assembly GCA_019843655.1 of Lethocerus indicus. NCBI lineage: Eukaryota > Metazoa > Arthropoda > Insecta > Hemiptera > Belostomatidae > Lethocerus > Lethocerus indicus. The sequence continues at coordinate 17,932,424 of JACDQD010000002.1, forward strand.
GAGGCTTTTTTATCATCAAACATATTAGTCACATCATTTCGATCATATCGCACAATAAAACTGAAGACACATTCAAAGAAATAACCAAAAAACCTACCATTCCTATAACAATCTGCATTTCCTAATGTACTCCTAATATTACAGAAAAACGTTTGCTCATGGAATAATAAAGATTAAAAAGGCATCAGACATAATACATATATTTTCTTCGTACTCATTTTCGAGGCCTATCTAACATCTATCTATTTTCATAAGAACCGTTAAGTTCCTTGTCAACTCAGTTATTTCCAATAAAACAGCTTGAAACCGATGCATGTCTAGTTAATATTTTGAAACTTCGCAGACCTCCTCATAATTATCTTAAACCGATAATTAAGGCGATAATACCCGGATGTTAACAATTTCAAGTTTTGTTTTATCGACTGCGGTCCTCGTGTTGACGATCGCGGAACAGGGAACGCGCAGAAACGTTTGAAAAATACGCGATGGAAAGTTAAGAATGTGTAGGAAGAGTAGGCGAGAGAGCGAGAAGAGCCAGAAGACCGGAGCGGGCACTGAGCCGGCGGCGACTTTAACGTTGGGTTAAGCCGGTAACAGACCAAGTCTCCACAACCACAAGTGTACATATAATTTCCTCATATACGGCTTTTTCTGTGCTCATCGTTTGGGCCCAATAACTCATATAATGTCTATTACGTACAATCAATCCGACGTTGTGCTCATTTTATTCGACGGAAATTACGCTGTTTCCTCGAACTGTTAATTGCGTTATGTAAATTAATAATATAATCTGTCGCAAATTATCGTTCAAAAATTCACGAACATAATTACTTGGCGATGTACAAAATGAAGAATTTTATCTTGAGAACTACTACTGGTACCTGCGAAAATCGATTTTTAAGATGGCGAAACTCCAAAACAATATTTATTTTTATGGAACTGGGATTTAGCCAATTTAATTTAAAAAATTAAAAATCGTAAGCATATTTCTTAAGAATTAAATGCTTAGGTACCTTATTCAACTGGCATTTTCGAATTTGCATGATAAACGTATTCATGTACGATAAATTTGTAGCTAAATCATAATCGATTTTATAAATGACTGATAAATGTCTGGTTTAACATAGACTGGGGAAGATTGAACACGCCAACACAGCATAAACGTAGCTGAGAGCTGTACGCGGAAGTCACTGGAACGCGTGAAATATGCCTATGTTCCAAACACCTCTGTACAGTTTTACAGGAGCTGACAGTAAACCGGATCATATGCAGACCGATGAATTTAACGGGTACACAGAGTAATGAAAAACGCTTCTACCATCATTACTCTCTTGTGCCAGTAGTATTCCTTTGGTAATACAAAGGAGTACGTACATTTGTTCGGGTGCCGATGAACCACTACCGCTAGTACGGAGAGACACTGCCCTTTTTATCATATAGATAATATTTTTAGTTAAATTCAAATCCTCAACAGTATATCAGGTGTATTAGCACTGAGAAAACAAGAAATGTTGAGCATTTTAAGTCTTCTCCACTGCAGTTCAAACCAGCCTAGCCTAGGACACCTCCCATTCCGCCACATCTTTCTCAAGACGGCGATAGTGATTCGCGGACTATCACCGGTATGAACTAGAAAGGACGTACCTAGTATATACGACGAAGATGTTTCGGTAGAACGTTGTTGTTGACTGGGCGAAAGCTGACTGGGATCTGCCAGTTAACTGTGTAGATTCCGCGATCAGATAGAGACCACTCTGACTTTCGATGTAACTTCCAGTGCAGAGCCGCGTTACGTCAGAGGGTACCGGCGTCGGCGTGAGGAGTGGCCGGTGCCGATGCCGGGTGCGTCAGAGCGTCACGACACACTCGAGTTGCTTCCAGACAACTCAAGAGGAACTACGCCCTTTACTCTGCCCACCCTTCCCCCCTTACAACTCACTCCGGGGGACGGACCCTACCAGCATCACTAATATACATTATTATTCTCGGCGAAACAAACCATTCTTTCTACGCACGATTTTTGTCGTTCTAATATTTTTTCACCGTTCGACAAAATAAGTTGACGTCTCAAAATGACCCATTTTCAGTTCAATAACACCCTGATTTAATAATTTCTTTGCACGATCTGTAGAAACGCCTTCAGTAAATGTGGTTAAGGAGGATGGCGTGAACGGGTACGCTTAATCCGAAGTAAGAAAAAATGGATTCCGTCCCCTGACCTTCACTTTCTCTGTTCTAGAGGCATCTCACCAAGTCCCTTCCACCTGACAGAACTGCAATCCACAGTAATACCGAACAGCAGCATACCTGTCTGCATTGTACCCGTTATATATAGAAGTACACGTAGACATAAAACGTATCAGATTACTAAATATCTCTGTATATCCGGCATATGAAATATAACTTTCGTAAGAATGGAGAATCTGTATGGGCCTTTTTATTAACTTTTATTTAGCGTGTTTTACCAAATATAAATTTGTCCTTAATTCGAAATATTTCAGTTTTCTCATTGGACACATTAAAGTTATTGAGATTTCAATAGTGTAGATTCCTTGGAATCCTTGGCCCTATCCGTGGACCCGATGTATAAATAATGCGACGTTTCGACATTAAACCCAACCGTCTCACTCGGGTGTTATATATGTGGCTTATAGGCCAATGCCACAAAAAAACGTAATAAAAGGTACGCCAAATAAAAGGTAATAACAACGCGTATATAGATTCCTAGTTCTTAGGGGAAATTACGTTTCAGCTACCGAGTATATAGAGATAGTCAGTAATCTGATTCGTTTTGAGGAATGTACATACTTGTATATAAAATGGGAACAAAGCAGACAGGCTGTTCGGTATCACTGTGAATTGCTGCCAGGTGGAAGGGACTTGGTGAGATACTTCTAGAACGCAGAAAGTGAAGGTCAGGGGATGGAATCCATTTTTTACTCGGGATTAAGCGTACCCGTTCACGCCATCCATCGACTAGAAGCGGTTGTTCGGATCGCGGAAAGAAATTAAATGCGGCACAAAATTAGTTCATCCCGATTAAGGCCCATTGTACGACAAGACTTGCGAACTGCTCAGTTCTCCGTTCCGATTTAACAGCACTCGAGAGCTGGTCAGTAAAATATATTTGAGTATTGTCGGTATGTACCGGATTCTACAATCCCATAACGGGGGGACACAAGGAAGGAATAAGGTATGAGCTACTTACCAGGGCAGTTTGGCTAGTTGGGGCGGCAGATGGGTGATATCGTTGTCGGATAGGTCGAGGAGTGTGAGCCGGTTGAGGGCGGCGATTAGGGGCGGGACGCGGGTGAGAGCGTTTGCGGCGAGGGAGAGGCTCCTGAGGGAGTGGAGGCTTGCCAGCGGCTGGAGCCCTCCGTCGAGGCCGCACTCCAGCCTGTTCCTGGAGAGGTCGAGCTCCTTGACGCCCGGCCAGGAGGTGGCCACGCTCTCCGGTAAGCGGCACAGGTCGTTGCCCGACAGGTCCAGCCGTTCCCCGCCTCCGCCCCCGCTTTCGCCACCCCGCTCGCTACCCTGAAAAAAACAACATAATCCTATTAGATGAAATACGATATACTTCGTTTATAGTGCGTCCGGTATTATGTATGTTATTGAGTTTGACGGATATTATAAAAGACAGTTAACCCGAATATACTATATTGTGGCCAGAGTTCTGTCTGTTTTTTTTAATTTTTTCTCTCTTCGGGTGAGAATGTGCGAAAGTCTCAACATTGCCTGGTGACTGGCTCTTTAACTTTTAATTCTGAGCTAATTTATTCTTCCCCTTAATGGGCCCATTCTTGCCATCGGTTTCTCCTCGCTAATCTTCGTTAGGGACACTTTTCTTTAGTAGTTCTCCGGCTTTTCTCGTTTTCGAGCAAACCAGAATTCCGTCGGGTGTCAAGGAAAATTGACGAGAAATTCGCGGGTATAAATCGAATAATTGGCACATTCGCCGATGCTCCGAGGTTGGGCGCCTGCCCTTTAGCAGATTTTCGATACAATCCGGCAGCGGGCGGGTGGAGGTAAAGCACACATATTTGAAATAGCCGAGCGAGGCGTGCCGCGAGGGGTCAAGGTGAGAGGCCCGTCTACAACACAACATACAATTATCCCGTGATCGTGCACTAACAAGTTAGCGATCGAATTTCCACTGACTGCGTTCCACGGTAGAACGCGAAAAGTAAAAAATCCGAACTTGTCACTATTCTGACGTGACAAGGAGGTTTCGAGATCTAGGATACTAAATGCAGGAATATAGTAAGTGGCATTTCAAACAAAACGTTATTTCAAACCCTCGCGGAACAGCAAACACTTAGTTTAATTTGCTATTATTCTTTACAAATATTGCCTTTGGTTTAATTGAAGAATTAATACGCTGGCACTAGCTCCACTGTGAATATTTTGTCATATCAATGCCAAACAGAATTAGACTGTAACATAGACGCGCGGCGACATTTGCGTGTAAGAAAATGTAAAGTTAACGATGCGAAAACATAATGGGGAAATTTTCGACCGAGGACCGGGGCATTATCCTCAACTACCGCATTCGTTTTCTTCTTTCCTGCTTCTTGGGTGCCGCCAAGGGACAACACTTCAAACGCTAAGTGTAGTTGAGATTTGAGCAATGAAAGAAGTAATGAAGTTAGAAAATGAGGACAACACTTGGCCTAGGGAAGCTTTTCAGTTAATGATGGCATGACATTTATGATCTTGCACCACAACCAATCCACTCATGAGTGCTTACCTTACAGTTGCCTATTTCTAAGCGATTCAGGTAGATTCCGGTTGAAATTCATATTTCCTATCGGACTATTTGTGATCAGTAACCTAGCCCAGCTTTTGTTCTGGCTCACTTGAAATAGCATTAGTTTCATTCATAAATTATTTTAGGTGTAAAACATCTCAAACACTGACACTTCAAAATATGCTTCTTTCAACAGAGATTAAATTAGTCGTATCATATTTCGGAAAATTATCCGTTGCAGTGATTGTAAATGATGAAATGACCCATTGTTAAATGAGAAAAATTAAGTTATTGTTAATTCAATTACATATTGTTAAGTGTCACCAAATACTATTAGAAGTAAATATACAACAAAAACATATTAAGACAACGGATCCTAGTTAATGGGTTAATTCTAAAAATTAACGTACATTAAAGACCGAAGGGGTGACCTCCTTGCCACGAACTTGACGACGACTCGTTATGCTCATTTCTCCCGCTCCACATTCTACGCTCTTCCGTTACGAAAATCAAACTGTGTAATTGCAATTACGAAAAGGGGCGGAAAATCTTTTGTCGATATCTACATTGCCGCTTTGAACAGCGTACGAATATTAATTAATTAAAAGGTACCGAAAGAGACAGGGATAGAGGCAGTGACTTTCTACTCGCCGTGGGGGTATTTCTGAACATTTCAGATCTCATTGTTCCATCGGAATCTAAACTTATGTTCCCTTTAAACCATTAATTTGGATTAAGAATGTGGATTAAGTATATACATATTAATTAATTTCCCCCAGGCAGTTTTTCATTTAGTAAAGACTATCATGACAGGTAATTAATGACATAAACGAAACGAAATAGTTTCTTTAGCATTTGGCTAATTTTCAATTCCATCGAGATACTACGGACCTTTATGTTGCTAATATGCAAGCTTTCAAAGGAGATTGAAATATATATCACATTTTTCATCCATAGTCACTCAGTTTAACCATATAGAGAGTTTTATATAGCGGTGTATTCGCCCCAAGAAAAGCCTTTCAAGCAACACCGTTTTAAGCCGATTGAAAACATAAAACAAATGTCTGCATTGGACAATTAAAACCTCATTCTTGAAAATAATAGGGGTAGGTGAACTACGCATGACGGAAATCTTCGACAGAATCTGTACCAAATGACACGGTATTTTCCGACACGTTGCGGTACAAATGGGGGTCGGCCTCTAATCAAGATCTCCTACGGCTCTACATTTCTAACCTGAATTTCCATTAAAGAGAACATCATCGATAAGACCTTTAATTAATAGGCTAGGTTAGAATCCTGTACCCATTTTATAAACGAGACCCAGAGACTTGGGTTGTTACCTCTTGTCCTGCCGGTGCCGCTGAGGGCATGAAGAAAGGAAAACCTCTAAGTACCTTGGCTGAAATATTTTATTGTATTACTTTTTCCTTACCCTTTTTACTATTGGATAGTAATTGTAATATTTTGCAACAAATGGCGTCGAACTAGCTGCACGCGTGACAGCATTTATCCGGTGGAGGATCCGTTACATGGATATATTTGGCGTCAGAAAAAAAATTAATGCCGTTAATTATTTCTATAATTGGATTCGATTATCGCGATTTATCTCAGTTGTATATCCTTCAATTAACAGCGCCGATTTACATAGTTAAAAAAATTGCGTAACTTCAAGTTGAGAAACAACTGTTTTGTCTTCGCGGCCGAGTGGTCTGTAGCTTACGGTGCCCCCGAGACAAAAGATGATTGTCTAAGTCCTTCCGCAGTCTTTGTTAGTTAATTACAGGAAGAGACCTGACACTCTTAATATTGCTAACCATTATATTTCGAAATAAAATCCACTACGAATATACCATAAATTTGTAAAAGAATTCAGAAGCGATCGGCGTTAAGGTTGTACATATTATTTCAATTAAGGTGTTTTATAGAATTATTGATACTGAATGTGTGATTGCACTTTTGCAATTTGTTTGCAAATTGTATGCTTTCATGTACAGGATTTTAATTTTTAATATCCTTGGTATTATTCACAGAGGTAGGTAACAAAAATAATAAAAATAACTTTTAATTCACAAATCTAACGGGCGAGAAAATTAAATGAATTCAGATGATTGATCCCGTCAGACAAACCGTCCACAAATTGCCGGACCAGAAACACATTTTTCCCTAGTGTTGTAGTTTTCTAGGTGCTGTATTATTTTAACGATATCAAATGTTATCATACTGGAATTCCAATTCATTCCTCTGAGCAACGTTTGCCAAAGGTCTGGGAGTTGAACCAAGTTCGAAGTGCATCCAATCTCGAATCAGAAAGTCGAATGTTTCCTTGAAATTTGTTACCTGCGGCAGCCTCTCGACTTCAGCTTAACGCTTAGCGCTTACTCATTATTCTCTCTCATAAGGAAGTTTAACGAACGTTCAATACCGCTCCGACTTTCTGTCTGAATAAATAGGGTAAAGGTAAATACTGTATTATGATTAAATTTACGATACATGATATCACCCATTCATATCTTCACATGAAATCAAATACCTGGCTTCCAAGGTTGGAGAATGGTGCGAGTACAATATCTTGGTTTTTTCTTTTATTTAGTGAACCTTCCAAGAGGTTTTTGAGGTAAAAGAAGGAGAAAAAACCTCTAAAGTATAATTTCTTTTGATAGATTCCAGTATGGTGTCTAACAATAAATTTATCTGTTTCGTTTTTCACTGTTCTCAGTGAAGAAACAGATATACTGAAACGAAAAGTGAAGTGTAGGAATTTTAGAAAGGGAATAATAACGTTCATAAAATTTAAATTATACTCGGATCGAGACAGTGTGTCCATAAAAGGAGGGAAATGTAAAGTTTGCATTCCTACAAAGCATTACTTAGCTCCATACACTGAAATTATGCGTTCCAAAATAACTGTTTATCGACGGAAATTTTAGATTACCTCCTGAATTAGATTTGAATAATGGAACTATTCAAATGTAATGAACTATGTAATGAACCGATTCATAAAAGAATGTTGATCGAGACATTTCTAAATGCCGAATTTATTATAATTTTGCTTGCTTTAATTAGTGATGAGAATTAAATATGCTCATCCGATATTTGGACTGTTCAATACTTTTTAGCTAAGTGAATCTTTTGTTCTTTAGAAGAAATATTATTTTCTGAGTCCGCACGGAGATGTGTTCTTATATGTGATGTGTATCATTCTTTCCTGTATTTTAATCTCACGTTGGACATTATAAGGATGTAATAATTAATTCCGGACCCAGAAGCATAACTCGCACCGTTCGATCAAATGACGCATTTCGAACAGCAAAAAAACATAAAAACAACTTGAACCTGATAAAATCGTGTACCGCCGAGACAATAAAAACCAACACGGTAGTATTATGAGTGCCGACACAATTCTTACAGAAGACTTTATATTGGTCCGCAATATAAAATAAAAGAAGAAAGGAAAGACAATATGATGAATGTTAGAGGTTGACGATTAGTTTTGCCTTCATAACCTTATAAGAGATGCAGATTTAAATTATCGCAAATGATCGGAAATTTTCTATCAACCGACAAACTGTACACATTTTTATATTTCTGCCGAAAAACGAACTTCATGATTACCTCGAGTGAATCCGGGTCCATTTCTCAGCGGAGGACAGAAGCATGACCACCGGGGAGTCTCAAATTTCGATAGCGGCGCCGCGAACGATTTATTTCCAGGACCGACACTGAACGTGAAGAGTCAACCGGGGTACTGGGTGGGGCGGCCCCCGGAGGGCCACATCCCGCCAGACACAGCACTGGCAGTGGCCCGCTCACAACTCTGCCCCCAACCGACAGACAGAAGGTCGACCTCTCTTTCCCTCTCTCTACCTCCAAGCCTCTCTCTCTCTCTCTCTCTGTAGCACGCTTTTTCGTAGGCCGAGCTACGCCCAGTGACAGGCAAGACGGAAAGACGGACACTGAGAGTGTTCAACAGCTACGAGGGAGGAGGTGGAGGAGGTGGAGGAGGAGGAGGAGGAGGAGGAGGAGGAGGAAGATGTGGTGGTGGAAGTGAGGACACCGCGACTAAACGCTAGACGACTGGTGGGGACAGATCGCGCCCGGTCAATCTGGCTGACGACCCTTGTCTCCTTCCGTTTCAGCCTTAAACTTTAATAAAATCATAAAACCATTTTCCGATCATCACTCCCCCGATTTTCAGTCGAGTTTAGGTAAATGGATTACGGAAAATTCGGCTCATTACCGATAAAATGAGGAACATTATTAAAAAGAATGAGGAATGCCGGGGGGAGGAAGGCAGAGAAGCTAAGAACGGTTTGTGATCGGACGAAATCAATAAGAGGAGACGGGAGATTGCAAGAATTGTGATAAATTTAATTTAGGGCAATTCTTGAGATGGTTGCGAGAGTTTGTACTGCTGGTGCCCCCGTACCCGTTATTTTAAATATTCCAGTATCACTTATGTTCCAGTTATAACATGGGGGTGAATCACATATTGTGATATAGAGATTATAATGGAGAAAAAAGAGATTATAATGGAAATAAATAAATTTATTCCTCGAAAATAGCGGACATAATTTTGCGAGATTCTCGAAAGGACCGCAAGCTGTCTGTTGTACAATTGTTTTCTACTGAGTTAGTGTTGGAATATCGCAGTACTTTGAGGTTTGAATATGTTCGACAAATTTCCCTGCACAATCGTGTTGCAGCAGGAGTTGCGCAACTCTCCTCGCTCATTGTCTCAGTCAATCAAATTGCGATCTAATCCACAATCAATCTGGGGTACTGCGTTGAGGACTCGGGTCCACTACAGGACATCGACCAAGTCACGATCAGCAATCAATGTTACAACAGACACGAGACCCAACTGTGTTGGGTTTTGCCGTTTGCCAATTTTTCGGTTTCTTTTCACCGATCCAGAGTTTAGTACCAACATCGAAGTACGTAACTTTAATTGAACCACACAATGAAGGGGTTCTGTCCGTATACGGCTTTTCGATAAGGGGAAAGTCGATTTGGATTATTTGTAATTGGATACCGAACTTACTATAGTTGGGAGAAACAGGATAACATAGTCTCTCTCAAATGAAATATTTCTTATCGAATGTATGTTCTCCCTGCAGACAGCATTTGATGATTAATTTGAGTATTGGGTATTCCATTAGCTCTATTGGCAGATTATTGGCTATACTTTTGTTGTACAAGAATACCAAACATAATTTCGTGTGTTTCTGTCTGCTCTCGCTGGTTTGGTCTTTTGCTAGACCGGTTTCGGCTCCTCCCCATTTTCAGCAGCGGTGTTAGTTACTTTGGCACTTTGGAGGTTTTTGGGCATCATCACTGCACTGTCACTGTCACTTGTACTGTGGCACAGTGTTGTGTTGTACTGTGGTACAATATTCAGTTTTTATTTGTCTATGAAAGTTTTGCTTTCGCTTTAAATAAAAATTATTAGATATAGATAAACTAGGGCCCCCCTGAATGTGGTGCGGAAATGTACTTAACTAAAGTTCGTTAGGTGAACTTCCACCGATAAACCTTTTTCAATAAATAAGAAAAACGTTTATAATCGTAAATACACAATATGGAGCCCATAGGAATCCAAACCTGAATCTTGTGAACTGTTTGACAATTTAATAAACTAACCCAACTACACTGCATTGGTTTAACGTGTTTTGCAAATGCCATCGGCAACTAATATGTTTAAGTCGAAACTACCTTCCGTCAATATGACTTGATGGATTTATCCGCGATTACGATCGCCCAAAACAAAGGGCGAATCAATTCAAAACACAGAGTCCAAAAACGTTCGTACGGACGTGCGGGATAAATTGCCGATTTAGAGGTGGACTGAGAATAGAAAAAGAAAAATGAGTAAACGGGCCGCCTCGATTATGGGGACCGGGCGTTGGAAATCGCGGACAAAATGGGCCCTGTCATGAGTTCTGACATTCTCGCACGACCGTAACCGACGTTTGGGGAGGGAAAACAAGAAATGGAAAGTTCTTCCTTGAAATATAGACGGACGCAGAACGGAGAGAAACTCGGGATTATAGACTGGCCCGGGGCCAAAAAGGCAACTGGACCCCGACCGAGATCACCGGCACCGATTATTTATTTACCCAATGTCCGGGTTATGTACAACCTGGTCAACTCTAGGCTAGGGCCCTTCTATTCAACAGCACAATTGTTGAATTAAATGCAATTCTCAAAATATAAATGTTTTGTTTGCTCCCTGATGTTCCTAATAAACAGCACATTTCAACGACTGCGATGCTTTGAAGGACGAATTTTTTGCATATTTGCGCGGGCAATTAATTAGGTTAACAAATTTATTCCAATATATCATAATTCTTTCAGTTTTCTATTTCCGCACATTGATTTGGTGTCCATGCATCTCCTATACTATATAAATTTGATGAAAAGCATAAACTGGATCAAATATATATATATATATATATATATATATATATATATATATATATGTTCCTTAATTTTTATCCAGCACATACACATGTCCTATTGTTCCGTTCAGTCAGCACCCCCCTCCCCCATTAGAACCTTCTCGCTCCAAATTTTCCCAGTATCCAAATTCCTTAATAAATGGAACGACGTTTTCCGTAATTTTATATTTTCCTCCATGACACCCCACACGTGTCTGGGGAATAGTATAATGGATCGATTAGGAAAGGAAAAGAGATAGAAAAAAAAAGAACAGACGGCAAATTCTGGAGCCAACATGAAATCGTGACACCAAAACGCTTATCGCTAATGAAAGGCGCCGAGAAACTAATGTCAAATAATTTTCGGTTTTGATGGAAAGTACTTTCACTTAGGAATTCCGTGCTAATAGGGCGCAGTAGCCGGCCTCGACTTTTATACGATTAAACGGAGTACGATGTCACAATATTTCGAATAAACAGAGCAGTGCAGAAGAGACTACATGGGGAACCGAAACGGGTAGTAGCCACAATTACTACTGGAATGCTACTGACGATAGGGAGAAGCCATGCTGAGTCTAGCATGTGGATAAATCGGCACTATTAGAAAGTAGATGGTGTAACAAACCTCGCGAACCCCTAAACAGGTATCAAAATTAATCGGATTTCCTTTACAAATTTTGTGGACAAGATCCACAGCATTTCGGATCAATAGAAACTATTGCTCTACAGTCATTTCCGTAGAAATTATTGCAGATGAGTTTAAATTGTCCTGATGAAATATAAGAGATGTTACATTAAAAATAATTTTGTAATACTAGTCCAATAATAGTACTTTCATTAATAAAATTAATATTCTGATTGATTTTTATAGAAATGCTTATGTAAAACTGAACTCAGTGATATTTACTTATAAAATTGCTACTTTGCAATAAAATAAAATTCACAGGAACAGTTAAATATTTGATAATAAAATTTTAATAATGTTATATAAAAATAAACACTATATCCATTTTAAATAAAAATTAATGCATAATTTTAATTCATTGTTTTATTGTTTTTATTATGAAAATAATTAACTGATTTGATTACAATTAAATATACCGATCACATACAGTTAAAAAAAGATTTTTACAGAAATTAAATTAAACATCTCAAGCTATATTGCACTATAAAGATAAAAAATTAAATTTTATTGATTAATGCTATACAAATTTCAGATTAGAATACAATACCAGATCCAAACCCAATGAAATATTTTAATATGAAATTAATTGTTGCCACACACTTATTGCTTTTTCTTCTTGTATTTTTATATTTCCCATTTTAACCACATTTATCAATTTTAATAATTATTCACATGCTACCTGGTTTTCCTTCTGAAAACGTGTTGTATATTTCTATACAAGCATTAGATAGCTCTTGAAGAAACCTAAGAAAATTAGGGTGTTCAAACCTAGTAAATTAGTTTCATTTTTTATATTTCAGGAATATTTCAGTGTTTCAAAACATTATAGGAAACCTCGCCTAATTCAAAAATTATATAATAAGAAACTTATTATGATTTGAATATTGTTTTCAGGCTAGTTGAAAAGGAACCCGATTGAAAATAAGTTCAGAGAAAAAATTGAATTATGAATAAATAAGAAAAATGCATTACATACCAATTGAAGCCAGTTGTGCCAAAACTGTCTTTCCCATGGGTGATCAAAGCCCAGGAACACTTGTCGGTTTTTGCCAGATACTCGTAACACATTTCTACCGCATTTTGAATTTTGACTTGATTCAACTTGAGCACCATCCAGTTCTACTTTTTCCATCTCCACTTTGCTACCCTCCGCTGCAAGAAAATCAAAAAATTATATTTTTCCTGTCATTCATATTATAACATGGACCCTAATTTCCTGCGATTTTGGAACTCCGCCTCCATTTTATCTTTTCCAAAAAACTTCTGTCATTTTTATATGGGTATTATGCATTTCTACATTTGAGCGGCGTCGTTTACGGAAAATTTTAAATGGAAAGTATATACATATATATATTGTAAATAGTATACATATTTTTATATTTTGGTGACAGTCCGCCAAAAGACGGACTTAGTATATTGTAAATAATATTTTGTATCAGTTGTAAAGGTAAAAATATTTTATAATGTACTGGGAGATGAATATGGCTGGGGGGGGGAAGAGTCAGCGACAGTCCACCGAAGGACAAAAAAAACCCTTTCCGCGCGAAAATTAATCATTAATTGGCTCAAATATTACAAAAATAACTGACATATTATTCATTTACAGTAATAAGAACTATTTAACTGTGACGATAGTTAAGACAAAATATAGTTATTTTTTGCTCCTATCCTACTTACGTGGATGTATAAACATAACATTTCCAAGGATCGATATGTCCCTTTTCCTCCATTGGGGAACAACGAGCCCTTTCAGCAGGTAACAGCACCCTCCCGGCCCACCGTAATTGGTACACCTCGGCCCTGGTACAGTCACATTGTTATCATTCTTATAATACAAAATATTATAATGCGATTCAAAACATTATTAGAGATTACTAACATTAATATTAATTGTTAATTTAATTATTAACTTAATTGTTTAAACTGAAGAACAGGCTGAAGTACAAACAAGTGCACAGTCTGACGTTCATAGTACAAAAAATTGTACTTACTAATATTGCTTAATTTGCATTAGAATCTCAATTCAAGGTGAAAATCTTAACATGTTACCCTTCATTCTATACACGTATAAAACATTCCCGATTCAAAAGGTCACACAGGCTGTCTGTGGAGCTTCGAATTATCATTCGGTGAAGATAAAAAGAGTGGAATTTATCATCGTTTCAGTTGTTTCTCTTCTGTTTTATAAATCCGGCTCCCGCGTTTCCCACAATCGACAGATGCCGGCCGCTTGACATTGACATTTGAGTTGGTTTATGGCGAAGCAATAAAAAATGGAAACCGTATCCTCCGACTTGCTCGGATCTCTAATTGCCCAACGGTTTTGACAGGCTTTAATGGACTTCTATGCCTAATAACAGGTTATAGAACCATTACATTGCGCCGTGTATAAAATGGAGCCTGAAATTTGCACAGACTGTTGGTCAGTTTTCGTTTGCCTCTTTCGGCATCCGCCTTGTTCATTCGAAACAAATAATTGGAAAACAAAGAAGACGATATCAATCCGTGTCCGGCGGGAAAATATTCTGTGTCAAGTCATGTACAATGTGCCAGTCGAAAGATAAAGACGGAGTATCTTTTCCCCTATAACTAAGTCAGGAAGTTTTGTGACCTCCTCTCCTCTATCTATATCACTTCCCTTGGTCTATCAGTCACATAAAACACTAAACTACGACGTTTTGGCGCTAAACCGTAGCACCTTCCTTAGGCAGGAATCTCCGTTGTGACGAAGTCGGTCGATTTTACCGTTGCACCAATGATCTTTATACGTTTTTCGTGACTGAAAACCCCAAGGAAGTTGATATATATTTCCCTACGAAAAAATACCTCCGCGTTATAAAATGACTGCATATTTCATGAATATTATTAACATTATTTGTGGATATTTTCATTACATATAATGTTAGAAATTATAAAACCCATGAAACAACCAGTGCATAATCTGTCGTTGGCTGGACACAAAATCATGGTAAACATGTACTCGCTGTAATGAGCATCGTTGTTCGAAATATTACCGATGTAGAATGTGATGAGGAACCTTAAGTCTGGGTCTATACCGAGACGCGCCCTTCGTGAAGAGTCTGCGTATCCAAGCGAAGTGAGGAATTGGTCTTGAATAGCGAGCGGCTTCTCTGAATCTTCCAAGCATCTGCCCTCCCCTCCGCCATACTGCCAATCAAATATAAACCATCTTATCAGATAACAATTGAATACAATTTAAGGTATTAATTTGAGATTTCTTGCAGAAACTCGCAAAAAAGTCGGTGGTAATTACTAAAATACTGTACTTACTGCATAAATGTTAAGCACTGAAGGTGAGGTTGACGGCAGCGAGGAATTCACCGCACCAGCAAAGGCCGAATCGCCACATTGAAAGGATCGATGCGATAGATCGTTTTAAGAAACACAAGAGTCATTTGCATTGAAGGAGCGTCCTTCCTTTCACTCTCTCTCTCTCTCTCTCTCTCTCTCTCTCTCTCTCTCTCTCTCTCTCTCTCTCTCTCTCTCTCTCTCTCTCTCTCTCTCTCTCTCTCTCTCTCTCTCTCTCTCTCTCTCTCTCAAGACTTCTTTGGACGGTCAATGAAACTGCCGGTCATGAGATAATCCCATTCATTCACACGTACTTCCACCCCGTCTACAGTTGAAGTAAACTTCGCGGAAAATCTTGGCCCACCCTGATTTCGACTTCACGCCAGGATCTGCCTCTATGAAGCTCTATTTCTAAAGTAATTCATTTAAAACAAATGAACTGGAATATCATAAAGTATGACATGGAATACGATTTCATGGGTCATCTGGCCCATTTCCTAGAAAATAATGCTGGTCTTTATCAATCCAGTAATATATTTAATAAATATTATATTTTCTTAACTTGTTTATATTTATATGATTTATATATGTAACAGCCTCCTAATTCAGCCTTATGCGACTAATAAATACCTAGTTTCCTATTTTCAGATGTCTTATTTTCGTTAAATATTTATTTAGAATCTAATTTTACGTGAGATCTCCCTCACTTCATATCGGAGAGTTTCTCCTCCTAGAGGTGGTGGGGGAATGATATTTCGCAAGAGATATCGACAAGCGCGGCAACAAGGAGTCGCTCGGGGGAATCATGATGGGGAAGGGCCTGTTGCCTTCAACCTTCTCTTTCCAACAGTGGTGAAACTCATTCCCAACACTGCTAACCCGATACAACCACTATCTCCCAGTCAGGTATAATAGCCGTAATCATCACCAGTGATCTATTCCCGCACAGCCAATATTTCTTACAACCTATTCTCCTTCAATTTTACGAAAATGGTTATCAGTGATCGTATTGACAGTATGTTTGAATTCGGCCAACCGTACAGAAGTCCTACGAGTAGATTATTGGATAATTAAAGCGAGAACAATTAAACTGGGAAACAGCCACCGATTCGGAAGATAAAAGACAGTAATACGTGTTGGTCCATGACAATCTAAGTTGGACCGTGACACATACTTGGCTGAGATATGAGCTATGAGTATGGTCACGGCTACAGAAACGGCAGCAACCGATGTCACTCTTCGGCTATTGAAAGGACAATTGAGGATGATGAACTCGGTTCAGATTCTTGTGTTGTCGAGGCTGATGCGAGGCGCTATTCAATTTTCGCGTTTGACAATTACGGTTTGACGTCACTCCCTGTATTTGTAGGCCGGGGCTCGGTTTCTAAATCTGGTCAATTTACGGGAGTGCGAAACTGTCGAATGTAAAACACTCGGAGAGCCGTAATCAGTATGTGGGGCGTAGACCCGCAGCAGCGGGCGGCCATTAGACATGCCCCGTGTCCACTGCCGGTTGCCAACATTGAGCCGAAGTGCACGCTCAGGTATTCCTTCCGACACGGAGCCTACGTTGACTCTGGGCAGCGATTTGTATTCCTTTTAGAGGATCCCGATTTTCCGATTTATTAAGGCTCATTTTAGTTTCCACAATTTAAAAAGAAGCATCACTTACAACTTGCACATATGCGACTATGTACTTCCCTCTAAAAGCTAATAGAGACTACGTCTCCAGAATTTATTGTAAACTGTACTATTGCACAAGTCGTCAAAGACATCATCGTGATTATAGTTGCATCGTAAATTACGACAAATGCAAAGAAATAAAAAACTCACGATAGAATATTCCAACACGCCAACCGGCGGAAATACGTGTTCAAAATTGAGGATTGAAATGCAAAGTGATACTTGGAAAAGGTTTAAGTGTGAGACATATTTTGAATAGAATGTGTGATATGTAATATAGAATTTTGTGATTTCAAACGAAGTTCCTTTAATGTTTTTTTAATCATATAAGCCACAATTATCAAAAGTACTTTAGTAGTTTCATACTTTTCATTGATAAGTCGATGAAGTAATTATCGTTTAAAATACCTGTTTTGTGGTCTGTGAGGGTTTGGAATACCGTAGATCTCGTGTGTTTCTATCGCCTTTCGCTGGTTTGGTTTTTGCTAGACCGGTTTCGTACAAGTGACACTGACAGTGCAGTGAGGATGCCCAAAAACATCTAAAGTGCCAAAAGTGACTGACACCGTTACTGAAGATGGCGAGCAGCCGAAACCGGTCTAGCAAAAGACCAAACCAGCGAGGGCGACAGAAACACACGTAATCTACAATTATCATTTATAAATTATTTAATTTCCATTTATCAATTTGCAAAAGTATTATGCATAAGAGCACGCCTGCAAACTTCCTCCTTTCCAATTTTCGGTCAAATAAACCTTATTTCACAATATATTATGGATCTCACAATATTGAGCGGAACTAATTTTACAACTGCTTGAAAGATTTGACAAATGATAGGTCCGCATTCTGTTGGCATTTTCCTGAACTATTTGAACGGCGAAAGTCCCGCAGACTGCGGTGCTATTCATAAGCTAGAAGGGAAAAGATGGTCAAGCAATTTTGATCATTTAAATCAAATTCAATAAAACTGTTTTATATCAGTGAACACAGACGATAGAAATGTGCAACAGCACAGATAAAAGCTGAGATTACAAATAAATACATTAGAAGCCCCAAGCTAGTAATTAGATACCCATAAATTCGAGTCCTTGGTTGGACATACCTCCAAGGTAGTGGAGGGTTCATTAATGCTTTGAACCAATCTATGTCAAAATAAGGGCGTGACCATCCTTCAGATATGACCCACTGTTATGTCTTGATTAACAAGAGATTGTCTTATTTATTATGTTTAATTACTTATTATTATTTACTTTTTATTTATTTTAAATCTCTTTTGATTTTCAATCGAGGACGCGGTCATTCTCCTCTCTGAGTCAACGAGGACGTCCGGCCTATTGACGGTGACTGTCATCTCGGTGACGACTAGGCGCTTCCAATACGAAATTACCTTGCCATACTTGCAATATGTATTGTACAGCTATGTATTCATACAACAGACTGTGATGATACCAAAATGTAATTTTACTACGTCAGTAATCAAAGTTTTTGAACGGATAAGGCCTGTACACGTAGCTATAATGTCCGTACTCTTTACCAGTATTTTTTATTCGCTCAAGGACACATATTGAGCATATCATTCAGGCGTATAACAGAAAACAGTTCTGCCATGAAGCGGGTTTTTTTTGGAATCGCGCTTACTATTGGCGGTGTTAGAGCGATAAATATACATTGTGGGTGAAATTACCTGGAGCCATATTGTATAGTTGGAGGGAAGTACTAGATCGCGACATATGTCGAGGACAATGGTGTCCTGGGTGAGGTAGACCAGGGTGCCCGGGGCGGAGACTCCTCCAGCGGCCTGGCCGCCTTGCTCTCCCCCGACGTCCAACGAACATCCGCCGTTCGCGCCGTTATTCAACTGGGTCAGGACTCGAACCCAGCCGCACTTCTCCCCAACACGGACCCTCGCAGGAGAATAGACCATCACTCCTCACCAACCTGCCATGCCTCGTATAGTCCGTCCCCCCTCTCCTGGAAACACAAGATTTAACTATAGAAAATAAGTAAGCGGGCAAATATCTGGCAAAAAAAAATTAGAAAGTGTGATATGCGAGCCTGTTCAAATTGCAGGAAAAAATTATTTAAAAAAAGATTTTTAAAATCGCAATTTTTCGTACGATAAACTCCGCTGATCGTTTCGTGCAGATGCGGTTCACTCTTCTCTAACAGCATGAAAGCGAAAATACTAAGCTGACTATTATCATGTAACAAATAATTAGGCTGCCGGCATCGGAATTACACCGTAAAGCTAACTGACTGCTTCAGTCTTATGATAAAACCAATAAAACTACCTACAAGTGAACTGAGGTGCCCTCCAGATATTTCTATACAAGTTGCAACTCGATCTTTTGATATCACTATTAAAGTATTGTACTACGTTTTCCTAGTAAATTGTTGTAGAGTAACTGAAAATAAAAGCAATCAATACTAGCAATATGACCGAGCAATATATTGTTCCAGTAGCTAGTAAACTAATTTTCATTCTGCGTCTGTTATATATTACAAATCGTTGGTCACAAATCTGTCGATGAAAATATTGTGCTTAAAATAATATTGTAACTATAACTGGGAGAAATTGAATTGGAGATTGTGGCTCGCCCCTAAGGTTGCCGTTCCCGGTAAGGTGAAGTTCAAAAAACCTCTACTGGTTTATAGTCACCCGGTGTCTAGGGGGACATTAATTCAAGTCAGGTGGGCCCAACTCCCTTCGCTAGCTCGAACACAACACCTAAACAGAAACCGACCGAATACACCTCAGGACAGACGTACCCCTCCAGGTACAATCTGCCTGCCTACTGGCAATCGGTTGGCAACCCAGTGTCCTGTGTGCAGTCTCCGCACACGCCCATTTACCATAACGTCTTACCAAACAGAAGTAAGATGAATAACAGTTACCAGAATTGTAAATTGTGACAGTATTGTTATGGGATTTCAACTGAACAACTAAAATCCCTCCTCTATCTATAATTTGGTTTTTCAAATTGTCATGTTCATGCAAATACTTTATACTGGAAAAGATTTACTAACACTAAATCATTTCAAACTGATTCCCAATTCTGGATATTAATTTTATAAGAATTATAAAAAATACCACCGTTGCGAAATACCACCCTCTACCCAATTACTATCACTTTCTTTCCGTTTTACGGTAATTCATTGTGGTTTACATAATTCCGGCATTATCGTCGTTGAAGAATGTTAACACTCTTTAATGCTGTTTTGTACATAATTGATATGATGTGGCGCGCCCGTTCTTCTCGCCCGTATCCTGCTCCCAATTGACGCTTTCCCTTTTACCAAAATTACTCTAATAATCGTTACTAATTTGGAAAATCTATAGTGCTCGTAACATCCCGATCCCTGGCACGCGACCGATAGCCGAGCAATTAACGATTAACGATCGCTTTATATATTTTCTTTTTAAATTAATTAATAAAGTAAGAGTGAGCTCTCGTACGTAGGAGATTTAGAGGACCAATTTAGATTTGATTCCGCTTTGTTCCGACTATTTACACCTAAGCGAATAATAAAACTATGAATACAATCCTTCTATTCAGTGCTTGATAACCACCGGTTGTGAATTTATAGTCTCACTACAGGGGTCGTATCCAATTCAGTCACAAATTTCGATATTTGTCAAATTCTTAAGGTTCATTTCAGTCTGTTCATTGAATTTAAAATGTGGGTACAGGAATATTCAAAAAGAATTTGTTTAATCATATACAACTATTATTTTTCACACCATCTTGATCTTATAATATGCTAATATGATGATTAGTTTAAAATACAATTTACTCCCTGATCACTATATGTTAGAATGAAATTAGTATTTAAGAATGGTACTCCTGTGAGGTTTAGCGCGGTACTCCCAAAAGGTCTAGTGACGGCCTCGTACCGTCAGCGATGGTGGCCTCCTTCCTTTCAACTTGCCTCCTTCCGCCAGATCTTCTCCGTTTCTCATCCTATCTCGTCAAAGGAAGTGGAATAAATTAAAAATTAGAAAATAATCCTTTAAAGTCGGTTGAATGTCCTTGGGCCAATCTCTGAGCGGATGCCGAGCCAGGTGTTCGTTTATCTGTGCACTTATCTAATCGGTCGAAACGAAACGTTTTTGCCAACGGAATCGGTAGGCTCGTCACGAGTGAGCGATGTCCCTGTTGATAGATATAATGAAGGAAGGGCGTGATGAGGTGGATAGCTGACGCCTATTAGAGTAGCTGGAATATACCACCTAACACGAAGAATGTACGGTACTATATCGATAGCTAGTTTTAAAATATCATGATTGAATGTCCCTTTTAAACACTGAAAAGATTATTTTCAGAGCAATATATAATGTGATAAAAGCGAATAAAGAAGTATATGTGTTAGAAAGTATAATCAAGAATCGGATGTTCTTATTTCTAAGCGTTTCAAGATCTAAAGGAGGAAGGGGTTATTCGCTTGCAGTCACCCTCTGGGTAGAACCAAGATTTGCAACACGAGGAGACCGATGCCCTCATCTATGCTTTGTAGATCTCAAAAAGGAAATGGATTCTTAACGCGATACTCGAGCCTTACGATGGGATACTGTATTAGGTATTCAGTTCTCATAGTTCCCGATATGATGACACGAGGCTCGTGACCGAGGGATATTCGTTACTATAGGGTTTTTTCGTCGTGGAATTGAAATGAACTGGGAAATCTTATGAGGCATTGTTCGAAAACAATAATGTAAATTAAGAATACTGAAACGTGATTATTATATTTTCTGCTTTACGAAAGGAACTCTTCCTGGCAGACAGAAAGTGAATGCAGGAACTTTTCGGACACTGCTGGCACTTTAATATTTGGATCTTAAAAATTGAAGGCCAAAATATCCCCAACATTTTCCCATGGTAAAGTGGGATGGGAAACTAAAATGTAAATAAGTTTAACAATGGCCTCCTGAAACAATAATAGTGAAAACTACATGCATTAGCAATTTGTAGACAAGTTATATTTTTATTTCCTTCTGTCCTTCTCTGTGGGCAGCAAAATTCTGTCATCAGTATTGTTAGAAAACGTTTAAACAAATGACACAAAAAACAAAAAAGTTATATCATAAAAGTTGGAAGAGTTACAAAGCCGGCACCGCGAGTTATGGCGTACGGTTACGGGGGGGGGGGGTTACGCTAGAGCGAGACGATGAATATTCATAAGCATCTCCCCACAACGGACAATCGACCTAACTCACACCTGGATCGTTCTTCACAAAAATATTTAAAAAAAAGATAAATATTTTAGTATAGGTGGTGAAAATCTTGGAGATGCATGTGCCCAAATGATGGACACTTACATAAATTCAACTGTATGCACGTTTGTGTTCGGGAAATGTAAAACTATATAACAAAACCTGATATACAACAGTTCATACTGCTGTATATTAATGTAAGAAAATGAAACGGGATCACTGAAACCGAAGATAGGGCCGTTTGAAGATTTGAAGCAGAGCAAGTACTGTTTTACTCTTCAGAAAAACGCCACAGAACTGCACACTGGAAATCTTTGTGGAGCATCGGATGTGGTTCAAGTCCAGCCAAGAATTCAGTTTAAACTCAGACCACAATACGAGGCGATTCGCTAATTCAGTAAAACGTAAAAACTGTCAGCTATAATTATTAATTTATGAAATTTACGAGAAAATCTTAAGCACGAATACTTGGGTGTTTTTTGGGGTTTGGAATTGAAATTCGGTTATAAGCGAGAGGAGGGCGTAAGATCGCATAGTGGTGATATTATGAAATACAACCTTGCTGCTCCGGTTGATTACAACCTGAAGTACTTCACTGTGTTACTGAAATAATACATATGCTGACGAGTATCCAAAACAGTTGTGAAAGAGGATCAAACAACCATTACACAAGTAACCATACCATATTCTCTCATTTGTCTTTGATTATTGCGACCTGAATTTTTTGCTAGAGTAGATAATTTAGAAAATTACCATGGTTCTTGTGATCAATTACATATGATACCGTGACGTCAAATATTGGCGAAATTAGATCATCGCTATTACTCCCTCCATTATGTAATGATTACATCGTAAAAACGTGAATGATGACATAAAAAATAAATAAAAGCATTCGTTCTTTTTTTTAGCAGCGCGAGATTTTTTCATTATTAAACTTTCTATTCTTTGTATAACCTTCATTTTTCGTATATTGATTTTTCGTTAAACTGTAGGAATTGAAGAAATAAAATCGAAATTAAAACAATATTCTTAAAAGTGACTGGAAACCGCAAATAAAAGCAAATTTCGACCGCTTTCCCACACAATAATTTTCACCTCCAGTTCGGCGAGCATTGACAGTAGAAACCAAGTTTCTCTCAAAACGTTTATTGGAATAAGTAAAAGCTACATTATAATGAAATTACTGCGCTTTTAAATTTTTTAATTAATTGTGTTATATTAATTTCATGCGAGGAGCTAAACGGAGGAAAATATAAATGGCTTGGTGTCTCACTGGCCAGTAGGGAGGTGTGGTGTTGTATTCGCTTGGTGAGGAATGAGAGAGAGCTGCTTGAGAATACCGCAAATGTTCGACAGTAGACCATATTGTGGTTTAACATCCGCTTTTCCCATCGTTATGTATTTCTGTGTATGAACCTGTTTAGAACCGACTGTGACACCATTCACCAGTATATCACCTACCCAATGCGATCAAACTATTTTTTGTTTTGGCCCTGTCCCAAATGAACCGCTTGTAAGGTAAAGATTTTCCTTTAACTATTTAATACCTCTAATCGCTAATGTTTAGACTATCAGTGGTTGCAATTCGCGATGCGTCGCTGACGTACGGGTTAGACAATCGGAAAGTTAATTTTATTTAGCAATAAAATATCGCATTCTTTATTATTGATTATAAAGACCTGGCTTATAAATTGCCGGCCTATCCAACAATGGAGAACATTGTTCTTCGACAGGAGCACAAACAAACATTTAAAAATATCGCTCGAACGCAAGGGAACAAAGGCCATCATAAGTTCATGGGGCTTCCGAATATTTTCTTTTCCATAAGTCATTATTTTTGCTTAGTACATTGGTTATAACGCACATGAACTTTAGTATGATGGTGATTAATCAATAATAAAAATAAATAAAACATATAATGAGATACAAAAAATGGGTACTCAGTAAGATAAATAAGAAACGTGTGTGTGTGTATATCTTAAATTGGGCGGCTAATGTATGCAGTGGGATGGTCGAGGAGGCAGCTAAGTCAAGGACTCAATACGAACTACCCTCCAGTATTCATAGTTTCCTTCCATAACAAAGCGAAAACCTTGCGCCAATCATAAACTGGTTATGCAATCAGAAATACTAAGCTCGGAAATAAGATTTAAAATTCAAATATAACCTAATAAACTAAGTTGATAGAATATGAAGATAATAATAAACCTGAATCACGAAATAAAATATTTCCTGACCTACTTAATACACCCTTGTTTAGTAAAACCCAATTCAGATAGCTGTGTATACAGAAGTGTATAGGATGTGTTCAAATGTTGTATGTTGAATTTTTTTTTACTGCGTTATTATGGTATCGATAATCAAACTATATTGACATTACGATTAGATTAAGTCCGACTATTTAACCAATTTTTTTCATGAAAATAGTGGACCATTAGCTGGCACCCGCTGGTGGTCAAGCGAGAGGGCATTAACATATGGAAGAGGAAGCTTGTAGAGCGTAGAATTCACGTTACCAATTAGATCCGGGGCAACAAAGAACCCACCGCAGATCCTGAATTTGAAACTGCCGCTGCTAACCACAACCTTGCTGTAGTGTGCCCACTAAATTACCCGAACGTATTATCCCGGCAAAAATGTGACAGTTCTCATAATACAGTGTAATTTTCCGATAGGATAATCCAGCTCAACAATTACGTATTGCTTCCCCATCAAACGCTTAATCATTATTTTTTTTCCGTAGAGGTGTGCCCATTATTCAGTATTATGTAAGTTTTAACTAACCGGATGGGTTATTAAGTTTCAAAATGATGTTTTGAGGATCAGAAATTGAATTGCAGCGTTTTTCAGCATTTAAATTTGCCATTATTTTGGATGGTGGAAAATTCGTGCGGTTTAACTTTGCGTTTAAGAACGGTTAATTGAACCCTGTTAAGGTATAAGGTCAGTCCTTCTGTTTGTGAGCAATGAATCTTGAGAGTCCCTCGAAGGCCCCTGTTTCTGGATTAGAACTGTCTTTTTATCGCAGAATGAGGTCTGCCTCATCCGTCCAGCCACTCAAACTAAACATTTCGGTCTAAAACCTGCACATTGTACTGACACAGTACGTGCCCCGCCTATTTAAAATTGACTCACACTTCGTATCTGCAATCTGAATTTCTATCAGTCGTTCATGACACTATCAACCCCTCCCGGATTAGAAAGGACATAGTCTTATCATTTATGTCTGCTATTCACTTAGTGGCGCTTCATAAAAAAATGTCGTCAAACGTCATGAATGTACTGGTCGGTTATACCACAATCAAGTGTCTAAAAACCAAATAACATTTAGGCATAAAATTATTTTTTTAAGTTCTAAGTTATACAATCCTGTATATGGGATTGTTATCCATTTTCAATTTTCCGACTTATTTCGATGGGAAAATGTTTTCTTCCAATACTAATATCATTATAATTTGTATTGTAAACTCACGGTTAATGTGTTCCCGTCATACGCTAAATCCAAACTCCCCTTGTGTTATTTTACAAGCGACGAATTACGGATGAAACTGAGGACTACACTACATACAGTGGAACTGTATTCGGTGGATCACTATCACCGGTGTTGGTTGCACAACCCGATTTACGGGACTCGAGGCGGACCGTACGGCGGTCAGTTTCACACTGACCCGGTCGTCGCCAGTACACCTGTGCAGGTGTTGTAGTATGGTGGCAGTGGCAACGGTGGTGGTGGTGGTGGTGGTGGTAATAATGGTGATGGTGTGGTGGCTATCCCGGGTTGTCTGTCGGACTCTAATGCAGTATACTGTAGGACACTCGAGCGGAAGTGACTATGTGCCTGTGCGTGAGCGCGCGTGTGTTCGTGCGCCCGTTCCCAGGCTGTGCAGTCGGCTGTGAATCGCCACCACCCCTACAGAATAAACCAGGGTTATCCAAGATTCCAAACGTGGAAACCTGTTCTACAACAATCACGAAAGTGAATGCAAACACAGCTCCTCATATTGCTTTTGACGTGTTCCCAATAGATCACCGAAAGAACATCACTTGGATCATATTTTATTGTATTTATATTCTCTCTTTTTAACCAAGAATCCGGGTAAAGATGATATACACGATTAATTATTTTAAATTCAGTTATATTAAACTACAAAAATAGTAACCCCCTTCTGATATATGCGGTGCTGTTATCGGATGCCTTCCTCAAATTCAAAATATATACTTGGTCCTGAAACGCCATCTAATTGGATTTACAGCCAGAGAGCGGCTCAGATTGTAACCAGGGAAGAATTATGTTATTTTTAATTTCAATCGAAAATATTCGCCGAAAGGATGATTTATCGTCATGTGGTAATAAGAGCGGCACAAGAGTTGTGCTACCGGAAATTACAACAATGCTTGAAAGTGTCGGAAGTTCGAATTATTCTGTTATAACATCCATAAGATAATAGAATGATGGCAACGGTGAAGTATAATGGATTCTTTTTACAATATGAACCGTTGGAAGGGACCAGTTTATTGATTAGAAAAAAGGGCGGAAACGAGCCAGAAGTCAGGTGGCCTCTAACTGTTTTTCTACTGACGCTATAGTTAGTTCCATACACTTTGTTATCATAAGTTGATCTAATAGCGCTGCTAAGATTTTTCTTCTAAATTCATCCATTTAGAACTAAAAAATTAGTTATTTCAATATTTTATGGTAATTGTTTTTTCCTTCTTTGCCAGTTCAGTTAATTCTACTTGAATTTTCTGGTGAATGTAAAAGTATAAAAAATCTAAAAATATATAATTATCAAAGCCTTTTAATGTAAGGATAAGCAGGGGAAATGCTATTTCTTATCATTTCACAGTTACTGCAATAGATCATTATCGTCCTGCGGAATCTTAAGGAATAAATGCTACTTTTATTCTCTCAATAATTTACAGAAAACTAAACTGGCGTTAAAATAGCCGCAGAGACAGGAGTTTTTTCATAGGTCTCATTCAATTATTATATAGAAATGAAGATATGGTTTAAATCGGAAAGGAATAGATGTAGGAATTTATAAGGGAGATTGAGGCAATTCAGGAAGTTAGTACAGCAGGTACAGATCGCATCGTTAATATCATTTTCATTTATCAGTTGCACAACCCTCCACTAAACGGCATTTCTCTACTGGCTGTACACCGACGCTCTCATCCCAAACAGATTAGCCTTCAAACTCTGTAGCCTATTGAATAGTTATTGAACCTGTATTATTGTGCTATTACACAATGGTGCGGCTTCACTACGCTTTTAAGATAGCTCCGCACAGTAATATATACTACCATACATACGTCCTTACCAGTGAGTCTAATCCTGACCCACTTTCCTTATAATAAACACCATATAATATCATTATAAATAATGCTCGGTCTTGCCATCCACTTACGTCAATAAATACAGCTATTACCTGAACTGTGGTTAACGCCACCACAATAATCCCCTCTGTTACGCCTCAGCCTTCCGTTACATGAATGGAATACAATTTTGCTGGTCTGATCAGATAAAATTTGGCGCTCTACTATGTGCGTTGCATAATATGAGGATAGTCGGGCGAACGGGCGGACAGGTGTAGTTGTGACCGTTGGAGCGTATCATTTTCGAGGCAGGAAGTACAACCTCCAGTCAATTTAGCTGAGTCCCAATGTTACCACTGCGCATTAACCCCCACATATTACTATAAAATAATCTCCACTTATTCCAGGCTGTCATACATGTTTACCGTTTTTTAAAATCTTATGTAAAACACATCTTACTATATTTAATGAGACTGCGAAGGATCTTTTCGAAAGAACATTCGCCCAGTCATGACAATCCCCACTCAGGTAGCAATAGGTAGTCACATGGCCGTTTCCGCCTCAAACCCAACACAAAACCCGATCCCGCCGCGATGCAAAAGACATAAACACTACCTTAACGTAAATCCATTTAGAAACAGTAAGGAAATCTATGTATCAGAAAACATGGAGGTATTAAAAAGCAGGTAAGAAATCGTAATCGACGCGAAAGTGAACTCACAAAGCAACTCCATACTCCCCCAATTAATGCAGTTCGGCGAAAGGAAACAAGATGCACAGAAGCGAATAATACTATAATGAAATAAGCCGCTTGACTAAATCCCAAAGATTATGATTACACTCTCCTAATTCAAGGAGTTTTGTTCTTAAACAAATGCTTAGTAATTCTAGCCTAAGTAGTAAGAGTATCCCTGTCTTAAACTGAGTGAAATCGATGTGAGAAATATGCCTTCCATAATAAAACCGTTCGGTATACCTTTTAAAATGATTTGATAACGAAGGGTAAGCGAACGCAACTGTTTTAAATAAAATGTCAATATACCTAAAAAATCCTCCCTAATGGCATTTATACATTTCCTATATACAAAAATGTCGTAATGATTTCCCCCTTCGATATAATTATTATTTTCATCATCCGAATTGCAGAATCGTCTTTGCTGGAATTCAACATCTATCAAGTGGCTACTAATCTTGTAAATCGTGCCGTGTAATTATAGTAATCAGTAGTATATTTATACAAACTAATTTAATTAACCCAGTCAATGTCGATTTGTAAAACTCTGACGACACCGCCACAGTGCGGAGTAAATACTCAAATGAAGATTTTTTATTATTAGTGTAGATTGGAAAATTCGGAGATTTAGTGAAATTTCCAGTTTACGTGATTTACTGTTCCCTGTCATCATGCTACCATGACTATATTGACATCACTATCGCCACAATGAGAGTGCGCCTTCAACATCAACCTCTATAACTTCACAATTCAAATCTACCGCAGCTGTTATAGCAAAATATTTCCCAAGGTTAGATGTTTACATCTTATAATTAATTTAGTGACATTTTGTGGATCTTGCGTTTTATTCCCACACTTTGAACATTATATTGGAGAAAAGCATAAAGAGAACTGGCAGTTCCAATGTTTATTATAATTGATAATTGATATTTAGAAATAAAACGTTTTATATTTGCCAAATTATGCAATTTTTCTTTCAAATGAAATTTCAAGAAAGCAGGAAAAATAAGAATTATTAATGTTTTTTATACAACATATATTTATAGGAAAATTATAACTGCTATGAACACATTAATGTATAATGACTACTAAATTAGTCAACAAATTATGAATTAAATAAAAATAAAACCTGTTAATTATTCAAAAATAAATAGAAATACAAGGTAGTTTATTTACAACAGTATCGCACTACAGCAACACAAATATGCAATTAATTAATAAGTTCAAACTGAAATTATCAGTTCAAAAATTAGAATCAAATTTTTTCATATTGTTACTTTAAACAAATAATATACATATCTTACATATAATAATTATATTTTAATAATTCGGAAAATTTACATATATTTGTTTTTAAGAATTTATTTACATCTTAGATGTGCATTCTTGATGTATTAGTATTACCATACTATCCCATTAACAGTTTTAAGCACCATCTAAGGATCCTTTCTTAAAGTTCTGTCTAAAAAATAATATTTCTCATAATATAAATAATACTTTTCATATGTAAAAGCACATAGTTTTACATTCTGAAATGAAGAAGTCACGTTGCCATATATCTGTAAGTTGAAAAGTATAAAGGTGTTAGAAAACGTAAAATTTGGTAAGTGAAAACATCATGCCAGCTTTCAAAGTTAATGTATTATCAAAACTGATAATACTGCAAGATAAGAATTAATATGAAGATATAGTGATCTATATCATTATTTTATTGAGACCCTTCCTTAGAAAGCGTTCAGTTTATAAGTTTAATATTCTCTATACATAAAATAAGTTGCCCGGTTGAAATATGGCAACTCATTGGGAAACAAAAGGTATACTAGGCAACTTGACGAATAGAAAGTAAGTGAGATGCCCCTGACCTTCTGGGGTCGGCATTTGAGTTTGGTCCAAACGCGAGCACCCCGTGGCAAGTTACCAAAGGAACAAGGCTGAAAGTTATAAAAGTGATGGACCCCGTTGAGCCGACTTAATTATAAGTGTGGTTTTTGAAACGAATTTTATCATAAAACAAAAAGAAAAATACATATATAAACGCACAGTTAGCGAAATTGAAGTAAACAAACCTTCGACCTATATCGGATGCCTTAATGCGGCCGCGTAATGGCCGATGTATTATAAAAGGTTGTGGCACGATTCGAAGGATCAAAATGGAAGAATCACTGCAGAAAAAGAAGTTAAAGTTAACATTATTGTTCTGATTGTCCTCTCATTACCCGAGAGATGGCAGTTCTGTTCTGTCGGTGCTCTGTGCCATCTGACCTGTATCGTCCCTGCGGATGTAGTAGATGTCTGTTGTCGATGGGTAAACGGCGGTTTTGGCGAATTGTATCTCCGGAGTTGAGGGATCTTCTTTCACCTGATCTTGTCGTGGCAGCGACAGGTTGCCTTGCAGTTGTAGAGCCTGTCCCTGCCCTGGGGCGTGTGAGTGTTGCACAGCCATTCGGGCCACATCTTGTATATCTGCCGGCAGTTGACCCAGAAGTCTGCGGAGGGACACCCGTTGGTGCAGAGCTTGCGGTTCTTGCAGTGTCCTGGACATCCGCTGCACCCCTCGCCACGCTTGTACGGCCGGCCTATACGTTCCGGGTAGTTACCTCTGCACGAAAAAACCATACATTTTTATATATACCTACAAGAGCAAAAAATAGCCCCTTCAGTATTAGACGGAATAATTTACGATGGGTGAGCGAGTTGAAATTTCGGAGATTAGGTGGAGATTCTAGGCGTAACATGAATGTTGGACAAACAGGAATGGGACCTGTCCGTAATTAATATTAAGGCCTGAGGATTGCGGGTCCTTATCGATACGGGCCGGAGAGCGCGTTAATTTCTCCTGCGGCGTGCAGGAAGTTTCGGGGAACCGATAGGGGAGGCAAATGCAACAGCCCCCCCCCCATTTTGTCCTAGGATTTAATTACCGGTAAACAACAGATAATGATTTGAAGAATGAATTCCACCGTCAGATAAGTTAATCGTGGAATGGTACTCACATCGGGCAATAGTTGCAGACGTAGCTGTAGTAGGTTTTTCCGTTGGGCGTAGCGCACTTCGCGAAGCCGCAGCCCACCCTGTGGGTGGCCGCCCAAACCATCTGTGTGTAGTGCCCGACCTCGAACAGCGAGTTGTTCGTTGAGCCGTAAATGAACTTGTCCTTCTCCAGGTACCATGTCTGGATGGCGAAATGCCTAAAGAAATATACCACGGACTGTTCACTGGTTTTGCGAAAATAATAATTCGGACGAATTATAACTACGTACGGTTAACGTGTTTCTGATATATTAATAATTGAAATATTGAAGGACTTGTTGCATGTTACTGACCAAGGCACCTGTTGCATGGCTATAAAGATATTCTGACCGCAGGAGCCAAAATTGTGTACCCATCTCCCCTTGATTGTATCGTGGGTGAGAAGTCGACACGCGCTAGCCCACCGCTGGGCCGAGTTCGCCGCCCCCTTGTGCCACCTCTAACCGAACAAAGATTAGGAGAATATCATTAAAAGTAATGTAGCGTACAGGCAAAAAGACCCTGCCTGAGGATCCAGTAGTTAGAAATTGTCTTTGATCGAGTGTTGGATCTCAGAACGTGTATTCGATTAGCTTCTGATTATCTATTATAGGAACTATTCCAACCACTTGTAGAAGCCATGACTATAGCTAAATATTCTTTCTTGTTTTGAACCACAAATACAATGTTCCTTATGTTTTTGAGTATCGTATTGTAGGGCTTACATATGTCAATGTCATGGTCCTTTGACTAGCCACCAGAACGTTTTATGAATACTGATGAGTTGTTCAATAAGACGCAACTAGCGGTTTTATTAATAAACGATATAAATAATAATATAATAAAAATATAAATAATAACGAATCACTGATAATTACAAAAGAAAATATTAAAAAATAGATGGGATACTATACCATGGCAAGCATGTCGGCGGCCTCGGGCTTCACCTGGGTTCTGAAGAAATTGTGGTAGGTAATAATCTTCTTCTGAACTCTTTTGTATGTCGGTAGAAGAATTTTTGGAGACAGTTTCGATCCATAAATCTTCGGTTCTATAAGCAGACAAAGAGGCCCTTTTTAAGTCAATCCGAAAAGAAAACAGTAATGAATTATCGTCTATAAATGCTAGTAGACAAATTAATTCACGAAAACAAAATCACAGGACACATGATTTGAAAAAGATTGGGTCGACAAAACAATCGGTACATGTACAAACGTATTTTGCTTTAGAATACCTGTTTTGTGGTCTGCGAGGAGTTGGAATACCTTAGATTTCGTGTTTCTTTTGCTAGACCGGTTTCGGCTGCTCGGTGTTAGTCACTTTGACACTTTTGGCATGTTTTTTGGGCATCCTCACTGCACTGTCACTGTCACTTGTACTGTGGCGGTTGTCTTGTTATTGTGTTTTTCGGGGATGTTGTTTGCGTTATTTCAGTTGGGAGGGATTTTGTTAATCGTCTTAAGTGTTTGTCGGATTATCGGTCAAAAAGGCGGGGGAGGGTATGTAGCATCACTTTGGTCATTTATTTTTTCGTTTATTATGTTGCTTTGTTTTTCAGCGTCGTGGTGCACTCTCATGGGTTTATTCCATGTTTATGTTGTGCCTCTATTTACATTCACCATTATGCAGAATTAAAAATGTTATCTGTACTCACTCCTGTCATACTTCCAGGGCTGAACGACGACTAGAACGAGAGCACTGAGAATGATAAATCTGATGGTGAGGTGGGACATTTCGGCTTGGTTTTAGCTCTTCAGATTTCCCATATTTCTTCACCGGACCGTTATTATTTCGTAACTCCTATCCCTTTCGCGGCGTCTCTCTTGTTAAAGTCTCCAGTCTTGCGGCTGGAATTGATCACTGGCCATCATGAGCAACTGGACCCCCCTGAATAAAATAAATAACATGTGGTTATATGCAAAAAGGAAGTTGGTATACTGAATGAAACGGATTTAACGGATCAGCTATGGTAGTATATCTCTAAGTTGTTAAGTGCTGAGGTAGGAAAACTGCACCACACTGATTTAACCTTAAAAATTGTCAGAAAATCCTTCAATTTACATGAGATTGTACTACTATTCTGGCATTAGGTTAAAATTGAATTTTTATTATTAGAATTTTCTGGATCGGCTTAATTAAAACTCTGAGAAATTGTTTAATTAAATATTTCAAAAGAAATCCAAACTATTCTAAAAATTCAATATTTTTGACATAGATATATATGCTTTCCTGTGTTGGTTTTATAATACACCAGAATGAGGACGAGTAAAACCCAACCTACTAGTTCTTCAATGCGCCAATAGATAGCACTGGCCGCCAACGACCAATTGGCAATAACGTAGTTTAATTGCAGAATCATCGAAAGGCCAATATTTCATCCGCCGTCAGTCGGCAATACTAATAAAAGAGAGATCTTCACTGATTAAATCAACGTAAGATGCACAGCAGCATCAATCAATAAGTTTACGGGTTCAAGAGCTGGCGGAACCGATCATTCGATACAGCCAATTTACAGAGTGATTCAAATGATTCTGAGAGGGATTTCAATATTCTTTTGAGTGTGATGATTACCACCCGTCTGGTCTAGGAACAGTCCGGGTCCAACCTTTCGCCACACGATGTTTTCAAATACGCCGCCGTCACAAAGTGAGAGAGCATTTATTGCCCTTAGTTAAAATGGTATTAAATATTAAACTTAATGCGCTTAACTTTTAACTTCTATTAATTCGTGACGATTTCGAACAAATTATGAGCGCTTCTCAACACGGATATAGTAAAATATTTAATGATTATCAGCCATTAATACATAGGAACTATTTGAAATCTGATGATAGGCGTCATTGCGCTCATATGTTCCAGTTTGTTGTTAGCATTTTTTCTATTTGTTCTATATCGTAATAGACAATAGGGCAATTAACTTTCTACGCCATGACAACATACCATCGTATTATTTCCAATACGAATACTCTTCGTAAAGTCGTGTTACAGGGTAACACGTAAGGGTATACTTTTCATACGATATTGTCGATGGGTGAAACCGAAGGAGTTTCGAGCATTATCGAGGGGTATAATTTTGAATTTGAAAGTGAAATTGAATTAAAGCTTAATTGAAGTGAAAGTTTGCGGAAATGAATTTTGGCGGTACATACAAAAGAGGAGATCGAGGGGTCAACGGCCCCTCTAACTCCATTTGAATTCCGTTTAAATCTTGGTATTAGTAAAGGTGGCTTAAAGGGAAAGGACATTAAAGGACATGGCCTTCCGTGGACAAGAGGTGGGTCTTATCTTGAACGAAGTTTATGATGAATAATTCACTAGAGTAATTGGGTCACGACGTCGCATAATAAAGCAATAATCGTAATGCCCGTAAATGTACAAATATGACACGGTTTCTCGATGAGATAATGCATAATTTCGTGGAACATTTCCGGACCCGGACGGTAATATTTATTGTAAGCATTTTTACGAGAATAAGAACGATACTAATATAAAATAATTGAAACGTTTCTTGTATGTATTCTATACAAACCTGTTCGCTTGCATCACCCTCTAAATAACAGCCCCGTTTTAGTTTAAGGCCGATATGAAACGTCATAAATGTGGAATAAATTTGTAATACCACACGTTCCTTATTATTATTATTACACACGTTCTGAACTGGGCTAGTTACTATAATATATTGTATAGATGCGTACAATTGTTGTACATGAAAAAAATATGAATTTCTGCCCAAATTGTCAATCCGCACCACAGGAATGTTATATTTACTAAATTATTAGTTGTGATATTCAGTGCCATCCGTTCTTCCCTACAGCAATTATTAAAATAGCGCTCATCCTTGAAAATGACTTTAAATCATGAACAAATCGGAAATACTCGGAACGGCAATTACAGCTGAGCGTGTCCACTTGTGCTGTTCGCCATTAGCAAAAGGTTAAGGACTTGAGTCGGTGTCGCGAATTGGGACGGGGATGGCGATGGCGGAATATTCGCGTGACGGCGGAGAGTAATTGGTACAACGAGAACAAACAGCCATTAGATCACAATTAACCTTTAATCCGTATTATAACGTGCGTTAAGAACTGAGTCAAGGGCCCAAACAAACGAGTCACAATGGGCTTGCTGGACGAGCAGGAAGTGCACACCGGCAAATCAATGATGGCCCAGTTAGATTTTTTAGGCTTTCAAGCTTGCCGAAATATTTTTAATATATAAAACTGTTTATATATATACAGAACTGCAGTACACTATTTCCAGCTAGTAAATTGGAAGTACTGTGTGATTAATGTAATATATTACTATATGGATCGGCTTGCGTATCTACATAGGAAACTACGCTTCCGCGAAACCGCTTCCCGCGTAGAAAACGCTCCGAAAGTATCCAACTCATTTCACGCTTGTGAAACAATTCACCTAGATTAGTATCGACATTTCTTCTGTTCACTAATGCCAAGCAGATTTCAATCGAGAATATTTCTTCGCACCCGGACTTCAGTTTCAAAAATGTCAACTGACAATAATGAAAACATAATGTATCTACTTCTTACATCATGTAACAAGAATGTTGTATAACATTGTACGATTACATTATTAATGTCTCCGCCAGTGTTTCTCAACATGCTTGAACTCGCCGAGCGATAAAGCGCTAACCTCATTGGGAGCTGAGATAATCGAGTCAGGCGGCAATGTGTCTAGGAGCGCATTACCCAAAGATGGCGCACTTTTTGCGCAGCTTTTACTGGATTTACTGGTACTTATTTATCGGATCAAACGTACTTGATATGTAATTCATAGAGCGAATCTCAAATTTGTATTTCAGTTTTTCAAATGCCAAGTACTCGAATGTAACATCATAAAAGCGGGAAGCAGAGCGCGATGGACAACTTCATGGAAAAGTTATACGACGGATCTTTATTAAGATATTTTGAATGCACGCAGAAGGACGCTGGGAAATGATTACATATTGATTAGTAGCCATAAAAACGGACAAACCCGTTAGGAAACGCGTAAGACTGTTTTATGACTGTTTCAACAGAGTGTGTGTGACCCATTGCCAAATTCATGCCCGAGGATATAAACATATCTCGGGACGAGATTTGGCCCAGGGATTCGCGGTGTGTCCGAGTGAAAGGACAACCGGTTGTCTCGTAACTTATTCCTATCGAGACTGACACATTAAATATTGCGGCGTGGCGATTCGAATATCCAATTTTCCCGCAATTCCAATACCTGTCGGACGGACAGGATAGGATCCTCGTCCAAAGGATGGAGGTCAAAACGTTTATGGCGTTTTATTGACGCTACATAAAAAAAACGGAGGAAAACAGTTTCAAAATGAATTGAAAATCGGAAGCAAAACATAGTTTTATTCATTCTAAACAGAATCTGCTTTCTTACAAATAGATTCTAATTTTTTGAATCGCATTAAGTATGAGAACATTCGTAAAGTTATTTGAATATGATAACAGTCCTTTATGAGTGTTCCATCGAATCCCATTTTTAGAATCGATTCTCAAAAGTTTATTTTCAACACATAAACATAGGGTTGTCAGGCTTCCTGAAAAGCGAAAAGTGGTAGGCGCGTATGTGTACCAAAGTAGAGGGAAGTTGGCTCTTGCAGTTTGTTTATTTCCGCGTTGCTGGGCGGAGCTCGGCTCAGGGCCGACGGGGCCCGGCGCTCGTCTGATGGCCGGGGAAAAATTGAAAGGAAGAAAAATCGTGGGCGTCATATTATATGTGTGCCCGATTGAACCGCTCCTAACACACCCCGCCCTGTTTACCTCACGGTATCCAATAAACGATACCGTTCTCGGGCATACGAAAGGTATGGCCCCAATTTGTTCCTGGACATATCTGGCGTGGGGTCATACCAGTACCTCCTGGCCCTTGTCCCTCCCTTGGGTTCATATGTATAATATATTAACTGTACCGTTTTGTAGTTTAACATACCTGTTTTGTGGTCTGCGAGGGGTTGGAATACCGTAGGTTTGTGGTGTTTCTGTCTCCTCTCAATGGTTTGGTCTTTTGCTAGACCGGTTTCATCTGTTCGCCATCTTCAGTAGCGGTGTTAGTTACAGTTGGCACTTTGGATGTTCTTCGGGCATCCTCACTGCACTGTCACTGCCACTTGTACTGTGGCACAGTGTTGTAATGTACCTTGGTACAATATTCAATTTATATTTGTCTATGAAAGTTTTGCTTTCTGTGCCAATGTGACTAACACCGCTACTGAAGATGGCGATCAGCCGAAACCGGTCTAGCAAAAGACCAAACCAGCGAGAGGATACAGAAACACACGAAATCTACGGTATTCCATCCCCTCGCAGACCACAAAACCGTTATTCTTCCCCTGTAACGTTTTTACACATTTCCTGGAGAGATAGTTTCTGATATCGGAGGGCGACTGAACCCCGCATTATGAACTAATCGGAAACCAGTCGCTGCTGCCTGGATGAGTGACGAGTTACCACGGACGTTATCGCCAACCGTTTACGAGACTTTCTGCTCCTTCGCATCTTTTTTGTCGTCAGGCTCTGTAGTAATTCCTTTTGGTTGGATTCTGAATTGGTTACTTCGACCATACAAACGTGTAAACGTATAGGAAGTAGTGAAAATAAATAAAAGAAATTTGTAGAATTTGTAAATCAATGTTTCAAGTAAAATACTAAAGTTGGTCCAAATTGGCATTGTAGACGGCATTCCATGGCGTGTAAGTGGGACTGAGGAAGTCATAACTCTGGGGCTATAAGCGGAGGCAAGTGGACAGTTGTGCAGCTCGAGGAACTAATCCCTCTCGATTAGAACTAACTGTTCGAGTCGATATTTATCGTTGCGGGTTCGATGTCGACAGTCCCAACCCTCCCTCCAATTAGACTTGCAAATTCGTCGTTACCCGCTCTTCTGTTGTGTCCCAGTTCAGACTTCATTTGAAGGCGAACGCCCTCTCTAACCTGGTACAACGGCGCCCACATTGCACAGCAGCACGATAATATTACATTTGTAGCAATCCTAGGCCCAAATTCACAGTAACCACCAGTAACCACAGTAAGCCAAAATATAACGCCAGACAACACACCTCACAAGAACTAAGGCATTAACTACACAGCTGAAGGTTATCGTCCCAGAAAAGGGTCGTTTCAAAAGGTAGTGGATCCTTCTTCTTACGATGCATAAAAATCAGAATTAATGAGCGGCCATAACCAGAAGCCAAACAATAAAAATAAACCTACTGAGGATGAGAAAATTATATTCCCAACACTCACGGACTCCCAAACAGCATTGTCGTTCGCCGCTTAACTAATCCATAAATAGAAGCCGCGATGGGGCACAGTACCCGAAATATTTCTCGTGGGCAGCCCACATAGACGGAACTCGCTAACCAACGGAATGGAATGCAAAATATACAAAAAGCCTGTGAGGAACAAGGACAAGGTTAAACCAAGTGAGCACTCCCCCCATTCACGTTGGCTGGACGGACAATACGGCAGCACGGACAAGCCTTAGGCGGGCACGTTACTCCTCTAAATATTTAACCCACTAGCAGGCTTCCCAGTCTCGTCGGGCGAATGACGCTGACTGGTCCTTGTTGACAGCCAGATATTGTGGATAGGAAATATTGTCGGGAGAGCATATTTCAAAAGCATAATGAAATTTCAAACTCCAACAATGGAATGGTCCAGCAGAGGGAGCTATCACTGAAAACGTGATACTCCGCCGTACTGATACAATAATGACATATGATGTGCTTAAATTCGTTGCAGGAATGCTTTATAGGAATCCATCCTCCAGCATTAATTATTACATTCTGTACCGGCAATTTACAAAATTAATACCCACGAACTCTGAGAGTATTGACCGGGTGTGTGCTTTAGCCGGTACTCTTTTCAGCCTCTAGTTAGGCCGAAGATTTTAACTTCTTCTCAAATCCGAACGGTGTGACCGAAGGGGCAGCAGACGCAAGGTCTGGCTAACGGCGGTAGAGTTTAGCGGTTAAATTATGTACTCCAACGATGTTAATCAGAGACTGTCATCAATGTTTGGCATTGAGTGTAGCCCTGGCCAATAATTTAAGACGCTACAAATATGGCAGTCGAGAAATGATTATTGACTGCCATCGAATAAATGGCGCGGGGACAAAAAAGAAAATGGAATCTTGCAAAGAACGCATTTAAGAGCGGCGCATTCCGATATGGGGAGTCCCATCCCATATGGGTTCTGTTCCTCGTACGAGGACGTTTCCTCTCGGCCCTCGTTAGCAGAGAAGTTGCTAAACGCCAAAAACCGAGCGTTAAATGAATTAGACGTTTTCTCGTATATTAACGTCTCCTACATTAATAAGTCTAGCAGATGATTTCGTTTTCTAGGTAATGACACCCATTAGAAATATCGATGTTGGAATGGGTTTTTTCGTGAGTTAATCCACTCGTTCTTCATTTACCGTTAGCCTTAATAAGGTATCCTAACACATGTTCACACACACAAGTGTAATCTTTCAAATTTTCAATAGTCGCCAAGAAAGACTTCTCCAGAAGTTCCCGAATATAAATCCTTCAATCTATAATTTGAGTTATAAATTTACCGCGACCCATTTTCGTCCAAAAGTAATTGATCCTAATATAAAACGAATGTACTTATATTGCACAATAAGATTAATTTGCTGTTATCAATCGTAATACGAGCCACCTAAATTAATTATGACAATAGAATTTTCCGACATAAAAAAGAAAGAGGTACACAACTCTCAGTATTTTCAAGACTTAAGTTTTTCAAATCAAACAGTGTCCCTGAGGCACCCGAAGAAACAATTTCATTATAATGGCAAAACGCAATCATTATGTAAATCCATGCTGGGAGCGCCATTATATATTATTGGAGAGAGGGGCAAAAAAAACGGCGCCGTAATTGAACGTGAGGAGTCCAAATTGGCTTTGAACCGGACGGACCGCCCCATAATATCCGGTAATATAATTACAACATTTATCATGTATCCAGATTGCAAATTGATCCGAATAACTCGCAGCAGAGATTCCGACCGATCCACTGACTCACATTGGAGCCTCGATCTAAGTCGCTAATTTAGTACCTGGCGGGTTTTTCTGGCCGCTAACTCAAACGAATTAATTTCATTGTAGTGAAGGTCTCAGCATCCGTTTGGCAAGACGCTTAGGTGAATCAACATCGACCTCTATCGCTTCCAGACTAATTAACACGGATAAGATCAGGTAGACCAATTAACATTACTTTATGTTCAGAGAGAAGACGATTTATGAATCCAGACCATAAACGGTTGATGTCACCAATATTTCATTCTCATTGTGATGGCCTGCCTTCGTAATCACGATGCGAAATAACGACCAATGTCAAACCTCTAATGTTACACTAAATTCATACTGTGTTCCAGAATATACTATATGCTAAATACTTTTTTTAAATGATGACTATTGCAATAATATTCTACAATGGATGAATAATTCATAATTTCTCACTAGTCGAGAAATGGTAAAAATTACTACATTAATAAATGTATGTTTCTTAATTTTGAGGAAACAATCAAAACACCTATGGCAGCAGTACCAAGAAATAGTTCGAAATGTCTAGCCTCTGCACTCGCTAGAAGTTATGCATTTGTACCTACGTACGTACGCAGGTACGCTTCTACGTACCTTCTTTGTCAAAGGTTCCGATTCGGCTAACACGATCGCTCCAAACTCTTCGTCTAACCTAGGAAAAACAACAGATGTAATATTTGAAATTGATTTAAAATTCATTTGTTATGTCAAGAAGTGTTCATAAATCCTAATTTATACGCTAATTTATTATTAGTTATTCAATTCTATTTCATAAAATATTAAGTATATATATTTATATTTATTTGTTTTATATCATTTTCATCGGGGAAATATTTTGTTGCTTTCCAGAATGTAGTTGGAATGTTCGAATGTATTGTGGATTCTTCTTAGACAATACGACCGGCAACTCTCGTTAAAGAGTGAATATGTATAATTAGGAATAAAATACACAAAAGACTTTCCGATATTAACAAAAGAGGAAAAGAAAGATTCCTTCAGAAATACTGAATCTTGTTTCACGGCTGCTGTCACGACCGTAGGGAACAGTTAAAATATAAAGATATGGAAAATAAAAAAAATAAATATTTTAGGAATAAACCAGCGTAAACAAGCTGTAAAGCTTTTACTTCGATCGCATACGTGGGCAAGATACAATTCCAGACTAAAGCGGTCGGCTTTATTAAGCCATGACGTCAACAAGAGACTAAACCGGAGTGCGCTGGGATACTTACATTGTACTGGGAAGTGAAAGAGAACGGGGATCTTACCTGCCAGTACTCGCAGTAAGCAGCGGATATCATATATATATATATATATATATATATATATATATATATATATATATATCATTATAAGATCTAAATGGAACTAAATGACATCACAGTCTTAAGGTAGGGGTAATGTGTATTTTTCATACTGATTAAAGAATAGTGATGCTAAAGAAACCAGAAAATACGTTTATAAACGATAATATTCCGACCAGTCACGGCCTCCTTCACAAACCTTTGGTTATTACCTTTCAAATATTTAAATTGCCAGTAGCAGTAGTGAGTTTATCATGATCTAATTCACTTCACCTTCAGATATTAAAGTCAACTGAAGAAGATTCCGGTCACATCGAATGTTCTGTTACAACGACTCAATAATAGTAGATGAGTTTCAAACGTTTGGATATATTATTTCATGAGACAGAAAAACAAATAATTTAACAGACAATTCTATCTCCTCAAGAGACGTACATTAGTCAATCCAACCGAGAGTCACTTAACAGACACAATGCCCTGTCATATTATGAATTATGATACCCCAGTCAATTATAACAGTTATTCGACGCTGTGTTTATTACACACACATAGAATTTAGGATTTGGATACTTCCTTCGTGTGCGCGTATGCATGGAAGCGTACATAGTACATACATGCACTAGATGAATCGAATTATTGAAAATGCGTCAACTTTAATTATCCTCCGAACACTATTGTTTTTCCTTTCATTTATAAAAATAAACACATTCTTTATTGACAATAATTGGAGTAACGACAGTGTTATAAATTCGAAACTGTCATACTATGAGCTGATTTTCAGAAATTATACAGGCGAAAAATAAAACTAAGGATTTTTCCGGTAATGACTGACAGGTTGATAGTATTGAAGAAACAAAAAATAATGTTGAAAAAATTAGTAAAAAATTGAAACCCTGGTAGATTCAACCCGACCAAGATACGTCAAATCACAATCACCCTCGCCTCGGTATATTCTCCGAGTCGTAATATAAAATCAAGATCGGGATATGTCCTACAGACCGTCAACACAGTGCATATGTGACAACAAGACGGACTCATAGGAATGTGAACAATGCCTGTTGGAAGTGTTTGGCCAATTAGGAAGAGCGTCTCAAAACAAGGAGATAAATTAGCGACTGGTCGCCAGGAGCTGCTCGATCCACCACCACATACCACAGGCTATGCCACCAATCGCCTCTAAAAAGCGGCAACCTTCTCCGGGAATGTCCTGTAGGACTTCCTGAATAATCTGTTTAATTTACACTGGCGAAGGTTACATACAATCCGGTTTCACTTTGGGTAGATATAACGAAAAACTGACTGTATTAATTGCGTTGTATAAGAGAAATAAGTTATTCTTTGCTACGTCCCCGATTAAACGAATCAATAGGAATTAAACAAATTAAGGTATTCGCCGTAATATTTTACTGTTATGGTATATCCTGGATGGGATCCCTTATCGTACAGAAGGGGAATTTTCAAATCTCCACCGACAATATCCACCGGACAAGCATGCGGTGTGCGGTGTTTTATAGGTGAGCCGACGAAGCTAGGACTCGTACTAGGTTCTCGACTGTTTTGAATTTTCTCGCGTTACTTTTTGTTCTCTTTATTGTTATTCGAGGCCATCTGGAGGTAAATTATAGGGACAGGTTGAGAAATGTTTCTTAGGCGCGGAACGGTCCGGTTCTCTAATTGACTTTCATTGGCGGTGCGTCCGCGCACAAACACTTGCCATTAACACCTCTCCCTCAACCTCAATATGCGCGCGGCGAGCGCACGTCTAATGCAATGGGATACGCCGTCCAGTAAAATTAACATCCTTGCGCTCTATCGTTCGCTTTTTATCCAAATAACTACACCCAATAGATCAATCACACGTACAATTTCGCATCCCGTATTGAACATTGCGTTTGATAACTATTATGAAATTCAGTACCCAGTACCGAATAGATATTTAGACGAATCATAATCATCTGGATTTTATATTTGGATCGTAATGCACAATCGTCCCTGCAACATAAGAATAGAAAAAAC
This sequence comes from Lethocerus indicus, assembly GCA_019843655.1. Taxonomy (NCBI): domain Eukaryota; kingdom Metazoa; phylum Arthropoda; class Insecta; order Hemiptera; family Belostomatidae; genus Lethocerus; species Lethocerus indicus. Next base: position 17,975,946 of record JACDQD010000002.1, read on the forward strand.
AGGGTGAACTTTACATCACCGGGAACATCTCAGTAACTTGCGGAATCTTGTTTTTGCTATTGTCCTTTTTTCTATTTATTTTATTCACTTCAGGCAACCTCAAATCGATGAATTTTCATTGCGCCCCTCGCGCAGAAAACACAAAAACAACACAAACAAGCAACACAAAAAAGCGCAACGGCCGTTCTTGGACTTAGTCCAAGCTCACGTTAAAAATTTGTAAAAATACGAGGCAATATAGAAATACCTCAAATTCGAATTTTAATTATTCCTTACGAATAATATGAAAGAAGCCATTAAATGAGACAAAAACATCGAAGCTAAAAGGCTAATATAGATGGACAAAGTACTACATTGGATGAACAAAAATTATTCTCGCTTTTGACTTGCAGATCATTTGTTTTCGCTGTTTTAACACCGGAACTGTAAAAACAGTAAAGGAAGGAGACATCAAGAGTTTTCGGAATTCTACGGCAAAAGCTAAAACCGAAAAGCTGTACCCCTGAGAGGAACTTTCCTCTCCTAGTTTGTACTAGGAATGTTTGCAGTCCTAAAACTTTTGATCTTATTCCAATTTCATCGATATATTTTTAAAACGAAGCGCGTCCGCCGGAGAACGCGGTCGGAGGGCTCGACTACTTGATTCGGGGTCGACGACAGGTCACCGAGAAGGTCGACGGACTTGAAACTTCTAGGGGATTCTAGACCTGTTTCTAGACAGGACGCCCTCAGATAAATCGGTCGGCCCACTCGCCCAGATCTATTCCCACCGGGACTCTACTTTCTGTATCTAAAATCGCCTTCCGGCTTTAGACGCGTTCACATTAATCTTTTTTTACCTCCCGATAAATTTGTCACATTTCCATATGTATGCGCCTATCGTCCAGCAACGGCTTTAGCGCGTGGCTCTTGGCCTCTCTCAGCCCTATAACTATGCGAACCCTTCTCTTACCGCTCCCAGATTAAATGGAACATTTTTATAAAGATTATGTTGTAAAATAATTTAATGGCACCTATATATTAGTATCTCCTCCATTTGTCGGTTTATATCTCTACTGTCGAGATCCCCTTTTCCATTTTTATCGTTCACCGTATCGTCGCCCCGTTGTGGGCTGGATATCAATTCTGTCAAGTCAGGAAGACCCCCACATTTCGGCTGGAATCTTTGGCAACGGACGATGGCGAAATGCCGAAACTAGTCCAGTCTAGAATCACAGCGCTGTTGGGAAGAATACTGATTACGCGCAGAGAACCTGCCCGCAACACGTTATACGCCACGGGCCCTTATAAGTATAGAATACCGTGGTAAGTTATTATTAAAGTATTCTCAGTTGAAGTTGCTTTACGGGAAATACGTTTCGCGCTACCACAATAAGGCACCCGTCGGGGATCCTTGGCCATACGAAGAGTAGCGGTATGACGCCGTCTCGTTGTTGGCGCTGGATCCGGCTCCTGGGGGTTTTCACCTTGATAAGCCATTTGCATGAAACAAATGGAGCACAGTCCTCCCCCTTTTATAACATTCCACCACAACTGTAGCTCACGCCGTCCTATGACCAATATATTTCAGTAAATACGGAACGTCAAAGTATACGGTAAGTATACCGCATATGAAAATTCGTTTCAAGTCTCCCTCGGTGTTACCGAACATATGCGTATATAGTTTGCTTATACATAAAAATCGAGAACCTCGATTGTTATTTTAATCAATTCTTAATTTTTAAAAAGCAATTTTAATACAAGGGGTATAATTAGCTCGTGAATGCCTAAAAAGCTTGTAAAACTTACATACTCTTAAAACAAGTAAATTTGAGGAATTTAAACGCTTTCCGCACTGTACTGGAACGAGTCAGTGGTGTTGACCTCCATATTGGTAAAACCGTTGTGCATCGACTGAATATTGTTTTTCGGCCGAGTCGAAAGTCTGACCGAACAATGGATCAACGGTACCGTTAATAATTGAAGGGCGTTACGTCGAGCCCGCAAAAACTCATTTTATAGCTTTCGTATGTGGACATCGTCTGTTTCAATAGAGGGAACTCATTGTTTATGAACGACGTTTATGTCCCGCTTTATTAGGGCAATCGCATACCATTTGCATTTTGTTACTATTGGTTAAATGACAAGACACGCGTCATGTTTGACGTTTACAATTGAATCTTGAAAATCTCTAGAACGCAGATACCAAGCACCGTTTATATTATTTTCGGCAGTCTATAATTATTTTCTTTCTTCTAATTAGTGCACTCACTAGAGTTTACGAGTTCCTGTTGCGATCGTGTAAAATTAGCAATTGGATGAAAATATCCGTGTTCAATTACCGATGGCGGCCCGAGTTTCATTCAATTTGACATTTTCTGTCGTTTAAGTGCCAAAGCGTAATTTTCATACGATGTTCGTCTCAGTCCTTTTTATGGAACGAAATCAACCGATAAATGTCAATACCCAGGGTTGTTTATGACATGCAATGGGTCTCTTTTTAAACGGCTAGGACTAAAATTCCATTTGACCACCGTCCATATAGTAAGTCTATCAATTGTATGGAATTTATAACGAGCTTGCATTTTTTAAACCCCGAGAAATCGCTATTGGTAAGACCTTTATACCAAGTCCACTTCCAACATTAGAAGGGAAGGAAATGAACCATAACTTCTGTTCTTCCCAAGACAAAAATTCTTTTATGCTGTACGCCTTCAATTTAAATACAGAAAATTGGGATTCTGGTTGTAAATTGTGCAATATCGGCAGGCAACTGTTCTATGTCGGAATTGCCTGTGCACATATGAATGGAAGGGCAGGAGAAGGTCGCCCGGGTCACTTTTCCATTACCCCGCACTTTCACTACAACTCTTGTTTACCAACATAAACATCAACTTCCTCCTACGTACCGGGCATCGACGACGTCGCACTATAATACACAATCTGCATAAAGTCAGTATGCCTGGCGAGCCATTATTAATTTTTCACAACCGAAAATAAACTGCAGCCATTCTCCAGGTAATGCTATTCCGCCGAAACAACGCACTCGTGTAAGATTATTTAATTTATACAACTCCTAACTGACATTGCTATACGTTTGACGATGAGAAATGGACAATTGGCGACATCTGTTTTTGGTAGTCATCGATCATTTTGAGTGCTATCGTTCTTGCGATTTTACGTCTCCAATGACTAATTTGCCCTTATCCTGGACCGATTTTATCTTCCCGGCACCTTCACTCCCGTCAGTTAATTGGTAAAACACCTACGCCGGGAAATATTATCATTATTAAATGTTATTATTTGCAAACTTTATTACAATGCTTTATTTTCAAAACGAATGTCTCATCCAATATCCGATTAGGTTCCACCAACCGGAAAAATGGTACCCACTGATGAAGTGTCATCGCATATCACGTATATTATGTAAATATAAACGGTAGTGTTATACATTTTTATAGGTCGGCCGGCGATAGTGTTCAAGTACTAAATTAATATTTTATTTATTATTAATTAATAATAATATAGTCTCGTGCAATTTTCTGTCTCCAGTCGCCTATTTGGTCCTATGCTAATCCGATTCGATTTTTTTACATTAACAGTGTTGACTTGATGCTAAATTACTAACGGAATTCTACTGACTAGTCGTTTAAATTGTTTCCTGTCCTATGACCTTATTTTATTTATTCTTGTTATTCTCCTCGTTTCCCCCTGAGTCCCTCGTGACTCCCTCCTGAAAGTCCCTCGTTCGTGACATTAGTTTGAAGAAAAGTTATTTAAACATAGCGGATTCAAGAAATTTTAATTAAGAACAGAACCTCCCGAACCAACTATTATTATTGCCAGTCGTACTTAATCGAATGATAAAAAAAAATCTTCGGAAAATGTATTCACAATTTTGATTTAATACATAAAAATAAAATCGATTGGTTAAGGATTGTGAACCGATTCACCCCCTTCAACCGGACAACTGTCGCACACATCTCGTAGAAAAGTGCAGACTGTGTACTCTGCTGCAAGTGCAGACTACATTAGTGTTCTAATGCTAGCGGACCGGTTCGATAAATTCCGGGGGGGGGAACTTTGGCCCAGTCTACAATCCGATATTGGTATCCGCGGTCGGTTGTTCTTGGTCGAAGCGTGAACTGACTTACCCGCAATGAGTGCAGAAGTGTTAACTGGACCGGAGACCGCCACCGACTGCCCCGACTCCCGCCGACGCTTATATAGCGTCCGAGACCTCCCTCCCTCCCCTCCACCGCACCACAATCCAACCGCATCCACAATAACTCCAATCGATCCCACAAAAAGAACGAAGCTTCTGTTCTGTAATTCATCTTGAATGTTACACGACATATTGAATGATTTATCTTATCCATCGTACTCAATTCTAATGTTTGTTTTGTTAATCTGGTACATATCCATTTCAACTTTTCCCATCGTAATTATTAGCAATGAAATTATTCTTTCTCTCTTGCCAATGTCACAAACTATGTTCACGGGTTTTTATTATTGTAACATTCCCGATTATTACACCATTATTATAACATTGTACACAAAACAAGTACATTTAGTCCATGTGTATAAATGTAGAAAGGCCCGCGGACAGGTATGCTGGTGTTAACATTTGTATAATGTCTACGATATTCTACGTATGTTTAACGTCAATAAAGTATTTTTAATTTAATAATTTTGCTAGGTACGAATTATATAGTTGAGAAGTTCGACAACCGAGTGTATCGCACTATTAAAAATTAACGCGGTAAATTATAATCGTGGACAGTTATATTCACGATTGAGCGTATTTGTTTACTCATTCAGTGATGAACGAGTTGCAGTTGCAGCTGCATCTTGTTAGACCTCGAGTTTAATGCGGGCTCTGTCAAACGAGGATCGAATAACGTCCGATTCTGCCTCGGAGTCAATGTCGAATCCATAGACGACGGATCGAATTCCGATCGGTCGTTGCACCTTCTCCAACTTAAAGTGAAACGATGCCTTCCAATAATGCCATATCGATACGTCGGAATTCACGATACTTAACATGCTTGTCGAATACGATTCACAAATCCTCCATAATCAGCGATTGAAAACAGAAGATCGCTAGAGCAGTAAATGTTGAGCTTCATTTGCAAAAAGAATGTCTATCTAATGTTTAATTAATGGAATATCATCAAAGTTCCAAATGCGTTCTCTGTAAAGCCTTTACTTCATAACAGGAGCTTTACATTCAAGTGTAGGACGTCAGTCAGCACTGAAGGAATACTTATCATATATGCCAAACTATTTTGGTCAATATATAAATGAATTAGTAAAATAATATACAAATACAATAATATATTGTGTTTTCCACGTGAATATAAATAGTGCTGAATTGTCATTCTGAATTCTACCAGTATCCCCCTCCCTAAAACAATCAAAGTTTACTAGAAAACAAAAGTTTGTTAGAAAACAAATGAAATTCTGTTCTAAGTAAGGCGCAGTACAGTGCCTATAATCTTACCGACAAGGATACCTCCGAGGCGTGCAGGTGACCGGTCGAATACATTGTTTCGTAACACTGTAGCTGGATTGTTGTTGTTGGAGCGCGATGTTTCGGGACAGATAGGAAGGGGCGAGGACGGGGCCGGCCAGGAAACATGAAAGGTGCCGCTTCTCGACACGAAATAGATAACTTATTCCGGCTATCACAGAGCCCTATCTAGCTAGTCCCTCCTGTCCGGCGGAACAATCGATCACAACAATCGATTAGGAGCGGATTACAAACCCTAGGCCCCAAACTGAATTAGTATTCAAAAAGTATCCACCCTCAGACATTAGTCACCCTCGTCCCTTCTTCGCCCTGTAGGACTAATAAGAACGCAACGGTAACAGGCGCTGAATTGACTTTCTAAATGCCTATAATGATCAAACGCGTGTAACGAGGTATTCCAGGTTTTTTGTTATTCCTAATCAGGAATATTATACAGTACCTGTATTTCCAGGTCAGATCCAGAAAGTAAAATGACGGTAGATTTTTAAAAACATGAACGGTGGGATTGAGTTTGACTATAATTCAAGGGTCTGGAGGAGCCTCATAATGCGTAGAGGCTTGATAATTGTATTACATATGTAATTTATTTTCAATTTCCGACGTGTTGTTGTGTAATAGAAGAGTCAACATTAAAAATCTTCCTTCATAGTTGTGCATGGTAATTTGATTCCCTCCAGCACTCTGAATATTCCTGAAAATGGAACACAGCACACCCCAGTTCCGCGGGCAAACCTTGAAAAGAAAAAAATCTCCTTTAAATGTTATCCTTCATAACTGTTATAGGCTTATAAACTATGGGCTATTACAAGCTACAGAAAAATATAGATTCTACTGATCGCAATTTTAAAAAATATATTTTCAGAAAAAGGGTAATAATCCAGCAGGTATTTTTTCCATTCTTTGAAACAACCTACTTAAAAACTCTTTCATTAACAAACCATACAGAAATTTTTCTGTACACAAATAGATGAACAATTCATCTGTTGTGTTGAGACGATAGCATGCAATTTTGTACAGCTTATCCTATACCGTGCTCTGATACCTAAGTTAGGTTTCGAATACGGCGCTATGATTACTAATACATAATTACTATTTGTGACGGCGGGTCCGTTTTAGCCCTTCGACGAGAGTGGTGTCTATAACGGACCGATTCCGGTGTGTCACCGACAATGGGAAACCAAATTGAAATTTACTACGGGGCCATCTGGACGAGCCGGCCCACGTTAACACAACCAGAACACGCTCTCCGGAAGACGCCTTAAGCAGTACCGACATATTCGGTATTGTTTCATTGCGTCTAGTCCCCACAGGGAAAAACAGAGGAGGGTCCCAATCACCCCAGTTAACACTAAATGCACCCAACGAGCAGAATAACACACTGAACGACACTAAGACATTAACAGTGTCCTACATGTAGCGTTACTGACAGGTTACACACACATCCGGGCTACCTCTCCCGAGAAGAGTTTTATCCAAAATATCCAATTAAGAATTTTAAATGTTTAGATTTTGATTGCTTTCTAAGTCTGTAGTAGGCAGGCATTAAATTGTGAAGGCAGGATTTGAAGAGCAAAAGCCTAAAAAATCATTGCACCCAGTGTGTGACTGTCTAAAATAATGTTGAAAATACATGGCGTTACGAGTGTGTTAGTGTAAATAGGTAAGAACTTAGAATGCCAGTCGGTATGCAGTTTTGTCGGAAGTAATGTCAACGAAAAATCAGTAACTAGGGAAATATGTCAAGTGAAAAGTGACAAGAGACCAAAGTGGCACCCCTTTTTAGACCCCACAATTTTTATGAACCTGAAAGGAACTGTGGTGATAAATCGCCCAGAATTTAAGATAATCTACCGGGATAAGTACTTGCGGAGGTGAAAGTAGATAGAAACAGGGCCCCGTTATCTATATGCTAATTGAGGGGGCAGACCGAGAACCCAACGGTGGACTTATTAATGCAAAATGTCCCGCAATTAATACGCGGGCCGAGTACATTTACGCGGCCGATACAACGGATTGAACCGTGATCTTACACTAGCGGTATTTGAAAGCGATAAATCACGATAACTGGTTATTGCCGGTCATCTGTCCAATGTCTTCCTGGTCGAGCCTGGCCTTATTGCAGGCCAGATGCGGAAAAGCAGACCTTCCGCCGCCTCGCTCCCAGTAGTCACTGGAGACCCACGGCCAAATCTCTTAGCCGGTCTTAGCTTTGAAGTGGAGCATACCAATAAATTAAGTATTGTACAACTAACTCTGACCGAAAATAGCTTGTCGCAATTACTCTCCATTTACAATTGTGCACTATTGCAGCATCCTGTCCTAGTATATAACAGCGCATATTAAAATGCGGGACGGTCTAAACTTCAGATTTATTGTCAACCAAGCCAAATATTTTCGCGTTATATATCAGATCGGAGAAATTTGCTGGTTTAGATTGAGCTCTATAAAAAAACTACTTTAAATGATGTAACCTATTGGAGTACCTAGCACGCGCTATAGGGTACCCGGTGTACATAAAATAGGATATAAGTCCGAGTTTATAAAGAGATAATTAACAACTGACCGGTTTGGTGCAGTCAAGCTGGCGCTGTTGCTGGTGAAGTGCAAGTGCTAGTGAAGGGGCTGGTGGGCGTCCATCTCTGTTATTGAGTTCCCACACGCCTATCTAATCTAACAGTTTATGAATTAGGATGGCCTACCAATTAACATAAAGAAGACAAATCCCACCTTATCTCAGCCCAGTTTACATCTGCGAGCTCCAAACAAATAAATCTCAAACGCGATGAATTGTCCCCATTTAATGATTTTGTTTTTCCCTCTCTAATCGAGGACAGAAAACAAACATCTAGGCCTCTGTTTCTGCCTGTCTTTTCAGCTGACGTCCACTTCCAGCAATATAGTGTTTTGAAATTTATAATTTATAATTTATATTAGCGATTTATATTTTAGTTCCTTTTTTGATGCTATTTTTGGTTTAAAGGTATTACCACGTTCCTTATCGGAAATTGAATGACTACATACCCTGACGAGTTACTAAAAATCGCAGAAATCAGAGGATAATTAAGCAATCTGAATCATGGCTTAAGCATGCCTTGACAAAAATGCGTGACATAGGATTAGCCTATCGTAGGTTTCGAACCTGTAGTTCCCAACTCTCTGCACTATCCGTCAAGCTACTTATGGAAGTCAAATATAAATAACTTTATTTTCAAAAAAATATACATAGTAAACCGAAAAACGATATACAAATATTGATTTGTACATACATTCCGGTCCACTGGTCTTACTACATTTATTTACTTAAATATTAAGACTAAAACTACATTAATTTATAACAATTTTAGTACGGTAGTCGGGAAAGTTACACAAAAAACCCGACGACTTAAGCTACATTCACTTCTATCACTCGCACCCATGGATGTCATTGGGTGCCGTTAGGACGTGCGCAGCCCAATAATAACGCGCTCCAGATAATTGTTGAAATAAATAAGGGTGGGACGGCGGTATTAAGCAGAGCATTGTCCCCGCCATTGTATTCACAATAGACGGCCAATTAGAGAGGGCCGACCCCGCCCTCCATAAACCACAGTTTTGTTTGATCTACTCCCTGACCCCGGACCAAAGGTTAGCCAAAACGAACCAATTTCAAGCCAATGTACAACGTGGTGGAGGACCGAGGTCGTGTATCACTCAGATGTAAAGGAGACCGTCTCAGACCGGGTCAGATACTTCTATTCCGATGACATTATTTCCATTAAATGTACATAGGATATTGTTTACAATATGCAAATATTGGTTAATACAAGCATACCCGTCCCCGGGACTATTTCATAATTTACAAGTTGTGAAGAAAGCTGTTTCGCCAACAGCCTTGCCAAAAAGCTTGAAGCCTTGTCAAGTTGAAACGTATTATGTATGATAAGCTTCTTTCTGAAAGATGGCGCACACATTTAATTTCCGATGTACGTCTATATTTTTGTGTTACACCTGAGACAATATACAGAGAGGAATCCCGACTTAAGTATATCGGTCCTCATACGAAGAGTATGAAGATCAGTTATGTATAGGGTTTTCAACCAATTATTGTTTTGTCCAATTTTAAAGTCGGAGTCTATGTTCTTAGGTTTTTAATCGACTGAAACCACAACTGAACTTTAACTCGCTTCATCCAGCGTTTCCGAATCTTAAATCCGCAATTCTTCTTGTTTACTCTCGACTCTTTAGGCCCCTTCATTGGTTTTCTGAAGTATTCGACATTTCCATAGGGTAATGTTGCTTTATTACATTGTTATTGTAACTATTTTCACGATATAACCTTCATAGACCTTATCTATAAGGTGTTTCTTTTCAGTAGCGGTGTTAGTCACTTTTGGCACTTTGGATCGTTTTTGGGCATTCTCACTACACTGTCACTGTCACTTGTACAAAAAGAACATATGATATATATACACACGACAAACAACCACCACAGTACAAGTGACAGTGAAAGTGCAGTGAGGATGTCCAAAAATGATCCCAAGTGCCAAAAGTGACTAACACCGCTACTGAAGATTGCGAGCAGCCGAAACCGGTCTAGCAAAAGACCAAACCAGCGAGAGGAGACAGAAACATACAAAATCTACGGTATTTTTGGGATAGTCATTATCATGGAGGTAAATGACATTAATTGGCGGATGGATAGAACAAATTCCTGACCGGGACCAATCGTTGGGTCCTTCGTTGTTAAAGTCTAACGATACAAACTGCTCTGATGGCCTACAAGAACGGGAGTAAATACTCAATTGAGTTATGGTTCTTCTGTTCAATTTACTCAGGGCCGATTCCCTGACACAGTTTCATTGTTTATAGGTTTTTTCTGGAAACTGTAAAAAAAGTACTTAGGGTGGCGCCTACTGAAAGGACGCCCATGTAACCGAAATTGATTGTTTTCTAAAAAAATCCACGTTAATCAGAAAAATATCCCCAAAGAATTATCTGCAGTTAAGACATTGAGTGTTAACAGTATTATATATGAGGTGCAGCGCTAGGAAAAAATGTATGACGAATGATTAACAAATTACTCAGCACAAGGTAAAATTAAATCCAACAATTAATTTTAATTTAACAGTGAATACCTCAAAACAGTAATTATTTCACTAAACAAGGTATTTCATAAATACTTGTATACAATTAGTTTTAAAATGTTCTCACATAAATAAATATCACACCTGAATTCTAATCTGAAGATATTGTTGCTAAAAAAACGATCTGATGTTACACTCAATTGTACATCATTGTATGCATATAGAAGTTAATTTTATATAGAATCGACATACTGCTGTAAAAGCTACATACATTTTGTTCATGGCCAGTTTGGTACATGTTGGTAGTGGCTATGCATATATCATATGTTTAGGTAACAATAACTAGTTTTCAAAGATCAAAATAGTTCCAAAGTGAGTAATAAAAAGGTTGAATAAATTGGTTTAAATACATTTACATAAACATATCGAGAACTAAATTAATGATCACTCATTATGTAAGAGAAATGTATAACAAGAGGAGAATAAAAACATTCTTAACACATTACTTTTAATGGGCGTTGTTTAATATCATAAATAATGGTTAAAACAACAATTAATTCATATACATTTATCAAATACATAACGAAGAACCTACACAAAGGGCACAACACAAATTACATTTACACAAGTCTTATATAATTTCTTAAAATTAAATAATGCAAAAAATATATTTAGAACTTAATAGCAGTATTGTCATGATATTGAAAACAGTACTGTAAAATCTGTTTCATGAATTATATACTTGAATAACACTCTATTTAGTGCTAAAAGCAGTCAACAAAGTATATAAGAATTGCAGAAAACAGATTTATGAGACTAGAAAGATGGAAATAAAATGGCAATAAATGGTTACATTCTACATAATTCCTAGCAATATATCTGACTCAAATTATATTATTCATAACTTCTAAACAAACATAATACTAACATTCCAATCACATTTAAAAAAGAAATATGTAACAAAAAAATTTTTAAATTGTAAATGCAACTTTACATACATTCCGCACAAAATGTAAAAAGTCTGCTACATGTCAAAAACTGTTAACACAATACTTCAAAGCAATAGTAGATACTTATTATTTTTGTATATAAAATTCATATATGAAATCAAATGTTTAAATATACTAATTTCTACAACTGGTGGTATTTTTTATTAAAATACAACTGCAGTTTGCATGTATCAAATAACATATTATTAACAGTGTTGATCATGCAATTATGGTGTGAGCATGTATGTATGTATATGAGTATATATATATATATATATATATATATATATATATATATATATATATATATATACATACATACACATACATAATATGCTAAACATCTATTAAATATAGGTAACAAAACTAAAATTAAGGGCACAGACAAAAATTATTTCCAAAAGTTACTATTTTTGCCTCTTTTGTTATGTTATTCACAAGGCACAATTGAATATTGTGAAGTCTAAAATATTATTAATGAACTGTAGGCTTTCTGTGGTTTATTGAAGTTAACTTTTCATCAGTTTAAGAAAAAAATAACCATTAATATATACTATCAATAAATTATAATTATACTGAGAGAATAAATACACTAGGAGTTAAATTAATCATAAGAAAACAAATGCAAGGTCATGTTCAAATGTATAACAAGATTGTCCATCTCATTCATCTTTTACCTTGGCCATATTCATTTAATTGAGCAGTCAACTATCTATTGTTAAACAGCAAGTAGTATCAATCAGAACGAAAGTAAAAGACCTAGAGGATGTGCAAAATACATTTTTTCATAAATATAAAAAGATATGACTGTTCTACAGTGTGGGACAAATAAAAATTTTTAAAATATTTCAAAATACAAAACAGAAATATCATTCAAACCCAAGAATATGATTTCTGTGCTATCTGAATTGTTAATTTCTAATGGCTTGAAAACTTAAAACATTTACTCATAAAATAATATGCAATACATTATCATAGACAGTTACAGAGTTTAAAATGAAATAACTTTCAAATCATCACCAAAATCAAAAAATCTTCTTTTCATTAATGAAGTCAATTGCTCATTCAACTATCAATATGGCACAGGAAAATATTTTGTTTGATTCTTTGTCTATCAATAAAACAATATCCCATCAGACCCACACAATGTAATAAGGCTGAACTTATGCTATATAAAAGATTCAACATTTGATGTTCTTTATCATCCCAGTAATTGTCATTTACCACTTGCTACACTCAATTGGATATATTTATATCTTTATTTTTTCCATTATTAGTACTGCAACAAGGCATCACTTAGTAATATGCAGCCAGATGTTTGTGTTCCACATAGAAACCACTATGGATCATATTTTTCTTTGCAGAATAACTACAAACCGTATCACCTGGATGATAAGCTGTCTAACGCTCAAACACTGGTGGATCCTGATTCTAAAGAATATAAATTCAAAACCTACAGTTCATCTTGGAAAGTATGTATATTGTGGAGATGTTCACCATAGTCAGTAGCCTCACTGCCCACAAAAGTTTCATGGTTTTCCAGGACTTCTTCAAACGACAGAAGATTGTCTCCATCATCATCAGCAGAATCAAACAAATGACTCACTTCTTCTGTAGCTATTTCTCTGACAAATGTGTAATACCAAATATTAAATTCCAAGTATATATAATATATAAAAATCTACATAAAATAAAGACTAACAAAATCATTTTTCATTGCCAAAAAATGCATTGTATGATATAATGAAAAAGAAAAAACTGTTAAAGAAATAAAGGGTTACCAGATGTATTTGAAAAATTGATATTGGGAGTTATCCCAAACATTTAGCGAACATGGTTGTTGTAATGCAGTTATGGTTATCTTGATTTGTGGTAATAAAGTACATACAAAAATAAGTATATAAAATTAAAGATATAAAATATCAAAGACAAAATCAATAATAATCAACTGATAATAATATCAATATCAATAATCACAAAAATATTATCTAATTAATAATAAACTTTAAAACAACTCACTCATTGCTAGGAACTACCCAAGATAATATTTCATTTGCATTCAATTTCCCATCTCCATCTTTATCATAATCCTTGTCAAATTTATCTTTTTCACTTATTAACCATTCCTTATCATGTTTTTTTGCTGGAAATAATGAAATAAAATTAATGTACAATTTTATTCAACTGTACAGAAAGTTATTAGTGGTTTTACAGTTTCTTTAAATATCAAAGCAAAGGAAATATTATTTGCTACCTTTTTAACTGATTTATTAATAAACATCTATGAGAGAGCAAAGAAACATAATACTATATCATATAATGAAAACTACTGAACAATAAATAATGTTATTAATGGGCACTGGGCTGGAAATTGCCATGGAAAAACAGATGACAAAATATGAATATTTTAAAGAACAACCAGACAAATATGGAGTATAAACATTGGAATCAGTAGAAAAAATAAAATAACCACCTCTCTCTCCAAGGAATTCCTGAAAGTCTATAAGCCCATCGTTGTTTGTATCCTTCTCTTGAAGTGTATTTTTCAGGATGTGAGGCAACATCTCTGGGTACTCTTCAGGGTGTGAAAAATAGACAAATTCTTTCATGTCCAATACTCCATCACTATTTTTATCAGCAGCTCTGAATAGAACTTTATCATTCTGAAGCATCTGTACAAACATTCACAACACAAAAATCAAAAACATTCAGTACAAAAAAATATATCATTTAGTTGTCTACTACAAGTCAATAGAAACTTGACTGCCATAATAATTAGTCTATGGTAGGACACAACCTATCAGTATTGTAATACTCAATGCATATTGTAACCTTATACACTGTGAACAGAGCACAAAGTTCATTAGAATCAAATAAATAAAATATATTAGAACATGTAATGATAATTGCAGTCTATTATTTCACCCTATTATACTGCCATTTTAGGCATAGACTAAACTGGATTCTTCATCAGATTGTATATAAAATGGACTCATCAAACTAATAAGAACATTCTAATATGCAAGAGATAAATAAAAGTTAAAAAATTTTGGGAGATCATACAGCTTCTTCTTCTGGTCCTCTAATAGCATTCTCATCTTCCTCAGAGCTTCCATATGCATCTTCTTTGTACTCTTCCCAGGTAACTCGCCCATCTTGATTTTCATCAGCATCTTCAAATCTTTCATTAGATTCCTCTTCTGACAGCATCCTTAAAAAAAATTAAATATGAACCAAACTTACTGATAACTAAAAAATAAACAGTAAGAGCCAATATTGTTGTTTAGATCTTGTGTAGTCAATGAGATCACTTGCATATACATGTAGTGGTTTATAAAAAAAACTATGAATTCACACTGAACACTGCTTTAAATTAATCAGTCAGTAATAAATTTTATGATGTTATTCCAAAGTAGAAATATCATTCTAGATGTTGAGCCTTTAAGATGATCCTTTTTCATCTGTTCTTGGAACAGAAGAATTTTTGTCATGAAATAAAAGCACTGCTCAAACTGCAAACAAAGTATGTCACAAATCAGTTGAATAGTTTTAAATTAAGTTTAAATTGTCCACAATATTACACAACCCGACCGGAAATAAGTTATTGATAAGTTTAAATTATTTATAAAATAATCTGGAAGCGTTCAGAATACCATCAACCATAGTGGTTAATTGAAATAATGATAGATATGGTAATGAATTGTCAAAAAAATAAACAATAACTAAGTGGTTCTAAATTATTAACTCACTTGAAAGATCTGAGTATCCAGGCTTTGAGTTCATTTCTGTCAATGTGTTCATCTTTGTTTAAGTCCATTTTGCCCAACAATATTCGCAATCTCCTCTTCGACTCCTCAGGAGACAAATGATCAAATTCTTCAGCATCTTTCACGCTCCCTGCACCCATACAAAAAGTATTAAACATATTAGATAATGTAATGCCAAAATAAGTATTGATTAAAAAATAGAAAATATTAGAACAATCACAGAGTAATGGGTGAATGAAAAAGCCTAATCAGACTGTAATGGACTTTATATCTGGACCAACATTACTTTGGTTAAAAATAAACTTAGATTAATTTATCCTGGATAAAAAATTACTGAATGCAAATATGAAATGCCAAAGAAAAAATGTCACCTTACTGTATACTGCATTTATATCCACAAAACCCAATCCAAAGTTACTTCTTTGATGCCAAAACAATTCACAAAAATCTATAGTAATTAGTTTTTAAATTTAAAACACTGGCAAAAGTAAATCAAACACAAATAAATTAATAGGGAGTTATTTCAACCCATTCATTTCAGACAAAACTTACCCACTATCGCTTCATGATCATATTCGGTTCTATGCAATCCACTGAATATATGATCAACAGGACTAATGACATTATCTACCAACACGAAATAAAATATAAAAAACAAATTATAAATTATTTCAATATTAGTGATATGAGTTTAAATGTACATTGCAGTTATGTGTATTGAACCAAAATGCCTGTATCCAGTTAGAGTTAATATGAATCCTAAATTCAGAAGTAATGTCCAAAGTAATAACTATCTTTTCTAAATTATATCAGAATGATTTAATTTTGTTTTATGTATATTTACTAAGAATTCCAAGTAGCAAAGAGTAATAGAAATTAAAATAGGAGACAGACTGAGGAAATGCTAGGTCTAGTTTCACTTCAAAATAGAAATCAATTGGTTTAACAGCTGTTAACAAACATATTTAACTGTTGTATATTTCCTTATCATATGAAATGCATATTTAGCCTGGACTCCCATTTGAATCCCCAAAATGAATGCATAACTCAAAAATTATAACATTACAAAGATATTGCAAATATATATGTTTTTAAATAAAACAGGAATGTTGTGAGGGAATAAGCCTGAATCTTAAATTTTGGTAAAATAAGGCAAGAGACAGATTTTTCATCATACGAATGTGTAGAAATATAAGTACAAGTACTTTTATGTCACAAGGAATTAACCTTACTTCTGGTATGGAATGGATGCTCAAGAGAGTAAACATAAAGCAATGTTTTCACATTAGACAGGTAAACTGTTAATGGAAGTAAATAATAGTGAAGCACTGGGATACAGGAATGGACAAATATACCTAACTGGTTGAGCCCAGCCAAATTTAAATAGGGTGTGCTGTGAGACTCGCTCATTTACCAAGTATGGCTTCGTGATCGAATTCGGTCCTGTGTTTGCCGTCGACAATGTGATCGTGATCCCGCGCCGAATAGGCTCCATCCTCTTCTCTTTCTTTGTTCAAATGGTGACTGTGGATGTGAGCCGGCGAACCCGGAGTTACTAGGACCGTCAGATCGCTAATAAAAATCAGGGCCAGCACTGTCGTCCGGCTCAGTGTCGATCTGAACATAATTCCGGTCCAACTATCTCCGTTCAAAGTGAAACTCCTGCTTGTTTCTATTTCGGTTTCAATACACCGAACTGCAGCCTAACTGATATTTATAAACAGTACCCCGATCAGAGCATAACCGATTGCCGAATACTACCAGCCTACTGTATTTCAGCCATTTACAATTCCGCCATACCACATATGTTTATCTAATATATACTCATAAACGTGACATATATTTGTATTAAAACTCAAATCTAATATTTGAAAATATATTCAACTCACTCAGGTCATTTAGTACGAAGTATTTTCCCTATTTTATGACCACCAAAATTTAAATTGTATTACAAAGTATAAGTAGGTACCACCTAGATTGGTATCAATTACCTACCTGAGATCTCAATTCTACATCATAGATTACCTAAACCACATGCAGGAGTTGTTTAAGAAGGAAACGATATTTATTTTTTTAACTATTTAAATATTAGATGATAAAGGAGAGTAAATATTTCCTGCTCTATGAATTGGAAATTGCCACAATGATTAGATGTTCTCTTTTATGATGAAGGTGCAACTGTAAAGAGAAACTGTGCAAAGAGACACGGAATTAGTTTTTTATTATTATATTTTAGGGATTCAGTTAACACAGGAAGTACCGGTTCGACACCGGATTGGAACCGAAGTAGAATTATTGTCAATAATTCTTAAGAGAAGTGGGAGGAGCCTATTCAGCGCGGGATCACGACCACAATACTCGGTGGTAAACACAGGACCTTTTTGGATCACGAAGCCATAATTGGTAAATGAGCAAGTCTCACAGCACATCCTATTTAAATTTGGCTTGCCTCAACCAGTTAGGTATATCTGTCCATTCCTTGTATTACAGTGCTTCACTATTATTTACTTCTATTAACAGTTTACCCGTCTAATGTGAAAACATTGCTTTTTGTTTACCCACTTTAGCATCCATTCCATACCAGAAGTATCGTTAATTCCTTGTGATATAAAAGTTCTTGTACTTATATTTCTCCACATTCCTATGATGAAATATCTGTCTCTTGCCTTAATTCACCAAAATTTAAGATTCAGGCTTATTCCCTCACAACATTCCTGTTTTATTTACAAAACTTTTTTATATTTTATTTCATGTTGGTAGATAATGTCATTAGTCCTGTTGATCATATATTCAATGGATTGCATAGAACCAAATATAATTTATTTGTGTTTTTGATTTATTTTTGCCGGTGTTTTAAATTTAAGAATTTATTGTTACATAATATGTCTTGTATACTATGATTAATTAATGTAGTAAATTCAATGCTAAAAATTGTATGGAGAACAACTGAGTATAATGGGTAATATATATTATTCTTTATTCAATTGATTATGCACTGTCTACTTCTAATATTATAGCAAATAACTATTTTTTTCTTATTTTTATTCTTTTATAAAGTGATTTCATTTTATTATTTTTTATTTAAGACTTCTAACTGAATTTTCTGGAAAGGCCATTATATAAGGAAGTATAAGGCAATAAAAGAATTATGATGTTCCTCATCTATTTTATGCTATAATTTTGTAGGTACTAAAATAATTAGTAACTAAACTTGATAATGCAATAAGACCTACAAATTCAAGACATGTGTAACACACCATTGATAATATAGTTTGATAAAATACAATAAAAAAGTTTGAACTTACAAAGCATATCAAGACTAGAGTACCTGTTTTTATGTTACTTGAAGAGACAGCAAAAATGGTATGTAGATGGTTTACTTACCATCATCATTAGCACCACACCTTCCATCCCTTGTCATGGGAGAATGTTTCTTTTTTCGGCAGTACATCAGTTTATTGACTAGGACTTAATTAAATATATATGTGATCCATTGATTGTTTACTTCCAAATATTAGAACATAGATTTACACACTTATTTATACTTAATTAAATGTGGAATAAAATGCTAGAGGATATAGACAAACACAAATTTATTATGAAAAAATAAAATCAACAGAATGCATTTGGTATAAGAATTAAATACTGTAAAAATTCATAAGCTCTTCATTCAAAATATTCATTAAGGACAAAAATTATTGTTGGCATTTTAGTCCAAACACTAAAATCTATGTGTGACCCCGATTGATTAGATTTGTAACAACTAGAAGTACTAAAGGTTCAGAATAGAAATACATTTATATATAGAAATACATATATAAATTCCACTGTAAAATATAATACCATAAATCACATGAAAGGCTACAAAACATTAACAAGAAAATTTGGCGCTCTGTGTAGGCATCTAACCGAAGATTCTTACTCTGCAATCAGCAGATAGAAACCCTGTATGACCATATGAGCCAGTAGTTTTATTCATGTGGGACACGACCTCCCGGATCCATGAGTGAATTACGGAATCTCGCGGGTAAATGACGAGGTGGTCGATGATGATGACCACGATGATGGTATAATTTGTTCTATTTGTCCGGGAGGCGTGTCCAGTGGAAGCCCGTATCGGGGTTGGGGACATAATGCCTGATGGGGGAGGGTTTGACTGTAGCTTGGTGATGGCGCTGTCTCCGAAGGGGCTGCCGGCGATCACCTCCCTCGTCCTCTTCGGAGCTGTGTCCGCTGCCCGTCCTCACCGACGAAGTGGCCTTGTCCATTTCTGAAAGCGTATCCACTTCTAGCGTTCTCTTGTATTCGCTCCAACTTCGCCGTGGCTCCTTTATTCTTATCTGGACGCTGCTGATTCCCCCTCCTTGCCCAATGTCGGCTGACGAAGTCTGAGTTTCCTGATTCTCTCCGGGTATTCTCTCGTCCTTTTTTTCGCTTTGGACGGGGACCGGCGCTTCTGCCTTTCTCTCGAGTATGACTTTTCTGGGGGCTTCGCGCGTTGGCTGCGTCTTCTTGTTCCTTTTCCCCGTGCCGGCGTCAACGAGGAGTAATATGCCCGTCACTATGGACAGGACTATTAATATTATGGTGTTGTCTACCAGACCCGGGGGTACGTCATCTACCCATGTTGTCAGTAAGGCGCCGATAGCAAACATCAATAAGCATCCTGCTATGAGAAGAATGCGTTCCTGAAAAAGGAAAGCAATGATTAGGTCCGACAACTCTAAATCCGTTAGAAGTAATTGAGAACTAAATGTAGATATGGATCTGAAAAAGTTGAATGAATAAATTTAAAAATATTACCTACGAATATACGAAAATGATTTAAAAAAACGGATGATTAGAAAATATCTAAGTTAACAGTGGCAAGCGACTGTTGCTACTCATTTTCATAGGCACCGCCTACCGACCGTTTCATTATAATTCCGTCCGAGGAAACTTCTGTCATTTGATTAACACTTTCATAATTCATTCATGGAAACCTCAATCCATCTAATTTTTGAAGTAGTCAGTGCTTATTCGAAGATCCTTCTCAACCCC
Source organism: Lethocerus indicus (assembly GCA_019843655.1). Lineage (NCBI taxonomy): Eukaryota > Metazoa > Arthropoda > Insecta > Hemiptera > Belostomatidae > Lethocerus > Lethocerus indicus. The sequence continues at coordinate 17,996,317 of JACDQD010000002.1, forward strand.
CGAAAAGAGTGCTTCAACTAAAGCCCGAAATATTAAACATCGATTAAAAATATTGCATTCCGAAATATTCAAACAATTGACTACTGTAGCAATGTTGGCATGTGTATGTTTACTGATATTGTCTTCGGATCTCCCAGTAAGTGTCCCAGGAATAGAGCCAATGTTAGGATAGTGTATCCCCCGAAAGTAATGTCCATGAGGTAGGAGGAGGGAGTCCCGAGCTCGGTGTAGCTCAGCGAGCTCCATTCCCTCGACTCCTTTTCCAGCCGCCGCCAGACCCTCACCGCCTCCCACGTCGTCCACACTTTGAATATGAACGTCACCAGACATGCGGCCTTCGCAACAAAACAAGTTTGACACTTTATAAAGCATTCGTCAATTTAAACCATTCTCCTGCTTAAATGATTAGATGATACTTAAAGGCCATCAGTTAATAACCTACAGAACTTAAATACCCAAACTAACTCATATATGCAAAGTTATACAGAGATGAGGGGTGAAACTCCACATTTACTCCAACCCTCTCTTCCAGTAATAAAGACTTGTAAACATTATAGCTAATGTAACTAGCAAAGGTAATTGACTCCACTCAGAAAGTCTGGGTTATTAGGCTTCTGTAAAACTTGGAAGCCAAAGTTTGTAACTTCAAACATCAAGAAAGTTTAAGTCTTTGACAATCTGTAAACTGCAGGATTGAAACATTTTCAATGTGCGAATACATTTATTGTACTATTTTTATTACCGTTTGGTTTTTCATTGTTGTAATACTTCTTCAACAGTCTCACATAAATCTAAGGTATTTGTTGTTGGAATCTCATTACTCTATATCGCGATTTTCGGTCTCCACCCGCTTATTGGGTCCCAAGCAAGAACGGTTTCAAATACTCGGTAGTACAGTGAGGTACTTACGCATGTTAAAGAATCGTTTCAACACTTACTGAAGTGTTACTGTGCACATTCGAAACCCCAAAAAACAATAAATTAAAAGAAATCTGAGAAAATCTCGATCGATCGGTCTCTATAGATATCATCTCAGTAACAGAGTAGTGACAGTATCAACATGACATCCCTACTTTCATGACTAAATAAGAGAAACAAAATGAGAAATAAAAAATAAATTTAAATCATTGTATTTCATTTTTTTACTCGGCCAAATAATATATAATATATATAACCGTAAATCGAAAATGTGTGAAAGTAGAAATTGTGCGCCACTGTGAAAACTAGACTATTGATAACTCGTGGTATTATCACTGCCGTGTCTCCCCTTATCGCCCTCAACCGCCAACGTCGAACGTCGACCCAAACACACTTTCAACGAACAATACTACTTACGAATACGACGGCCTTAACGAAAGCTTTGTTGTCGCATGGCATCGTTTCGGTTGGAATCGCGGCCTATTACTGACGGCTTGGCGCGCTTGCCTCCCACCAGGCCCCCCTCCCACACCCCCACCGCGTCTATCTCTCTCAACGACGTCTTAAATCTCAAAATTAAGCGTTTATGCTATTACTTTATTCGAATAGTTCTAGTGACGTCGACGATCCGGCCTCACCCGCAACTATTGTTTTCTGCCCTAGCCTGTGAAGCAATTTTACATTCCAGCATTGAAACTCGACTTACCCTCTTCATAGCTGGAAAAAAGAGATTCATTAATCTGTCTTATTGAGGAAATGATAAATTAAACGTCAAATATGTGCATCGGAAATTACTAGTGTTAAAACTCACTCCAGCAATACATATGATTATAGAAAATCCCATGAGACTGTTTGTAGTAACTGTACTATTGTTTTCTTTTCATTTTTATTTAATGTCTAAACAGCCTTTATCGTTATAACTACAATTGTGGAATTTTATTTAGTCACCTGTTTCTGTTGATAAATAAGTCACTCAGTGATGTCACTTGAGTGATGACTACAGACCGTGGAGATCTCTAGACCAGTGTCGTTTAAACCGCTGTGGCGTGATTTATGGATGGTAACAGAGACCAAAGGATTAGATGAGTGAATTAGGTTGAGGAATGGGACGGGAATAAAACTTCAAGAACCGGGGATTGTATAAATTTGTCAACTATTGGTAGTCATGAATGGTGTGATTTGAAACATACGAGGGAGCATTGAGGAAGGTTCGATGGACTTTTGATTGGAATCTTTGGATGCGAGCGATGTTGGATGTTTTGGTGGAACCCCATACATAACTATGCCGTATGTCCACGTCGGTGTCAATATTGCTTATGACAACTATTTGAAATGCGTGCAACTGATGCATGAGTCAAGTTTTTAATTGTGAGAAAATACCTGTCTGTCTGTGTGTGTGTGTGTTGTGTGTGAGCGCGCCATGCGTTTGTTCTGAAGGTATTTTCGCCTACCGATAATTCAAGGACACGATTGCACACCTTGCCGATATTCTTCCACGTTTGTGAGCTTCAATGGACTCCGTCATTTATTCCGTCAAGATAAATTTGCTAGGACAAAGTTTTTGTCAGTGGAATAACAATTATTCCTGCTACGCAAGCAATTGTATATATCAAAGAGTTGGGCTTGGTTAAGACGACTTAGCAGCTTCCTTTACACTACTCCGCAGTTAATAGCCTGGAATGGTAATAGGTTCAATTATACTAGTGTTAATTTCACCTTATAGAAGCGAAAAGTGGGAATATAATCCTTTTCCTCTGCATGCCGGAAATGAAGACATCGATGGTTCGTCATTGGATAACTCACGATAACTTTGCACCCAAGCAAGTCACCCCAAACTTCTGGGCATTTGTCGGCAATCGTCACGCGGTGGTCGGCCAAATGGAAGTTAATTGAACAATAACTTCGTTCGAACTTCGTTGAAGGGAAGAACAGAATTTCCTGCAGCGTGATTCGGCGATATCCCAATTGATGAAAATAACAAACTATTCTCCTTTTGCATTTCACAAAGAAAAAAGGAAAGAAAGACCAAGATAGTAGTTAATGGCTTTTTAGTGCAAATTATAATTCGCGCAGATCCTAGTGTTTCTCGGCTGTTTCTTCGTCTAATCAATGGAATTGGAATGAACGGGAAATTCCACAGATTCCATCGGTCTTCCATTCGTCACAAGCTGTACGAAGGAGCTGGGAGATATTTTTACTGATATATTTTACTTGGTCTATTTGAGAAAGTCGAGATTCTTAAGCCAGCACTATTTCGTAACACCGACGTCGTTGCTGTCCAATTATATTAACGACGAAGCTACTTGGTGCGCCTCAGTTACGCGTGGACGTAGTTATTATTACGATCTTGTTATTTGAAAAACCTTCATTGTTCCATACTGATTATGAACACGGCGTTAAACTAGGAATAGCGACTCTTTCCAATGACTTTTTAGAGTAGAACTTGTCTTAAAATATTATTAATATTGTTGTGGGTATTTATCTGCATATATATATATATATATATATATATATATATATATATATATATATATATAATTTAATAAAGAACGCACTATTGAACTAGACAACGGAAGAAACTCTCACGGGTTTGCATAAGTAAATAATAATTAAATACAAAATAATATCAGTACTATCCTTATTCTCGATATTTTGGTCAGGTGGCCAAATTCTACTAACGATGGTGAGAACCTGAAACCGGTCTAGCATAAAACCAAGTTGGGGAGTAGGCACGGAAGCCCAAATGATGATAGCCCAAGCCGTCGAAATAACAGCCGAACTGTTATCTTAAATATCAGCACTGTCAAATTCAAAGTGGCTAACCTATTTATAAATAGGTAATCATAATGAATGGGCGGTAATATTCTGAAGGCAGGCGCTAGGAAATAACTGAACATGGAGGAAACCGAGGAAACAAAAATCCGCATCCTTGGCTTAAAAGTAAAGGGGCTAAGATATTTTCCCAGGACTGTTACGGCATTGACGAGAACGTCTCCTCTTGGGAACAGTTTACTCAATACAGCCATTGTCCACCGAGTCGGCTCCCTTCTTACGCAACGGTTTAACGCGTCAATCTTCCCATTTTTACCGAGTCTTTCAAAATTCCGAGAAATAAGATAACCTGTTGAGACTGGCCCGAACGATTTCTGCATACGCAGTGGCAATACGCGAAAAATTCGGGCACGTCTACAATAAAATAGTACCAAATAAATAATGGATGGAGAATATTATTAATAATAATTCAACATGTTTTGCAATAGATGAAAAAAGACAACCAATTGAAAATGTAATATCGAATCTTCTAATTTCTAGTAAACAACGAAACTGTAAATAATAGATACTTAAGCCCATTTATGACGGAGTACTACTGTGGCTAGAAAGAGTGCTGGGAGCACAGGGGCTCTTATTGCAGGGGCCCTGGAGTGAAATTGGTGCTAATAGGATAGTATAGTACGGCAGTGTAATTGAGTAGTACTTCAGAGTGATGAGATACCGAGGACCCTTTACGGGGAACTCCAGGTGAATCGTGGGCGTCCGGGGTAAATATGAAATAACAAAAATGCTATATACTTTGCATCATGTTTATTTAAATTGCGATAAATATATCTTAACATAATTAACTGTTTTACATAATAATTACATTTTTCATGAATAATATACAAGGTATAGTATAACAAACAAACAAATTTTATTCTGTACAGGGAAATTATCCTTAAAAAATAAATGCGGCAGGATTTAATGTTACACAAATAGAAATATACACATAGACATACACCAATACTGTGTACTTCCTTCGGTTATATATAATACTGTATTGTCCTAGAATATATTGTAATTATATATCGTATTATATGAATGTGGTCCACAAGTTTATCATATCATTCACATTGATATTTAATGGCAGTAACCATGCAGAAAATATAACATTTAGAAGCATTCGCTACCAAATACATTTTTGACAACTCTATTTAATAGGCCAGTAACGCTTGAAATGGATTTAGGGGCGACATATTGAATTTACTTCTGGGCTAAGACTTGATTTGCGAGCTCTTTAATTTCCTCCCAAGCGCCGGCGATGTCAGATGATTCAGTGAAGCGGGAACAGACGGCCAGCCTCAAGAAATAGGTGTCCTTGATCTTAGAAGGCACCATATGAATTTTACCATTCCCGTTGATTCTCTTCAGTAGGGCTTCATTCAGTTCATTCGTGCCCTTTAAAAAAAACAAATATAAATGATTATTTATGCTGTGCTTTGTACCCGGTAATGATAATGTAAATATACTGACAAGTTCAATTGCATTCGCAGATTGACATGGTGACCAAAATATTCTACATCGAAAACATAGGTGAAAACAAAATTTCGCTTGCAGACTATTCAGAAGGTGAGTAGTAAACATATGTATATACCTTGAGCCTGAAGCAGACTAGGCCCATAATGACTTCAGCCACAATCTCAAATCTGTTATCTGACTTGACTAAACTTTCAAACTCATGTGCCAAGCCTATCTGCTTTCTTATGTGCGCCTGCAGATTCTGTTTGCCATAGAGTCTCATCACAAACCATAACTTCAGTGCTCTGAAGCGTCGCCCGAGAGGGATTTGCCAGTGCTGAAAAGAAATAATGTGGATTTAAAGGGCGCTGCAAACCGTAGTGTGCTACAAACCAATGTTTTCGGAACATTGTTGAATCAATCCTCGTTATCGCGGTATTTTTTCTGTTGTCATTGTTTCAACACGCAGAATTAGTGCTTTTTTTAATTCAAGTCGCGAGTCACGGACTTTTGCTCAGTTTCATAGACCTTGTAACCTCTTCCAGACCAATACAAAACACCACCTCGTATTTGGTGTGTTTACCACAGACAAACAAACATACTTTCATCTTTATATTTAAGATAAAAAAATTGGCTAGCACGACGTGTATCTAATAAGGAACCCGCTGCAAAATGAAGACGTAAGCAATACTTACTCTATAGTCAGGTGCAGAACCTTGTTGATCATGTTTCAAGTATAATGGATCAACATTAAAAGCATCAATCACATCTGATGGATCCTTCAACCTGTGAAAGAAGATAAACAGTGTTACTGTAATTCAATAGAACAAAAATATTAATTGATTTTAATGTTCTCCAATGGAGGAATAAATTGGAAGGTACTTTTGTGTGCTAAATAGTGTTATTGAGCGCTATAATGTCACATGAGTGTATTCTTTATAGCTATAACATACAAATAGTTAAGGTAACATTAGCGTTAGACATTACAAGACATTTTTTCAACATTTCTCAAGATTGATAACTAGCATGCTGTTATAATAAATTATAACAATGTTATAACAATATTTCGACCATTCGTTCGTATAAAGTACGACAAAATATTTACCACATTGCAGAGCAATCAAACGTGACCAACATCCATTTGTGCGGATTGAAATTGAAAGAGTCAGCGCACTCTATGCCCTCCATTAAGTACCGATATTCAGGGCAGATGAATGAAGACCCTAGCAAGAGGCAATTAAATTACATTTAGTTAATAAAAATAACTAAAAAAATATATTTACCGTAGATTTCGTGTGTTTCCGTCTCCTCAAGCTGGTCTTTTCGCCATCTTCAGTAGCGGTGTTAGTCACTATGGAACTTTGGATGTTTTTTGGGCATCCTCACTGCACTGGCACAGTCACGTGTACTGTGGTGGTTGTCTGTTTGTCATATGTATACATATGTGTCTTGTTATTGTGTTTTTTTATTTGGGTTGAGGGATTTATCGGCCTAAGTCTGTCGGATTACCGGTCAAAAGGGGGGTGAGGTATTAGCGGGACGAATATACCGTCACTTTGGGAATTTATTTTTCCTTTATTATGTTGCTTTGTTTGTTCTCGAATTATGAAATTGTTTCTTATGAAATTATCTTTTTTAACTAAAGTTCGTTGGATGCACGAGCACCGCGACACTAGCACCCCACTGAGGGTGGCGCGGGCATGCACTCAACTAAAGTTCGTTGAGGGCACGAGCACCGCGACACTAGCGCCCCACTGAGGGTGGCGCGGGCATGCACTCAACTAAAGTTCGTTGAGGGCACGAGCACCGCGACACTAGCGCCCCACTGAGGGTGGCGCGGGCATGCACTCAACTAAAGTTCGTTGAGGGCACGAGCACCGCGACACTAGAGCCCCACTGAGGGTGTCGCGGGGATGCACTCAACTAAAGTTCGTTGAGGGCACGAGCACCGCGACACTAGAGCCCCACTGAGGGTGGCGCGGGGATGCACTCAACTAAAGTTCGTTGAGGGCACGAGCACCGCGACACTAGCGCCCCACTGAGGGTGGCGCGGGGATGCACTCAACTAAAGTTCGTTGAGGGCACGAGCACCGCGACACTAGCGCCCCACTGAGGGTGGCGCGGGCATGCACTCAACTAAAGTTCGTTGAGGGCACGAGCACCGCGACACTAGCGCCCCACTGAGGGTGGCGCGGGGATGCACTCAACTAAAGTTCGTTGAGGGCACGAGCACCGCGACACTAGCGCCCCACTGAGGGTGGCGCGGGCATGCACTCAACTAAAGTTCGTTGAGTGCACGAGCACCGCGACACTAGAGCCCCACTGAGGGTGTCGCGGGGATGCACTCAACTAAAGTTCGTTGAGGGCACGAGTACCGCGACACTAGCGCCCCACTGAGGGTGGCGCAGGGATGCACTCAACTAAAGTTCGTTGGGTGCACGAGCACCGCGACGCTAACAAGCAAAGTAACATAATAAACGAACAAATAAATTCCCAAAGTGATGCTATATTCCCCCCACTACTACTACTAAATAACCTCACCTGCCCCCCCCCCCTTTTTGACCGATAATCCGACAAAGATTCCAGCCGATTAACAAAGTCCCTCCCAACCCAAAGATGTAACAACACAATATCATGTATGTACACACGACAAACTGACAACTACCACGGTGCAAGTGACAGTGACAGTGCAGTGAGGATGCATAAAAAACATCTTGAGTGCCAAAGTGACTTACTTATATTTAAAATACATAAAACAAGTATTTTAAACCAAAATATATTTATTTACATAGATTATATTAGACATTTTGGGATGTTCTTAATGGGCTCCGGCTCAGTTCTGAATGATTACTTTGAGTTTAGGAATACTGAAAGTTGAAGTGAGCTAGTACGGTTTCAATGCTTTTACTAAATTTATTACAATCGACACAGATCGGTATTGTAGACATTGAAAAATGTTATAATTTCAACAATTATAACTGTAATTTCAAGTGGGACTAAAGTTTGTCTGGGGCGATCGGCCGAAAGTCGTCACATACTAACCAACGTCATCACTAACTAGTCGTCATAACTAATTAACATAGATAACAAAACATGCAGTTCTGATGTCTATTGAAGATTATTCAATAATGTTATTTGAGATATTTGTCATCAGATAAGCAAACCTGCATAAGCAGCATCTATGTGAAGCCAGACTTCTTCCCTGTTACAGACGGGGCCAATTTCTGTTAGAACATCAAAAGCGCAAGAACTTGTTGTACCCAGTGTCGCCACCACCTAAATAGTTGAATTAAAACCATTAATCACTACTACTCTACTAACAGTATACAGGTTTCAATGCGACGGACTTATAAATACGTAAGTATTGTAATAAAAATGTAGTGCTATTGTAGTATATGATATTACATTATGTATATACATGTACAAAAATAATGTCACATATTATGTATTTACATAAAATGGGATGAGTCCGGCTGCTTTATCTTTCTGAATGGCCTCCTGGAGCGTGTCCCCCCTCATCCTGAATTTTTCGTCAGTAGGTAAAGTCTTAAATGTAACTCCTCCTAGAAGACCAGCACGTTCCACAGATGAATGGGCTTGTTCTGTAAACAAAAATGTGAACTAAATATTCACCAGATATTAATAGAAAACTCAGTACATTTCATGGGATGAGAAGTTTTTCTCTACTCCATGTAGCATGTGAATGTTGTAAATACAAATGCTGTATGTATTTCTTCACATGCATATCGTGATAAAAGAAACCACCCAATGATGGCACGTTTGACACAAGAACAATTATGGTCTAAGGGCTAAGAAGATCTCTAGGCCAGCGGCGTTTAAGCCGACGTGGGTGGGTGGTCTTTTGCAAATGATGACTGCATGGATGGAGTTAGTTATACTATTGAAGTGCTATTATGAATTGTAGAAGTAATAAAGTTGTATACTTGTAATTTATTAAGAAATTGTCAACACTTTTCTATGACAAAATTATTTAAGATTCATCAGTTACTAAGAAATGTAGCTTAACATTAAATTATTGTCAATGGCTTACGTGAAGCATATCCAACAAGCTTGGAAATTATATCATAATCGGTCCAGTCTGGATGTTCTAGTTTTGCTTTTCTGATGGCTCGAGCCTTAGCACCCAATAATGCTACCAACGTTGCTTCACTTGCAGTTCCCTGAAAATGTCAATTATTGTTACATTATTTATATACTATTAATCTAACTTAATAATATTAAAAATGATGAAAAATCGAAAAGTTGTTAATTATAACATGTAAACGAGGCTTTACGAGGAATATATTCAGATACTACAGTCGTTTTCCGTTAGATGGCGACATCAACAGGTTCTTCTGTAGCATCTAGCGGTAATCATTCAAATTACAACATGACAATTTTTGTTATTACAGGCTTACACTATTACTTATAAAAGTAATATATCATGTTTTAGTGAGAAATTCAATTAAATTAAAAATGAAGAACTCTTCAAAATTAATTTCACTTCTGTTACTTTGGATTTGTCAGTAGCCATGGATAAACCGTGGGAAAAATATATATACATATATATATTGAGGAATATTGCTTTCTAAGTTTCATTCGGGTATAACTTCAATTGATTCCTGATTGCGTCATCCGGTTTTTAAAATAACATTGTGTACCTCATACAATGACACAAATTCATTAATCTCTGATGTAACAGAGAAATTGAATGCATTGTTCCATCAAAATAAGCGATCTGCTATCGTCTACGTCGCCCGTCTTGTTTGGATTGTTTCTCGAGGACGGTGTCAGTAGAAAACGTGTTTAGTTGGAGAGAAAACAGAGGGGAGGAGACGCTAGATCCCAGTGTGATATCTCATAATTAGTTTCTACATTATGAGCTGATCGGATAATATTGGTGTATAGAGATAGATTGAGATTAGTTTTAAGATAACTAATTATTATGTAGTCGCGTAATTAATTAGTAAGAAATTAACGTACTATGAATTCTGATAGCTATAAACATTTAGGGGAAAATAAATTCCAATGTACTTACTTTAAAATAACTAAAGCCAAGTTAATATATTTTGTTTTATGATTCAATTAAAAGTTGCCTTGAACTGGAAAAGGATTGATTCCTCTTTTAACCCATATTTTCCTGAAGTTACTGCCTTTCTCGATGCGAGTTACAAAATTAAAACAGCAAAGGAAAAGTTCTAAACAATCCTGATAAGAAATGAGAGAACAGGGATAAGGTATTAATAAGAAACCAGTGTGATAATTTAATTCAGTTACTCCACGTACTAGGCTGACTCGGAGGCCTTGGCGGAAGTCGGTTCGACCGGTTGGAGCTTTCGGATTCGCAGTAGCGTGTAATTTTTCCCGGGCAGAGTTCCAACTATGGACTGCACAACACTAGTAGAGTACACTGGCCGGCTCTTAGTTGTTACCTTCTAAGAAATAAAACGCCTAGACATATCGAGTTGGGTAAAGCTAAGTATCCAGGCAATGCTGGAATGTCTACATTTTCCTTTGACAAAAACAGGTCTGACCGACATCAAGATAATCTCAGGAGCATTGAAAATTCATAAAAAATCGCTCATTTAAAATTCAGGGACATACATTTAGGAACGAAAACCGGATGTCACAAACGAGCTGAAATTAAATGCAGTTTACCTGAATAACACCACCGGCCTTTCCGCCGGAACACGCGAGGAATTCTTCGGGCAGACCGAGCATCTTTCCCAGCCAGTCGAGCATCACCACTTCCAGCTCTGTGCACGCCGGTGAAGCGACCTAACACAAACAGATAAATGTTAATGTCTGGAAATTTCGATTAGATGAGTAAATAAAATTTAAGCCACTAGATTTGGTTTTCGCGGGTTTCAAGCGATGCCATTGAATCGAATAAAAAAATGCCGCGGACCCATCAGCAAATTCCCAAAATTATAAACCACATTTCGCAATCATGAATTCTAATGAAAATTGCTTTTAATGGATATTTTCGTGAATATATTTTTAATTGATTGAAAGACCCACCCATGAGAATCCTATACAGGCGATGGCATCGCTGAGCATGTCTGCTACAATGGCCGGGTACGAGTTGGCCGTAGGGAAGTAGGCGAAAAAGCGGGGAGAATGCCAATGTGTCACCTGTAACAACAACATTATAAAACTTTACGCGTTACTTCTTTATTGTTTCGAGAAACGCCAGAACTTCAATGGTCCATTCAATTAATAACAACAAAGTAAAAACTAGTTAAGTGAAAATTTAGCAGGCAGGAAGACTGCTTACTCCCGGCATGATGACCCGTTCGATGTCGGCCATAACGTCCTGCCAACTCTCCGGAGTCTCCGGTGCCTCGGCCGGTATGAGCGGGCGGAGGTAACCCGGCTCGACTGCCGCCAGAACACGCCTAAAACACGATCGTGCACACACAGTCATACAAATATTATATTAAAATTGTGGAAGATATCTGACTGAAAAAAGTGATACTTCTGGGCTTGTATTACTGAGCAATGATTGCGAATACCTGTCCCTGATGTTCTCCAAGTAGTTGCCTATATAGTCGGCCATGCATTTTGCGAATTCCGTAAATTCTTTCCTTTCCATTGTTGAGTTGTTTTCCTGCAAAAAAACTTATTATTCTATTTTTTTATTATTTTACTCTGAGTTACATTTTAATTCAACCAACTTTTAACATCCTCCCCGCGTAATTCTAAGTTATATCGCTGACTTCAGATAACTATATATATATATATACAAACGTGCAATAGCAACACCCTGCAAGCACTATGTTCATCAGACTTAATCACTAGTTCCCAGCAGTCACCTTAACCGTACCATATATAACATGTAAGGTTCGCGATGGTTTTGTGGGATCGTTTCAATTATGCTCTTATAACTAGACTGGTTTGAACATGTCAACTAAGAAGGCAAGATTTGAAGAGCGGATAGGTGGAAACCTAATAGACGCCGGACAGTTTCCTCCAGAAACCTCAAATAATATAACACAAAGTAGTAGTCCGTGTGTCAGATTGATAGGAATTTACCACTTTCCTTTTTTGAAGGTCGGTAACCTTCATAGTTTATTTCTCCTGAAGCCAGTGGGAAACACGTTCGGACCCGTATGAATTGGAAAAGTACCATTTAGTTGCCGAATCCGACCGACTTGCTATAATATTTCATTATTTTGCAATTGTTCCTATTTCTATTATTCTTCCTGCTTGAACCCAGCACCAGTTCTGTATATTCTGATTCAAATTTTAAATGTAAATTCTTGAGTATTATGAATATGGTGACTTAATAGGTGACTTATTTGAATATGGTCACCTGCTTTTGGTGGCCATATTAGTTGGTGCCAATAAAACCGATTCTTCCGGTTCTCCAATAGAACCGAAACTGGTTAGATAATGTTAGAAATATCTATTTAATAATAACGTAAGTGGGTGGAGACTGTCGTCGGCCTTGTCTTCCTTCGGCCTTGGAGGAACTGGGCCACTTCCCCGACCTTCCTGGATCGGTGGCTTTGAAAATTACCAACCTTGCGCAACAAACCGCCTTTATCAATATAACTTTATTATTTTCATATACTATCATCATATTTTTAAATGAAATTTAGAATTCTAAATATAAGGTCTTTAGTAGGTTTTAAATGTAATGCTTGTTAATAAGGTATTAAAGGTTTATGCAAACTGTGAGTGAGGATAAAGGAAGAATAGCAATGGGGACATTGAACTCCAACCTGTTGCCAAGAGAAAACAGCCTGAGAGCGAAGAAGGACGATATACCATCCTTTAGTCGAGCCAGTGTATATTTTCGGCAATAAGCCGCCATTGTTGCCGGCAATGGCGCAGCTACAGGTGGTCTGGGAGGAAATGAAATAAATAGCTTGATTGAATTTGTAACACGGAGGCACGGAAAAGGCCTCGGAAATGTCTTCTCCGGAAACTATGGAAAAGAAGGTGAAGTTTCATAGACGAATAAATAATAATAATTGTTATTACCGATAATCACGATATCATCAGCCCCTCCCTCAACTCCCCTGGTCGGTCCTAACAGTGGACAGTAACACAGGAACTGTGTAGTGACAGGATTGACCGTCAGCTAAATCTTCATTATATTACTCACGACGGCCCAATATGAGTGATAATAGGACCGGCTTCTACATTTTTTCATTTAAATTAACGGCGTATAGTCCACCTCCAAATGATGGTACCTTACGGCTAAACATTAGTGTATTCTAATTTATTTAAAAGAACACAAGAACGGGTCCACGAGCCTTGGACGCAAGCTGGATAAGGGGAACAAGGAGAGACTTTTACTTTGGGTGAGTTGACGGACTCGAACCGAGCCAAGTTCGATTGGGCAAGGTTTGCTCAAATGCGCCGTTAACACAACTTCCTCAAAGGGAAATTGCCCAACGCACTCACCTGCCCGCCAGGGGATCCCGCACCAACGCTGCATAACCAGCGAACAGAAATATGTACAATGCCAGACACTATTCGTGAATTGTTCCCTTCTAAAACCTCATATGTATCTTTTCATCTCTTGTATCATTTAAATACACATTTATACAATAAACATACCAGAAGGATTATCTTTATTATCTCAAACAACGTACACACCTTCGGGGTAAACAATTAAAACTGACATATTTATAAAGAGTTCCGCTACTTAGTCCTGATTATGACCTTAATGTGATTTTATGATGAAAGATTGCGAACAAAATTCAAATTAACGTTTGGATTTCTCGATTAATTATTAATAAAGGTTCCTCAAGCTTCTTGGACTATATTTCAACCGAGTGACTGCTCCATTTTAAACTTTTTCGACTAAAACCGATAATTTTAATGAAAATTTGAAGCGAAACTTCGAAGTGTAACGAAATATTCCAAAGCTTACACGCCATGCAACACGCCATATTTTTATTGTTTTAAACATCGATAAATCCAGACGGCCATGGAAGTGACGTAACAGACAGGCACGTTGGGTTATATAGATAATAGCACTAGATTCAAGATCACTGCAAGATTGAGCTCTTCCATCTGGATTTGAAGGTAATTCTCTAGAAACTATATGGGTATACCTTTTTTTGAATAAAAAATCGCTTAGTCGTCATTGTTCCATGATCGGTTTAAAAAAATCTGGCTTTGTTAGAGACAGGACCGCTCGCAATTGTGCAATTCTTACCAGACCTGAACGAGTGATTAGTAACATGTACCGAATCGTAACCGATATCGCAATATTATACCCAATATTACTGAACGTTTCTTGTTGCTTTGATCTAGAAAGTCATGCTCCAGCCGCCAGCCCGTCTAACAGTGAAGGGTACTCCAAGAGGTCTTGATATTTGTGTTACTAGCCTCAAAATATATGAATAACAAACTGTCTATATTTCTTAATTTTTTCATCAAGCATCTTACGGTGCCGTAAGTCAGAATCGAACTCCGATTTTTGGACTTTTTGCCAACTTAATAACTTGGTGGATACTATAAGACCAACTTGATAGTAGCTAAGAACCAGTAGTGCCAGTTAATACTTAGCCCGATAATAACTGATGTTATAACTAATTCACGGGGACAAAATTAACTTATGAACCGGTTTCCCTTTCCCCTCCCCAGGTGTAACTCACATCTAATAGTAATTGAACCGTGACCAAACGTAAGACGGTATCTAAAAATACATGACAGAGTGAAAGCTGTACGGTACTTCAGTTCATACAGCCCGGATAGCCCGCAACCAGTATTTTATTGTTTTATCATTTGCACGAGAGAAACAATATCGGATTTCAAAATACATGACTTCAGTCATTACAGGAAAGTATTGGCTTGCTATCCTTGAATGAAGCGGGCAAGTGCAGCTTCACTGGAAGGGAAAAACCGAGAGCTTTCTTGCGTACCCTGCTTCAATTTTTCTTTAAACCAATCCACGTGTAACTTGTAGGTTATTGGAACGAAAACAAACAGTTTCAATCTACTTGATTTTTACGGGGTCAGTGAATCTTCTCTAATCAAAGAATCTCGCCTCTATCGGATATGAAGAAGGCGATGGCACGATATCAGATTTTTTTTTATATAGCTAAATCCAGATATCGGGTTAACCGTAAAGTATTTTTGGAATAGATAAATAATATATCGTGGTACAAATATGAAAAAATATGCTGTGAAATAAAATGGTATAATTTAAACTTTTAAACCTTACTATAAACAAGTTTGGTATGGATGATAGGCCGACTTTTGACATCGCCGCACCTAGTACTGACAGAGTGAAATTTTTTACCTGATCACAACAGAATGATTATGTGATTATGTTAACGTGAAGCTATTAAGTGCCATTTTTATTAAAAAAAGGAGCCGTATAAATATTGAGCAGTATAATTTTGACCCAGGTCTGAAGTATTGCGATGAGTCCCCTTCTTAAAGATTTTATCCTGGATTTCTTGTCTTAACACACAGAATATTCTTTAAATTATATTTCACAACGACATAAACCCCTAGGCCTACCGTGCAACGGTTGCTAAAAAACGAGAGGATTATCAGAAGGGAATTAGTTAGTGGAACGGCGGAACGAGCTTGGTAGTGTGGAGGGCTCGCGTTGGTACTCAAGAAAGGCCGACTGTGACTAACCTGATGGACGTTGAAACGGGCGGATAGGCTGGTGTTAGCCGACGAAGTAAGCTCTGTGACTATACTGAACCCAACTGGACCGGAGTGACTGGATTTAAACGGGAGTTGTGAAGGGAGGCGGACGCCTTGAGGAGTGGGGACCACCGTATTTCCCAATCGCTGCCCATTGACAAGAATCGCTTCGAGCTCTTCGGGCCGTTTTCAATAGTTGTTGCCTGATCAGATTTAAATACGAAAGAACGAATACCGGGGTATTCACACTCAGAAGCCCAAAGTCCTAATTATACTTTCGTATTCAATACAATATACCTGTTTTGTACTTTAGTGAGCCGCGGTCACTGCACTGTTCCTGAAGATATCGAGAAGCCGAAACCGGTATACCAATCTAGAAGGTGGAAACAGAAGATCGCAAGAATTATGGTATTGTTTACCCCCTAGTAGATTGATCCCTAATGGAATAATTCGAATCAGGCCATCAAGTTCAAGTTTCCAACTGAAGAAAATGAGATAAGGATCGAACCTACAAGTCAAGCAACAAGGAGTAGATTAAACCAAGTACAATGAATTTGTAGCAAACGAACCCAGATATTTAGGGCCTCAAATGTCGAACTACATAGGGACAGAAAACAACGTGAATGTGAAAACCTTGACCGACTAGGCCGATACCGCAAGAACGCGGCAACGTACAGCTGTCGCACACCAGCGATTGCTATTTGTAGTAACCAAATAAATACTATTCAGTATTAGTGAAAATGTTAAATCTCGGTCACCGTCGATCGTTTCCTTTCCGTTACAAGATTGAATAGAACTGGGAAGTGACTTGTTTTCCACGAACTAAGCAAAACAAAGCAAGAGTTTTTGTAATCTGAAATAGTAACTGTGAATTTCATGATGGTGTTAAGATTAAAAGAATGATATTGAAATGAACTGTGACTGACAGAAAGCTAAAAAAAGTTTTATATTTTAATGTAAGATTAGCAATAATGCAATGTCCTAGTATTATTCGATTATTATTTAATCTATATTTAAATACTAAATCAGTTATTTTATTTTATCAGTGGTTATTACTTTAGCTGTTTCTGCCCGTAGTTTGAGGGTAAATAATTGGAAATCTATAGCGACCCCAATTATCAGTTTTGCTGTTTGCATTGCTCTAATTCTGCAAGTCAGCTTAAAATAATAAATTGGAAATTGAAGTTCAACTACATTCATTTGTACAACAAGTGATTATTTTCAGTTTTATTTTTCCATTGTTGATCACGCGAATTGTTGTATGTAAATAAAGGTTTTTCCTGTCTGTAAAGCAGTAGCGAGAATCGGTCCACTGGAGCCTAGGAGAATGTGTCAGTTGAGAAGTAAGCGGGGCCGTTGAGGGATTTCCCCGATCGTCACCGCCGAGATTCAGCGAAAAACGTCTCTTAGAACCTGATTAGGTGACTCTCACAACCGTAACGTAAACTACAGCCTCAAATAAATACACACAGTTCCGAATAAACTCCCAACACGCACTCTTCTTTTTGGACATCGTTGCCTTGATACACCAATCGGAGAATTTACACCTTGCAACGCTGTGATTGTGTGGACAGTTTCTAATTCAATCCTTTATGTTATTTACTAAGCTTTATTACAGTAGTAATTATATTTATTAAGATATTATTTAGGCGATAGATGTTGGCATCAAACAATGCTGAATGCTCATAAGGTTGATCAACGATTTTTCTCTTTCCGCCTTCAGAAGTATGTCAACAGTTCTTAAATTGAAGCGTAACATTTAATATTTTCCTTTCTGATTATGGCATATCTTTGCCGCTTTATTGTGCGGACGAATTCAAAAAATCCCTGCCTAAAAATGGCGATGTAGAGGGGTCGGGGTGGGGTTTTCGAGCCAATATATAAGAGGCGTATATAACCCGTATTATATGGGCTACTGGTAAGTGGTATGGGGCTACACCCCCAGAATAACGCCACCTGAGCCCGTTCCCCCCCTGTATTTTTACCATCCAGACCTTGTAGTCTCCTAACCTTGCATATCATCGCTGTTTCCTTCTCCGTTTAATCGCAATATTTCAGCAGCCAAGGTAATTAAAAACGTATCTAATAATAAAAACGAAAATTTGGTAAAGTATTTATTGGACGTACTATACATAAAACGACAAAAGATAACTTTACATAAGAGTAGCGGATGTCTGAAACCGGTCTAGTGAGGGAAAACGAAGTTCCTCTGCCTCCTGTTAGGCCTCTGGTTTTCTCCCGGCTTGTATTAAAACAGGATTGGCTTCTTATCTTGGATCTTATCAAAATGTTCAATTTACTCTGAAAATAAAGGGCGTTTAACTGGTTAAGGGCGGGCTCCAAGGAAGGAGTGAATGCGACGAGCTAGCTGTGACCTGTAGCCTAAAGTGACTCAATCAGCTGTCTCTGTATTCGCCCATTTGTTGCTTCATCGTCGCCTCTTCCCTTAACCCCCCCAGTCATATAACTGTACAGTCTCAATACCCCGTTTCTCCCATCTAATCTCGATTACGTATCAAAAGGCTACTGACTTTCTTATCCGGAATTTCATTCAAAGTTAGTAAAATAACTCATTCCGTAAAACCTAAGGGTGCCGGAAATTTCTTTCTGCATATCCTACGCGAGAAGCCCAAATGGGTAACTCCCAGTTAAACGCAGTTAAACGAGAATATTCTCTTGCGAAACATGAGCACAAGTCCTCATAGTCAAGTCATGGATCACATAAAATTTGATGTCGCATCTTTTAGAAACAAAAATTACCCTGAGGTACGAGTGGGTATTAAGCTCCTTATTAAACCTGATAAAACACTGAGTGATATTGACATGTTAATACTACAAATATAAATTCTTTATGAATTTTACACACAAATAATATTAAATATGAAGAGTTTCAAAGGCCTATACCTAGAGATATACGCCTATACCTAGTTCTCATTTTCTCACTTTAAGCCACTTTTTTCAAGTGCAAACAATTATTTTGTTCGAGTTATCGGTGCAGTTATCTTGTTCGATTGGTCGAACAGGGAGGCTTCAGTGGACTGTACTGAATTGGAGCTTGGTTCAAAGGGGGCTTGGATAGCTTTGTAGAGATGAGAGGCTGATTAATAGAACGGAGAGTCGCAGTTAATTAGTGCCCTGATAGTGGGACACCGAAACAAAAAGGGACCACAGTCTAATGACGACAGTGGTTTTACCCCCCTCATTGTACCAGCTCCCTTAGTACCATTCCCACCGTATATCGTTAAATATTACATTTCTGAAAGAGGAATTCGTCAGTCTTAAACATTCTATTCGTTATGTATATATGTGCCCATAATTATGAAAGTGGTCTAAGTCATATATTTCTGGTTTCGAGATATTTAATGAATTGCTTTCGAATAAATTAACAAATATTTTTATATTATGCAACATTTTAATTTAAAATTTTATTAGTCTTTATTAATGGAAGTTTACTATGAATATGAAATTTTGTGTGAATTTCATATGAAAATGTTGTATTTAAAGTTTGAATTGACTTAGATTCAATTGACTTTCATAATTATGGGCACACACACATATATATATATATATATATATATATATATATATATATATATATATAATAATTATTTCGGAACACTTACTTCATTTTTAGTCCACATTGCTATAAGGAATTATATAAGACATATGCACACATAAAAACAAAATTATTTACATAGAAATTGGTTTAATACAAAATGTTGACTTTAGGATTCTGTTCGCAGTTGCACAGCAGATCGCTGATAACTGCCTGTTATTGACAGACGGAATTTAGCAATCATTAACTTGGTCAAATTTACATAGCAGATACTGAACTGCTCGAAAATGTTGACTTAAATAACTTCTAAAATCAGAAAAAAATAGTCGATATATATTATGGAATAGTGGAGATTTTGGCCATCTATAATCGTGACTCGAAACAAAACAATAAAGACCTGCAAAATACAAGAATAATTTATAGTACAACGTGACAGACCCCCGCTTGTGAATTACTGATCTATTAAATGGTTCATGAATTAGTGTCTCGATCTTAAAAAAATTAAAATTCGTCACGATCGACCGATAGTTATCAAAAAGGTACTGGGGGGAGGTATGTGGGCGAGGGTTTAACACCGCAGGAAGCGGGTAACGGGTACTGACCTGTCGGCTGTTACCTTCCATGGTCTATGAGTTACTACCCGGCGGGCGTTCTAGAGTTACTGACGACGGTGGTAGGTTCAGCAATGCCGTTATCAGACTGAGCCCAACAGGGCGGCCGCCGCCCCCACTACCGCTGCTAGAGCCCGCCCCCGCTAAAAGCTTCGCCGAAGGACTCGAGCCAGACCTGCCCTACCATTAAGCTAAATTAAACAGAACAGACAGAAATGCCGATAATTTATAAACAAAAATAAGGGCGGCATAATAACAGCAATAAAGATTTTGCCTTGAAATTTAGGTTAAATGAAAGTGGATAGTTAACTCAGGAGAAACATGAAAAACAGGCGATCAATTTGATTCCGAAACGGGTGCCTGAATATATTCCTAAAAATAATTGAATTAGAGATGCCTAGTTTAACCTGTTCGTGTGGGGAAGAGGCCGTATCGTAACTGGTGCCGATAGAGCTCTTCATCGCCTGCCGAAAATGGAGTTCAGAATCTAGCTAGCGGGTGGAGACAGAAAATCAAGCAGATTCGAAAACAAAGTTATCGGTAATAAATATTTAAGTTCAAAGGAGAAAAGTTAAATTTGACTTTGCCTAGACTCAGTTGTAACGGTCTCTATCTATACGGTTCTGGCGGCGTTAAGCAGATATAAGTATAACGAAAGAATACAATTAGCTCGGCATAAACAGCTACCCGGTAAATACTGGGAAAGAAGTTATTTTTTATATACATTTTATATGCAAAAAACTCGCAATTATTTCTCAATACTGTCCCCGAAATACAATTTTGCCGACGTTCTGGAACTTGAATTTCTTTTCAAATAACTTTCACTTTATAATAATAAGGTTATTATTATTGACTCTTCTGGTCCTAGAAAACTTCCCCGGCATCTATTAATAGAACGGAACCAAATCAGTGAATGGAGAATTTGACGAATTCGAATTAATAAGGAAGAAAATGTTTCGAATCGAGAACAATTCCCAATGAAAATAGTTAAAGAAAAATCAAAGCATAATTTGTATTCCTAACACTTTCGAATGGTGCTGTAGAAATTACTGCTTCCTAATAGTATGTCATGAGTGATTTTTCATTCAGAGGCTCTACAGCTTGCAATTTCACATGCTCTTGTCGGTAATTACCCCAGATATCTTTCATCTACCATTATCAATAAAGATTTTGTAAGTACCATCACTACGAACTAATTTATATCTGGTGAGGTACGTAGTCACGTGGCTGTCTTTCGCTACTGTTGCTCTTACTGTTAGCTTAAGACAAAGTAGACGACTGTCTACTCCCTAATGTTGTCCCTCTACAAAGAACCGTCCGATCTAAATAAAAAACGTACATTCGAAACGCTAAACAATGTATGAACAAGAACCTGATGAAATTATATACAATCTTCATAACCGAAAACACCATTGCAGCGGCTATTTTCGCATACATTTGGCGTGTCCCAGACTTTCGCCTTAAGTGCTTTTTGGGCCACCATTCTTACAACACAATTTCTCGGTGGTGCCGCTCCCTCAAGGATGCACTCTGCATAGTAGTTGTGAGCGGCGTCATATAGTGTTCATATGTTGATGTAACAGTCCTCTGTGTCGAGTGCAGTTAACGAGGACTGAGCTCATAAACGAATGCACCTATAGGGGCTCTTCTGAGAAACCAAGAGATGTCGACCGGGGTTAGACGAAGGCCTCTCTCCATACAACGTACTTGCACGCGAATTACATTTAAAGGTTGAATTATTAGCTTCAATTCGTTGGAAATAGATTAAGGCGACAGCGCTAACCCGCACAGAGTGTGCCAGCTTCTATCGACCACCCCCAACGCCACTCCACTAGCCTGCATTAGTCAATCCCCCCGCACCACCACCCCGACACTCTCAATCACTGCCACCCTTACACAGTCAATCACTTCCCAATACAGTACGCACACGCCCCCACTGTACAGTCAATCCACGCGCACCTTCAATCTGCCAACATGCCTGCCGGCACACCATCACAGGAGGCAAACATTAAATTAAATTATGACATCCTGTAAATACCAACAATATATGCGCCTCTGGGGCACGACAGGAGCAACAAGTCAGTCTGTACCGCCGTGTTCAAAATATAATTAACACTTAAGGAATATGAAATTATCGACAATATTGACCAATCGAAAATTTTCCTTCTTACAGACTAACGTAAGGTGTGTGCGCAACTCTTAAACAAAATAGAAAAAACATACATTTATTGAATTATTATTACAGCGTTTAGTAATTATATATTTAACGCATTATCTTATACATGGGACAACTGAAGTTAAGGGAATCGCGACTTATGTCGCACTGCTTTCCGGAACAATTATTGTACAAAGAACTGTATTTATTTATTTTTCCAAATAATAAAACACTAGTGTTCTTAATACACGCTGTATGTGAATTTTTTTTAAACTTATTTAGAAACTTATTTATACTTTATCTATTTATAGTTACAGTGGGTAATTCACTTTTTGTGAAGTGTTATTAGCTATGAACAACTTTTGTATTAGTGGAAATTTGTTTATATTGTATAAAGATATTGTAATTGTTACCAAGGTTGTAATGGAAAGTTGAAGTTTATATTTGGATAATTAAATCTGAAAAAGGTGAGGGACAGGAAAAAAGAGGTAGGTTCTTTGGCACAACTTTGGTATCTTTCTAGATTGTTGGACAGATGAGGGTCGGGGAGTCCAACAAGTAATATGAGATTTCTCGATGGGGCATTAGACTTCCCGATGCGGGTTGCCATGGCGATCGCACGCCCCTCTCACTCCCTCGCTCTCTCTCTCTCTCTCTCTCTCTCTCTCTCTCTCTCTCTCTCTCTCTTTCTGTCTGAAAGCTCTCATGAATCATTTACTTCTATCTTTACTTTTCTTTCCACGGCCCGGCACAATCGAAGCCGACATCTCGCCCTTACTTTTGTTTCATATCGTGTACGCTCAGTTTTCGAAAAAAGATTTTATTCGATTCGCAGTGAACGCTTTACTCATTATATCTCGTATAACGCTATAACAAACACTAAAAACATTTATAACTGTATTTTAAAAAAAATTATAAGCGATTTCAGGATAAACTCCTGAAGGTACCGTAGTTAATGTGTTCCGAAATAAAGTTACGATCATTCCGTAACATTGTAATTGGCCTTACAAGTATAACAAAAGTACATACCGGATGATCTGCCAGGCTTTAGTAAAGTTAGTCAGCGATCCGAACAGTACTTATCAATTTCACACAGGCGGCACAAGTGTAGTCGAAGATACGGTTGTTATTCAGTTACGGCTCTCATACAATCCAACAGAATCTTGTACCGTAAGATGGCATATATAGCTTCCCAGTTCGATATGAAATTAAAACTACGGTAGCTTAAAACACTAAGAGGTGATAGCGAGTCAAGGCCGAGAACATTAAAACCCATAACATGATAATTCTAATCTCCTAATTATGCAACGGGTTCTTTATGACGACGAAAACCAGGGGCCAGTTAGTTGATAACGCAAATAATCGCCATTCGAATTTAAATGAAATATCGGAATACCAAATATAAGGTATAAATGTCGTAGTGTTTGAATACCCAAGCTACTTAAAACGAGATGCTGACAGAAATGACTTGTCTTTTGTCTTATTCTAAGGGAGCATTAACACAGAAATGCGTAATTTAATTCATTCGTCTCTTATTACTTTATTTATGAGCCTGGCGACTGGTTGTTAACTTTAATTAATGAACTAATTTATTCGCCTTCTTTATTCGTGGATTATATGTACAGTGCATATTATGTGCGTTTATAATATAAATGTGGTATACCAGGCCAAAAGAATTATACCTAAGAAGTCAGTTTATCGGGTCATGAACACCGGCTAGGAAATATTTGTCTAATATGACATAGCGTTATGGGATTTTGTGCAATTATCACGAAAATTCTGTTGATCTGTTAATGTTATTCTTGGAAAGTGATGGAATAACGCCATGTAATTGTCCTAATCGAGTTGCGATCCTTGAGGACAAGTGTCGCTAACGCAGTTACAAGTTAAAATCTGGAGATAATGGTGTTATAAGCTTTGATTGGAAAGGGGGGCAATAGAAGTTTCTGGAAAGGGAGTGTCAGGGGCGGGTGGAGGGAGTACTCGCTTCCGGTAACCATGGCAACCGTCTTCTGATCTCATCCCCGGAGCCAGAGCCGGCTCCCACCCGTTCCCTAAACGCTTTCTCCGAGCCATCAACAGGCCCCCTCTCTCCATCGGTTGACACTTCAGCCCTGACATAAGTGGACACTCGAGTCACCACTTCAGTCCACCCTATTACTTTAACGGTTTTGCCCAAAAACTCTTTAAAATACTGGGTGTTATTTTTTGTAAACCAGTCATCATTGTATATTGATCAAAATGAAATACCTATCTAAATTTATAACAAGAATTAATCGCTAAACCTTGATCCTCTAAAGAAATCCCTAAAATTCCCTTATAGCAAATACCCCTTTTACATTAGTATCTACATATATTTGCAGAAAACCGAAGGTCTGGGAAAATGCCTACACAATAATCTGTAGAAGCGTATTGGGATCAAAATGTTGCTAAAGAGTTTGTTAATTTAAATGAGAACAGCCAATGCACAGCGCATGACTGTCGGTACCGATTATATGTGAAACCCCGGTGCATTGCCTGTAGGGGTTAATTCGTGGTTCATTTACTATACTAAATTGATTGCGATGAGGTCAGAAGAGACCTCGTGACAGCGGTAGCCCTTGGAACCCTTTTTGAGCCCGGGAAGTTGCTAAGAAATCAGTTTGAGGAATTATTATTATATATTATTCGCAGGAAGGGTTTTCCCGGCGGTCCACTGTCCCCGGTCGGGCGGATGGGGGTTTTCCCTTTGCGAGGTTCCCTCCGCCCTCGGTGGATGACCCGGACGCCTCTACAAGGCGAGACGTGCCTTACCGGGAAGCGAGGAGGAGTGTCGCCGGTGAAGATTCCCGAGAGGAAGCTGACGGCGGGAATGGGCCAACGATGAGAAATTATCGCAGCAGAACTCTCTCAAATACCGACCAGAATGTAGAATGGCTATATTGTCTCTGGTAGGGTTGCCGGTAGTCTTGTTACGGTGTTGGACAACTGCACGTGGGCGACGGTCGCATCAAATTTTTAAATTCACGCAAGATGTGTGCTACTTGCACTCCCCCAGTACAACTCTGCTATAGCCTTAAAGTCCAGTTGCATGGTCTTCTCGTGTAATGCTCTTTGCAGTCTAGTAACACTAGCGCGCCTTCCTTCATTTGTTCCACAATGTCACAAATGTTTGCGTTGGATACCTAATTTGGTCGTGTCGGTGCATAACTTAAACACAGAAAAACTGATAAGGTGATATGAGCTTTCAGATGGCAAGGGTCTGTTAAATTTAGGGATGCGGGTCACTAATCTTGCTTTCTATATAAAAGGGAGGTAATCTTCACCCAAGAATTATTACAATTGTGATAATTATGTATTAGGGCATACAAAATTATGGGATTAAGGGATTCCAATGAACTCCAAGCCAATGAGTATCCACAGAATCCTTGGTACATATTTATTCAACAGAGTACATTAAAAAAAATATATAAAACTATTATATTCACAACTAAAAATTATTTACACTTAATATATACAATTCAATAGATTAGGATATGTTAACCAGGAGATTAACCAAGTTCAGCTTTCGTTTTGCCCAATGTTTTGGGCATTTTTACATTTGTTGAATCTTCCAATTCACGGGGCTTATAATAATGAGGTGCCACTTCCAGCAGCCATTTACTCTCAATTTCAGTCACCTAAATTTGAGAACATAACAAAAATATATATGTAACAGAGAAGAAATAATATAAACAAAACAGTATATAAAGGTGTATCTGTTTACACTGCTCAATTATTTGCACATGTGTTAACTTTTTTAATTCTAGTCATTGTCTTTGAATCTAATTACATAGGAAATAATTAACTAGCAATAATTAACCAATAATTACCTTGCAAATAATTTAAACATGACAGCATGCCCAAGATACAAAACACAATATATAAAAAAAATACAGTCAAAATGTAAATAACATTAGATTCTCATAGCACTGAATCTTGTCTAATGAATTACATTACCTGTCTCATGAATTCTTTTGTTGTGAAGACCAGTTCATGGTAGACAAGCCACCTGGGCAGGTCTTCAAAAAGAGAGCTGTTTGGATGGATCATTACAGTCTGGTTGTGTTTGACAGTCTTGTAGTGGCCACCTTTTGACAACCTTGCTATATGATAAAAATAACCTGCAGTAATAGCCTGAAATTGGAAGCAAAATTATTTTTACATTGTTCTATCACTAAATATACCTACATAAATAAATGTTTCAAAATCTGAAGTATGGTCAAGCGGAGTTAATAATAAATTAATAAATTAGTTAAATAATAAATTAATAATGCTCTAGGAATCAATGACAAAAAAGTTAAATTTAAATGTTTGGATACGACATATAAAAAATTACCTTTCTAATATTGACAGTTTCAGTTGGATTTGAGACAAGGTCCATTTCAACTCTTTGCATCAAACCAACCAATTGTTCCCTAACATCTCTAGCCCTCTTAAGTGATCTGAAAAAATAAATTTAACTGAATTACAATATTCTCTTGAACTTCAAAATAAAAATTCCAACCTTAAAAATATTATGTGTTTCCCTATAATCAATTTAAAGATATCAAATGGTTGCAGTATCACATATAATATGATCAAGTCACTAGTCATTTTTTCAGATTTGTTTGTAGTCATAGAATACGATCTGAATTTGTTGAACTGGTTTCTTGTTTTCTTAAAAAAAATTAGCATTCAAGAATATCCCAAAATCTATCCAAAAGATACATAAAAAATGATTTCTAATATCACTAATTAATGGAACTAAAAAAATAACTCTATACTACCTGTACTGTAGGAAGTTTTCATAGCACCACTGTGTACTGTAGTCTGTGTCAGCCCACTGCCTGTAAACGTTAAGGAGCACAAGATGATCTCCTCCAGGTAGAAAGAAGTTCCTCCTGGCAGTGTCAGCATGTACAAGCTTATCTTTTGGTCTGTAGAATATGGCACTATTCACTGACAACATAGCAGCTATTGATACTATCTCTTCACTGCACTTGTATCTAAACAATAATAAACCAAAATTTAATATGTAAGCTAAAAAATATGGGCAATTTTTTAATAGTTACCCTTTTCATATAATATCCAATAAAAATACTTTAGCAGGTAATAAGAACACATAATAAATTAATGAATTTAAATATTTATTCCACATGAAAAATTAGTGAAAACTAACTTCTCTGAAGCTAAAAGCATTTTGCCCATCATGGGGTCAAGGGGAAATTCTGCCATTCTCCTTCCTAGTTTGGTCAGTTCTCCATGGTGGTTGAGTGCACCCAATGCATAAAGCTGCTCTAAAGCCAAAACCTACACAAAATATATAGAAATAAAAATGTTGCTGGCCAGTGAAAATA
This sequence comes from Lethocerus indicus, assembly GCA_019843655.1. NCBI lineage: Eukaryota > Metazoa > Arthropoda > Insecta > Hemiptera > Belostomatidae > Lethocerus > Lethocerus indicus. Next base: position 18,023,809 of record JACDQD010000002.1, read on the forward strand.
ATCAATTGGCACTTCAAGATTTCGAATATTCTTCCAACTATGAATATGGTATTAGCCTTGAATATGAGCATCATCACACATGTTATAACACTTGAAGTAAAATACAAAAATAAAATAGTTTAACAAATGACAATATGAGAACATAAATATGATACAAACAACAATATGGTACAAACTGACCAACGTTTCATGTGGCGGTGGATCAAGGAAATCAAAGTGAACAAGATCATTGATGCCTAGGGCCTTGAGCATGAGGACTGCATTGCCCAGGTTCATCCTCTGGATTTCAGGTACAGTATTGTCTTCTAGTTCATTCTTGTATGCCCAAACTGTATATAACCGGAAACATTTCCCAGCAGCTACTCTTCCAGCTCTCCCTGCTCTCTGGTTTGCAGAAGCCTTCCATAACAACAAGTGAATACAAAATTATAAAAATTTGAAAATGGCTTCCTCATGGAAGGGATTCTTGGTTTCTAATCAAGACATCCACCATTCCTTTCCTACAAAATTACCTGTATTGAAAAAATTGTATTTTAAACATCCAATTAATTTAGGAGCATTTATCTATCATACATACTAGAAATAAATTGCGATATTTATTCATTTTAAATAGTATCAATATTTTCACAGAATGAATGTTTTTAAATATAAATAAATATTGTTTAAATGGCTGAAATTCTGAAAGGAGAACACAAGTAATAACACAAAGACACAAAAAAAACATAATTTACTGTTCCAGAACTACTTCAATAAAAAAGGTTCAATTCCATACAAAATAGGACAAGTGAAAAAAGTATGTTATAAACTCCAACAAAAGTTTCCAGTACATTATCCATAAATGGACAATTCAATAAGTAATTCAGCAAAATAAAATGGCTGAAGTAATTGAGCAGGATCTTCATGGGAGAGCCATTATTTTATCAATATTAAAATTTGATTTATGGTTAAGTTTCACAGGATACAGCTGTTAAATTACCTTTGAAATTGGTACTACAACTAGAGATTCCATTCCAGTCCTTGAATTAAAATTATTCTGTTTACAAAAACCAGGATCAATTACATATATGATATTGTCAATTGTCAAAGATGTCTCTGCAATGTTGGTTGCCAATACAACCTAAAAATACAAAAACCATGTCATTATTTATGTATATATATATATAAAACATATAACAACATAAGTATAGCGTAATTGTTTAAATATATGAAAAGAAAAGTCAATAAATTCAAATACATTGCAAAACTTTAATTATATGTGTTTATCTCATAACAATTATTATTACTATATAAATGACTGACCTTCCTGGCATTGGGTGGTGTCGGATGAAAAATTTTTGCCTGCATGTCTGAAGGTAGATTGGAATAAACAGGCAGTACGATGAGCTCTTTGATCCTGGTTGAGAGCCGTCTCACCCGCTCATGTAGTATTTCCTGACAGGTCTCAATCTCTTCTTGGCCTGTGAGGAACACCAGGATGTCGCCCAGTGGTTGAGTGGCATGGATCTGAAGGATGGATACCACACATGCATCTATATAGTCGGCCTCAGGAGCTTTTGTGTAGTATATATCAACAGGAAATCGACGACCTATAAATAAATTCACGTCATTACTTCTGCATAAATCATTTGGTAATTTTAATAAATGTGCACTAGGCCCCTCTTAGTCAACTGAATTAATGTGCTTTTGCATTATGTGTCTTTGCTTTGAGAAAGAAAAAATATGTTGTATGATTCGTTATTCTTTAGATATTATGCTCAGAAGTGCATAATTGCACAAATTAATAATTGTTGATCTACAATAGAGTTTAATAAAATATGGTAATTTTTTCAATATTAATCTTCAATGTTGTGCAACTCTATTGCATAACATGTCAAATAAGGTAAGAGATTTCTTTAAATAAAATACTACTTTAAGTTTTAACCTGGAATTCTAAATATGGGTGCATCATCAAAAAATGCTGAAAACTTCTGAGCATCCAGTGTTGCACTAGAGATAAGGAGTTTCAAGTTTGTCCTGTACCTACAAATGTCTTTCACAAGCCCAAACAGAATATCAGTATGCAGAGTCCTCTCATGAGCTTCATCGATTATCATCACACTAAACATAATTAAACAACAAATTATCAACACCAATATAATTTCATCAGTTTCTATTTATATACAATTTAAATTTCAGGGTGAGAAAATGTTAAAAAGCAGGTGTAGTGAGACTACACTCACAACTCTATAAATTCTTGTCTAACAGAATCTCTTCAAAATTATAAACATAATTACCCAAATCATAATTTAAAAATTCAAATACATATGGCCCTCTATAAACTCTATAATTTAGCAAAACATTTTTTGTTAAGATATGTAAGTAATTACAACAGTAGAGACTAGAGAGTATATCAATGAACCAACCTGTAAGAATTTAGGTCAGGTTCTGAAAGAAATTCCCGATGCAAAGTACCATCTGTCATGTATTTAATAACTGTCCTCTCTGATGTGCAATCTTCAAACCTGATGCTGTAACCAACCTGCAAAAGAGAATATCCAATAAGACATTTTTATTTTAATGCTCACATATACTATTTTTGTAGAAATCAACAGCACTAATGTTGGCTCTGAGTCAGTTATGTTTGATATCAATGAACTCATTTAAGACAATTAATGGAGCATGAAATATAAAATATTTAGCAATTATTTCCTCTCAAACACGAAGACCAATTGAATTTAACTTACTTCATTTCCCAATTTAACAGACATTTCTTGAGCTACTCTGGCAGCCACAGACATGGCTGCAACCCTCCTTGGCTGGGTGCACCCTATCTTCTTGCCACCATCTGTGAATCCAGCCTCATGCAAATACTGAGGGATCTGTGTTGTCTTCCCAGAACCAGTTTCCCCTTCTATGATCAATATCTGTGCATCAAATAGAATTTAACCCCATACTTATTGCTAATAAGAATATTTACAATTCCCTTAGATATTATTAAATTTGAATATCAACATTTTTCAATATCAGGTCACACCAAGGTGTCAGACAATCATCTCAGGAATTAAATTTACTTATAGTATTTTCACAAAGCTCACTGAGGTTTACTGAAGGATCTGTCTATATTTTAAGAACACTAGTGTTTAAAGTTAATGTTTTTAAAAAGTAATTTAAGTAAACATAAAAAATGATATAACTTAAGGCAAATTAGATTAAATTATCTCTCTATACATGTATATTTTTAAGAGGTTAAGATTATTGAAACACACCAGTATAGTAAGCACTCTATAGAGATGAACAGTTTTTTACCTGATATTCTTGTACAGCTTTTATTAGATCTCCTTTAAAAGGATAGATGGGAAGGCTTTTTTGAGTTTCCTCTATTGTCAATCTTTTCTTCTGAGCTTCTGAAACTTCCGGTTCCTCTTTCTAAAACAACAATGACAATACAAAATCTTACACTTATAAATAATGGAACGAAGTACATCTTTAACTCCCAAGTATATTCCAGAAACTTCTCAAAAAAATGGGTTTTAAGTTTTATAATTATTAATGCATATGTTACATAGGAAAAAATATACTCCAAAAAAATAAAATAATTTTTCACATGTCTTGTACCTTTTCTTTGTTACCAGGAAGGCTGAGGGCTTGAATGAAATCAATCTGGTTTTCAATAATGAGGTCATATTCCTCCTGTTCTTGCTTTTCCCTCTCTTTGGCACCAAAATGAAACACTGCTGATGACATCTGTTCCTCTTCCCATTTCCTCTGTTCATAGTTTGGCCTCTTCTCTCTCTCATCAACTTCTTCATACTGTTCTTTACTCTGTAGAAATGGTTCAGCTTCAGATTAAAAAATCTTCACTCCAAACAGAGAGGGTTAATTGACATTTAAATGCCATAATAATTGGAGTAATTGGATCAATATTAAGAACTTTTCTGTAGTGGCTATTTGAAGTTTTACATTTGTGACTAATATTAAAAAGTTACAGAAAATACAAATCATTTCAGAATGATTGGCAACTACCTACCTACCTTGGTCAACCACAACCAATGCATATAGACAGAAATATTTCAGATGTTATTTTCATCCTTCATCTTTAATGAGTTTCATAGAATAATCTCTAATAGAGATAAATCATTAAAAGATCAAAATGGAAAACCAATTATAGAAAGAGTTTGTAATTATAATTCATGAATCAGAAACAAACATTACTGATTAAATTAATATCACAGTCTCCATATACAGCCCTTCATATTGATTATGAAATATGAATGGATATTTTTTGAAACACAATATAGGTTTTGATATTTCATAAAACTGTGGTTTTAGCATTAAACTAATATGGAAAAGCAAGCAACTAGATATGAAAAAATGTATTATTAAAAAGGAAGCATATTGCATATTCACAGAAATCATACCAACTTACTTCTTTAACATCACGAGGCATATGGTAACGCTGCACCTTTTCCAATTCTCTTGCCTTTTCATGTTCCTTGGCTAGATCCAACAATTTCTTCTTGTGTTCAAGGTCTTTTTTTTCTCGTTCTGTCAAACTGCAATTATAGATTATAAATAAAGTTGATATTTTCAATTAGTAAGACACCCAGGCTTTGAAGATTTAAACTAGGTAATGCATATACTTTTCAACACTACATGACATTAAACACTAAAGAGGTGTAAGAAATTAAAATCTACAATTAACATTGTTCAAATCAATTCAAATTCATAATTAAATTGAAAAACAGGCCTTCATCAAGGTTTCAAACCCTCCAAAAAAAATATACATATTAAAATGAGTGTCTTGTAGCTATACTATTTTTTAATGAAAAAACAAAATGTTTCTAAACCATTTCATTAAAATAATCAAAAAATATACTTGAATCAAATATTGGTCTTAATACTAAATTTAATGATTAATGGAACTTACTCTTCATAGTTAAACAGAAATTCGTCATCTATAATATCGGCTTCGAGTTCTTGAACTTTATCATCCTTACGTTTTTCCAAATACTTTCTTCTTGATTCAACACGTAACCTAGGTATAATTTTTGACTGATTTTCCAATTCAAGTTTCAGTCGTTTAGCTGCTTCCTCATAAGCCTTCTTGTCTTAAAATATTAGACATATTTAGAATATTAGAGTTAGAAACATATATATAAATGATAATCAACATCAAGTTATCACCATTAGCTGTAGCTGGAAAGTAAACAAATAGCAAATTATTGCATATTTATTACATTCTGTAAAAGACAACTATAAATAAATAATAAAAAAATACATATTGAAATCTACCAGTTCTTGTCGAAGCGATGTTTCTCACTCTTTCTTTATCCTTCTTCTGTAATCTGGCAGCAAATGCATCTCTGGCCTTCCTGTCTTCTTCACTATCGGTACTACTGTCGTCCGACTTACCCATTGTTTATCGCTTCAATTCCCACTTTCAAAAAGTGACTGGGACCCAAATTAATTCAATTATTAAGAAAGCCCGCGATTATAATGATGAGAACAACTTAGACAATACAAACACTAGTTCAAAATGTAACCTCCTTCAGGCGCATTCTCAACCAAACTACAGTTTTAGCAGGTTTACCAACTGTTGCCTAATAATATTTACTATTAAATAAATTTTCTTATTTATACCTTTTAGGTGATCTGCATGTGTTTTGAATACCCTTCTTATAACCTATCTCTTATGATTTATGAATCATCCGGAAGAAGCACCGGAAGATATCAATTGCCAAAACGATAAACGGAAGATCCCAAAATTAATTTATAATATTAATTAACGTTTGTATTAGCTAGTTGACAAGATTATTACCAGCAGAAGCCACAGAAATAACAAGTAGGCTTAGGTTAAACAGGAAATTGCCAGTAATAATTGAAATTTTTCTCTGATCTTTGAGGCTTTCAAGTTACCTCAAATTGTATATTAGAGCGAAAACGATAAGATATAAAATAATGAATACGAATTTGTACGTTCTTTTTATTATTTTTTTATAACTTATCCAGATATAAGGTAAAAGTTGTTTTAAATTTTAGTGAAAACAGGAAACGAGCAGGATTTTTACAGCAGGTAGGAGGACTGTAGCGCCACAGAAAGAAGAATTCGTATGACCAGCAAACTTTATTTTGTAAGCGGATTTAATCTCGTTTCTGTAGCATTTTTTTAATTAACGATTTTTTATTCTTCACTTAGCCTTAGATAATTTATTCACTATCACACTACACGATTATATATTATTATTATATCATATATTAATAATTTGTAACACTTAATCTATTTAAAGACAATAAAAATAAGATCAATAACATAAAATAAACTTCATACAAAAATTTGAACATAAATAGACTTATAATTCTAGGAATAAATTGAAATATTTTATGCATAAATATATTCCATATATCCACTCGACGAGTTTGTGCACGCCGTTGGCCATTCAGGAGGGTATAACTTCTTCAGTACTTCAGTTTGCCACACCAGGCCTAAGAAAATAGATACAAATCAGCGATCATTGGTGAGCCACATCACATTAATAGCAAATTCTTGGTCGTCTTTAACAATATCGTATTTACGGTTCAGGAGGCTATAATATGTGCTCCATGTGTTACATTTTATATTAAACAGTTTCCTCGTTTCCTAATCTTACTGTGCAGATACCATTTGTGTGACAGTACATTATCTGGCCACATGATCAAAATGTTCCAGAAAAATAGATTAATATAATTTTAGAAAAGGAGGGAAAGCCAGAGGGCTTCTCGAACTGATGTATACAATAATGAAAAGTATTATCAAAATAATAATACTTTAACATTGTATATATAAGTTATATATAAAACAACACAGCCATAACCCTAACCCGGTGGAATACAATAAAGGATAAGATCCAGTTGAAATAGCTCCTACTTTACAAAAAATAGAGGGCCTACCTTCTTGGTGTTTCCTCCTATGGAGGAGGTTTTCTTCACGAGTGCTTGGGATGTGCCGGATTTATTTTTTATCTCCTTTCTGTAGGGCGACGGGCTTTTTTCTGTCCTTTTCATCTTAACATGTTAAAACAAAACATAAAAAAACAGAAGCCACAAATATAATTTCTTTACGACAGAGTAATAAATTGAAAGAATATGTACTTTTGCAGTAAGACTAAATTATAGGTTTTCCAAAAAATGTTATAAATACTAATATTAATAGATTATAAAAGAGAATTAATAATACCTGATTTTTCTTCCATAACTCCACCGTGTAGCCCTCCACTCTATTGTTCCTATCGAGCTTCCTCACCTGGTGCTGTTCCCGGTAGTTATAAACCGGACCATTAATCTGTAAAATTAAACATTCAATGACTACCAAATTAATGACATTTTGAAAATGTCAGAGTAAAGCACACTTTAATAACAAATGACTTATATATTCCTAGAAACAATAAAATTTATTATGCTATTTCTGAAATCAATTTATCAATTTATTTATATAATGTTATTATGATTTATTTACATAAAATTGTATCTTCGCATAATATTTGAGAAGAAATTGAGATAGGTGGTAAAATGAGAATAGGCTGACGGGGATTAGAATGGCAGGATGGAGTTTGTCCTGAAATGCTAAACTTAGGATGCTAAACTGTTGTTTTCTAATAAATTTGTAACACTGCCAACGATGAATTCTAGGACATTTAAAGATCAAAATACCCTTTTACTTACTTCTACTTTCCTCTTTACTTTTTCGATATGTTCCTCAAGTTTAGGTTTAAAATTGTCTCCTGTAAAAATAAAAACGACAAGTCGTATCAGTACAAGACCAGAAAGAGCAAGCTAGAAATCACACCGTTTAGTAAATAATTGAAGAAATAAAAATGTATCTGGTTAAGTATATCGATTAACGTAAATTTTTCCCTCAACACAATAATTCAACCCGACCTTATAATATAGAACAAAGTGGGGAAGCCGAAATAGTGAAGTGACGAAATAGAGGGTTACATACGAATACTCTATCGAACTATTCAATGAGCCAATGTATCCCACATATGTATTCGATAAATGAAAGCAAATATTTCCGAATTATTGTTCATGCATCAATTGATGTTTATGTATACATTTTTATTTTTGTCGTCCATTGTTGAAAAAACTAATAGTACTAATGAAGGTAGCTTTACAATGGCGTTCACAAAATTACTGGTATAATTTTTAAAATTGACTTACTTTTACTTACTTTATTACTTACTTTTATTTTTACTTACTCTTACTTTTCAAGTGGTCTGAAAAGGTTTTGTAGTCGGCGGTGAAAGACTCAAAAATCGAGGTAACACCTTGTGCGCCTTCGTTGGTGAACAGGTCCTCTAGGAAAGTACTGTTCATCGGACTAAAACTAACAAACCTCTCCAATAATAACGGATATGAGGAAATCCGCCGATCCGTAATAGTATCGAGAAAACATTCGCAAACATTGAAAAGTTTATTAATCAAATTAACGCATTTAAGGGTACTTATCGGTTATAATCGGCCACTGGTGACGAACTTACCACCGATGATGGTTGTTATGGGTTTTGGCTGAGGGAGGAACATACTGAATCATTCTTGGGAGAGTTTTCAAAGTAAAAATATTGCAGAGATAGATTTGAAGAAATGTTGACAGAAATCGAGTATTTCTGGTGACCGAAAATATTTTTAATTAATTACGTTAAATATACTTGACTTGAAGTGACCGATCAATATCCACAATTCAAAAACAAGAAACATACTGCGTGCCACTCATTACCGGCCACTGTCCGGTAATGACCCAATTAAGTATTATATTTTAACTTGAGAATTGTCACAGTTACCTGTTAGGATAATATAATTACCCTTGGATAATAGTATAATAATATTTGAAAAACCCAATATGTAGCCAATATGAACCAAAATACAGTTTCGAAGTAACACTATTTAGGGAACCTACGCTTTCTTTCCTTCACCCTGTGTAACTGACAAACTCCTTCCGGCTGACATCTCTTTCTGGAAAACAAAGTATTATTTAAACTTGATTGAATACTCGAATAAGTACATCCACTGTATAGAGGTACATAATCCAGTTACATGAATTATTTGTAGGTTTGTTGTGTTTCTGTCTCCTCTTGCTGGTTTGGTCTCTTGCTGGACCGGTTTCGGCTGCTCGCCATCTTCAGTAGCGGTGTTAGTCACTGTTGGCACTTTGGATGTTTTTCGCGCATGCTCACTGCACTGGCACTTGTATTGTGGTGCTTGTCAGTTTGCCGTATGTACTTATATGTTATTGTGTTGTTACATATTATGTGCTGTTATTGTGTTTTTCAGGATGACAGTACAAGTGACAGTGACAGTGCAGTGAGCATGCGCGAAAAACATCCAAAGTGCCAACAGTGACTAACACCGCCGCTACTGAAGATGGCGAGCAGCCGAAACCGGTCTAGCAAAAGACCAAACCAGCGAGAGGAGACAGAAACACAACAAAGCTACGGTATTCCAACCCCTCGCAGACCACAAACCAGGTATTTTAAATTATGATTAATTTGCTTTCTAAACCCACTGCGAATTCAAGCTTTACATGAAGAGGAGGCTTTAATTTCAAGAGGAATACATATTGGGAAGTATACTTGGTGAAGAATAAATTATTTATTACCAATTCAAATTTATCTTTATTTTGTTACGTAAATGGAGTATTAAATAGAAACCAGAATATGCGTGTCAGGATTGTCTAATCTCTCAGGTGTGTTGGCAAGTCTAAGAACGTCATGCAGATCCATTTGCTGCCAGCTTACAGAAGAAGGATAGAGAAAGAGTAAGAAACATCGCTTCGACGAGAACTGGGGGATTTCAATGTGTATTTTGTTCATGATTTATTAAGTTATTTTTTACAGAATTAAATAAATATGCAAGAATTTGGTGTTTCCATCTGAAATTACAGCTCATGGATATATAACTTGTTGTTGATTATAATTTATATATACATCTATTAATATTTTAAAACAAGGAGTGTATGGAAGCAGCTAAATGACTTCAAATATCATATTGCCTAATCACACAGGCATCAGTTTGGCAAGTATGAGAATGTCATAAAAAATTATGGCATATTTTTTTGAGTTGGAGCATCTGCAGATTGATAGACACCCAACCATGTTAAAGAACTGTGGACATTACAAAAAAAACAATCTATATATTAGAGTGCATTACTGAAGACAAAATTCTTATTACCTTAAAAAGGGGGCTTGGATTACTTTTATTTGCAATAGCATGATACTTTGTGAATAAATAATCCCCGCAACAAGCTCAAAGTGCTATTCTTTAATTGAAAGTTTATGCTAAAAAAAGAAAAGATAATCATTTCATCTCTTCAAAAATTTCTTTAAAAAAGCTCATCTATTCAACAGAACCTAAACTATTGAATATTTGTACAATATTGAAAAGAAATTAAAAATGTGGAATATTAATCATACAAATAAGAAAAATTATATGACAAATAATATAAATGTATATTATACATATATTTATGTACATATTAACATAGTCACCCATATACACTTCTCATATGCAACTCTAATAGTACGCTAAGTCTTAATATAAAATATTTAAACTGTTGAAAATATTAAACAGAGTCTTTTATGTTTAAGTCAATATGCATCAGAATTGAAATATTTGAAACTGCTTAAAACAATTACAATTTGGAAAAAAACAATATTTAAAATATTTCCTGTGAAAGTTTATTCATTGAAAAGTTGGGACGGTGACAAAGGAAATATGCGTCTTTTGCTCATATAAATTATTATTATATATTGTTTTCCATAATTAATATAACACATTATTAAGGAAAATCAATTTAAAAATTAATTGGGATTAAAAATTATCATTACCCAGTTGGTTGGGATATGTGGTTCATGCACCAGACTGCTCAACCATGGGATCATTTATGTGATTCCCACCACATGTATAACTAACCTATACCTAATATCCATGTTGAATTGTAAATTAAGTAAAATTATACTGAGCTTAGTTTAAACAGTCCTTAGTAGCTGTGAAATTACTTTAGAGCTATAATAATAAGCAAAAGAATAAATAAACAGATGTTATGACAGAGAATAAATGGACAATAAAAAATTTGCATTTATTGTACCATGTTCTCTCACTTTATATGTTAAATCTGAATGAACTATTATAGTAGTAATACTGTTATAGTATTATAGTAATGGACTATGAAACCCTTATTTATTCAACTTTGTAAACCAGTTTAAAGATTTGTTTAATTTATACTTTTTTACAGTACTATGAATACTCTTTTAAGAATATTCTTTAAAGAAAAACAATAATTTCCATTCAACAAATTTCCCAATTATAACAGTAAATTAATTAAATATATCAATTCAAAATAAATTTACAGTGTGACAAACAGATGTTAGTATATACAAGAAGTAATAAAAGTTAAAAGTGTTAGTTTTCCATATGGGTTTTTAAAAAAATTAAGGCACTTGCTTACAGATTTGTGTTTTTTTCCTGTAGCCAACAACTGCTTCGCTCAAACTGAACAATTTTTAAAATTACAAAGCCTACTGTTGAGAAGAATACATTGATATCAACAAATGGAAAGGAGGAGGGGATAATCCATCCTTTGATCCATTATGCACACCCTGACATGCATACACTGATTTTAATATTCATATTCTAATCCTTGTGATATTATTTACAATCAACACACAACTGTATAAATATATAGAAATGTACAAAATATAAACACGTTTGGAATTATCAACCTCCTTCTTCTAGTCTTTGTCTATCATATCAGAGTTCAAAAAATAATGGGGAGTAACTCATTATGAAACTTGATCCCTGTTTTGTTTATGTTAAACTGTGATGAGTCTCCCTGAGCATAATGGACATGGATGGAAATTCAGAGTTTCAGCAGGAATTTTATCTTGTACCAAACTGCTGGTCCCAATTTCTGAAATTAGTGACAGAATTTTTGAAGCAGGCCCAGTGCTATCTTCACTTCCCTGAGTTACTGTTTTTTCTAATGCCTCTTCTCCAATATCTGAAACAAGAAGCAATAACATATTTAGCATAATTACATATACAATTGTAAAGATTTTTATTTGGTCCCATCTAACTACCAATCAATGTCTAAAATTGTCAGCCTAGAATCTGTTTAAGCAAGTTTGAATACAGATTCTGACACTCTGAACACACCTGATGGTTGTACAAGTTGCGGCACTAATTTGGTGATTTGGTCTAATTTCTTCCTAAGTTCCTCTTTTTCTTTGGCAATGGCATTGACCTGTTGATCCTTTTCGCATGCTCTCTGCTGCAGTAGTGACCTCTGTGCTTGGTACAGAGCGATGTACTCCCCTTAAATAAATCATAAAACAAACAAGAGTTCACTAAATATACATGCAAGCACTCATGCACTTTCACATAAATATACAAAGCATTTAAAATTTTATTATTTGCACAATTCAATATTCTATATTATGAAATAATTTCTCCAATAAACAGACATTTACAATAATAAGTAAAATTCATGTATCTTACCAATAGTTTCAGTTTCACCCTGAAGTTGAAGGACCAAATGTTCTAACCTCTGTTTCTCATCTGACAATTCTGCCAATGAATTCATAGTTTTCCTAAATTTTTCTTCAAGCATTGCGATTGCTTCTGGACTCACTAACAAATTGAGTAATTTATAAAATCCAATAACACTGTAATTTTAATATAGTTCTAGAATTGTGCAATATAAATCACATCAAGTGGTTGTAAAAATTAAATGAGTGTACCTCAGTACTTTTCAGTTCAGTGAATGTGAATCATTATGGTGTATGTATATGGAGAAAAATTATAGTGTACAGATACAATATAGATATCCAACTAAAATTATTCATTGCTTTAAACTACAGTTCCACTCTATCATTGTGAATACTGCAAATGACGCAGCATGTAAATGTTTGTCACATTGTGAAAATGTTTGAAACATACCAGGTTCATTTGATTGAAGTGTCCCTTCAATGTCATGGTATGTTGTTTGACTGCAACCATCAATAGAAGTCATAACCATACCAAGTCCAACCTGTGTACTTGCATCATTTTTCATTACCTAAAGTACAATTTTATTTTTATTAAGCAAGAAGCTCGGATCAAAGCATGAAGCAATAATAACATAAAATGTGATATTCATGCAAGGAGAACAAAATTAGATTGATACAAAATACATTTTTAGACTTTAAGAATACATATTATTTCAAAATTATAAAATATACCATATTATTTGTTATCCATTGAACAAGAATGGTATAGATTGATATTTTTTAATTATCTCCCAATCATTATTGTAATGGGAATAATACTGTAAACCTTACCACTTTCTGCCTCCACCGGTTCAATTCCTCTCTAAGCTCAGAGACAGACTGTTGTTCATGTTCCAATTGTTCCATCAGCTCAAGTTTATTATTACTCTAAAATACAAAATATCAATAAAAAACAATATGAATAAAGTGCACATGTTAGATATGCTATACTTAATTATATGTTAGATGTTAATTTAATTAATAATTTTAGGTAAAAATTAGACTGAATACTTGGGTGAACTAAAAAAAGAAATTAATTGAAAGTCAGAATTATGAAAGCAATTAAAAATATTTTTTTAAATTAGGTTTCATGACAAAATGAGACACAAAACATGTATCAGAAGAATTTTGTCACATAATGAAGCTAAATAATAAATTATGCTTGCACTATATAAGAAAAGACAAAAACAATAAATGACGAATTTTTATAATTGTTAAATAGAACAGTGAATATGAAGAACCTAAGTAAGTGTAGGCAGTTGTCCAGTTTTTTAACTGGAATACAACTATTGGCTTAAAGTAATTGTAACAAGGGTTTACTGACAAGCCTGATGAATGCTTCTCGCATATCTGTCAAATTCTGCTTGAGCTCATTGTTCTGCTGAATGGCCCTGGATGCAGCCAGCTTATCACTTTCTATCGCAGCCTGAAGGAGTCTTGCATCAGGCAACTCAGCACTCTGTTCACGTTCCTTTTCCAACTCTGCCTTGGCTTCCACCAACTCCTCCTCCTGCAATAGGCAGACAAGTATTTTAATTCTATTATGAGAAAATTTGTTTATGAATTCACAAATAAAAAAGAAATTTTTTTCTTTATGATATTATTGGATGGTTTTGTTGATAAAATATTTCTTGAAATAACTGTAGAAAGTAACAGAGTAGTTAAATAAAGATAAAGTTACTTGCATATACAATAACCGTATTTTACAAAATTATTAACAAAATATTTAGGTTCTTTACTAACACAGATTTGGATGGCTTATTGCATAGCAGTTTATTAAAATTTCTTTTTGAAACTGACATGTTTGGTAATGGCCATAATATTGTTGTATTATGGCATTTTTTGCTTGTAATTTTCAAACTAACTGTTATTGGTGAGATCATACCTAATTATGTGTCTAAAGTAAAATAATAAAACCTTTGATTCCAGTTGGGTTGTTAACTCTTGTAATGTTTTCTTCAAATCCTCTACCTCTTCTTTTAGTTTTGAATTTTGATCTGAAAGTTCACTGTAGTTGTTTGTGTTAACTACACTTGTGCACTGAATCTGTGCTTGTTGTTTTTGAATTTGTTTCTCTAATCCACTGATGTGGCTTACTAAACTTTCCTCCCGAGCCTTCAGGTCTTCTTTTTCTGCAGTCAATGACTCATACTGAACAAACAATATTAAGCTGGTCATGTTCTAATACTCAATCCACTGTCCTGTACTTTACAAGACAATTCAGAATTAAAAACCATAAATTCATTAATATGCAGTAATAAATAGATAGTCTGTTTATTAATCATATGACATACTATGTCATGCATAAATGTAAGTAGTTAGGAGCAAACTAACTTTAGCAGCAATGTCTTGTAGCTGGGAATTCAATGTGTTTATGTATTGTTGATACTGACTGGCACCTTGGTCTTTTTCGTTAGTCAAATCAAATATGTTTTGTTTCAAGTTCTGAATTTCATCTCTGAGCCGTTTGCATTCTTCATTATTGCCCATGTCAATACCTTCACCACTCCCGGAACCTAGCTGAAGCCATATCAATAATTATTTAATTTATTGACTTAAGATCTAATTTTGGTATAATTGTTATAATTTTGTATTAAATTTAGAATAAAATAGTTTTTACCTGGACCAGTGGTCTATTGATTTTAGCTGAATTTATTTATTTCATATAATAAACTGAGCTTTGAATACATCATTTACTGTTAAAATGCAAGGAGGTATTGTGTTAAATAATGTTGATAACAATATCATATACTATTGCATAATATAATCTAAACAATTAACTTTACCTAAAACTTAATGTAAATTTACTTGTACATACTTCCCCCTATATATTCTACATTCAAATGAGCTGATTTCCAGGATATTACTTTTTTATGTAATTAAAATAATCTTATCTGCTTTATTAAGTGTTTATACTCAGGCTAAACAGAAATAAGAATTGTTCTAACAAACTTGAAATGAGTATCCAAACAAAAATTCAAGATTCTGGACAAATTTAAAAGGTTCATCATTTGGAAATTTGTTAAATTGTATTTATTTTATAATTAATCGTTTGATGAATATAATACACAAATTAATGCATATCAGAAAGATGAGAACACAATGAAAAGAGAAAAAGTAGTTCACATGGTTCATTTTTGTGATAGAAAAATTTGGTCCATTTAAAAAAATAAAAAAGAAAATTAATTTAAGAGCAAACATAGAAACAACAATACTTTACCTGCTGCATTCTAATTTGTGCCATAGACAATTGTGATTCTTTCTCTTCAAGCTCCCTCCTGATGGCTGAACATTCACCAAATGAACAATCTAGCCTTCTTTTCAATTCTTTAATCTCTGTTTCACTTTCTTCCAACTGTTGCCTTTGAAAAACAACATGAGTACATCTCTCATTGATATATAATAACAAACAAATCTATCAGGTAAAAGAAAGCAACAGTTTTTTGGTGTTAATTGTTTCTTTTTTTTAGAAACTTTATTTGTACAGTGAAGTGATACACTGCTGGTAGGTGCTCCATTGCTCTATAATCTGCTACCTATCATCTTTTGTTCAATTATATTTTAATTAATATTAATAGTTCTCAAAATGGAATGTATGTCTCTAGCATGCTTCTATAGAGATTTGTTTAGCTTCAAATCACCTACGGTGAATTGGTAGAAGAACACAGCTACAGAACATACAGCTTTCACTATCAAAGTCAGCACCTAAACTGTTTGATTCAATTCTTGTTTGACCAAGACTTATGTATAATAGCACATGTATAATTGCAGAATTCTAAAATTCCCCTCTGTATATTTAATTTAAAGCTCTATTATCAGCCTTCAAACCATTTTAAGAAGTGACAAATCGCATACTTAAACATGGGCAAACAATTAAATATTTGAAAGCAGAGGTTGGACAGTGTATAACATGCTATTCAACAGCATAGATTTATGTTTGAATAGAAAAAAATCTTTTTAACAAGTATATCATAAAATTATTGATATTCTAACCGGTATTGCTCTGTTTGTTGAATATTCTCTTGTAGGTTTAGTTCTAATTTCTTGAGTATGTTGTTGTGCTGCCTGCTGGCCTCATTAAGCTGGCCGACTTCGGCTTCTAAGCGAGCAACATTACTACGCGAAGCCCTCAATCTACCACTCAGATCTTCACACTCCTCTATAACAGAGAAATGTATTAAAACCACATCAAGCATTAAACTACTGGAGTTAATTCTAAAAAAATTGAGAAGTTATTTCAATAGTAACATAACTCAAACACTTTGGGCTGGGTATAAATATAAAGCTCACATGCCAGCATGTGATATCTTACAAGTAAATGTCATTTTTAATAAACAGAAACACTACTGGATTAAATGTTTTAAAAGTTTTCTTTACCAGTTTTTTTAAACTTTTTCACTGCCTATATAAAGCAGCCCTAACTAATTCTACCAATGTCTTCACCATATATATTTTTATTACACTCGAATGGTTATAAGACAGTTGTTGAATATCATTAACTTCTTTGGAATTGTTTTAAAGAATTTAAATAATTACTGGATTTAGTTTTATTCTCCTCTTGTAGGTGTTCAACTTGACGATGGAGTTCAGATTTTTCTGAGACTAATATTTCAATTGTCCGTAATTGAATCTTCAGCTTCTCCTCCAAGTTGGTCACCTCTTGGTTCAAACGGTTGTTGCATTCTACTCGTAACACTTTCATTTCAGTTTCTAATATACCAATCTGGTCAACCTGTACATACAATAATAACTATGCAATAAGGCAAATACAAAGAGTATGGGTAAAAAAATAGTGACTAATTTGGTATAAATTAGAAAGAAATCATAGTATACTAAATTAAGAAAAGGCTTTGAATGGAGATAAGCATAAAGAAGCCGGCACCAAGACATTTTCCTTCCCCCAATGTAAAACAGTTCCCCCATTAAAGATAAACGACAGCCTATTAATGTTATATAAAATAAGACTCAGCTGATTCACAGTTTAAGCACCCAGGCCTGGTTTAGTTTAGTCTAGAAAAGGGGGATTTCAGTGGGAGGAATGAAATAGGGAAAAATGTGTCATGTAAGTGCAATTGCTATGAGGGTGGTATTCCAAAACAATATACATGATAAAGTATAACTTACAGACTGTTTCAGTTGTTTCTGCAATCCAACATTCTTTTCTTTTTCGATGCTCAATTCATTTTTTGAAGCTTCGTACATTAATCTGAGATTAATGATATTGGACTGAAGTGGTTGAAAGCTTAAAGGGGCATCACCGACAACTGTACAATTCGCAGCGGTTTCAGTACCTGTGTTGGCAACATCATGAACAGCACTTTCTGAGGCAAAGTTATTATTCGAAGGAAATGAAGTGACGACAGGAGCTACCAAATTCTCGGTGGATTCTTGATGTTCGCTGGGTACTTTCTCTTGTACACTGGTAACGCTAATGGTATCAAAAAAATTAAGGCCCGATTTCGAATTGTCGGTTGGGACGTGTTTAAAAAAGTTGCTGACGGCAGACACTGCGCTCTCCGAACGGGGACTCTCGTCAGATGAGTGTCTAGTCGGATCCGTTTTGCCGTTGGATAATGCCTGTCTATCGTGATATTCCAAGGTAGCATCGCATTCATCGTTCGTCCCGTCCTCCCTACTGCCAAATCCTGCCGACGGTGGAAGATCCGGTGTTTTAACTCGCGTCTCCTTGGTCTGCTGAAACTTCTTCAGCTGAAAAGAAAGTTCCTTCGATTTAAAATTATTCCGGCCAGATGACACAGAGGTAAAAACCGGATATAATCGAGCGGGAAGAATAATTATATTTTTATCGCGTTTATGGAACATTTGTGGTATCTATATTACGGCTAATTCAGTAAGCCTTAATTAACAATGGAATACCATTTGTCGGGCAGCGGCAAGCTTCTCGGCCTTCCTTCCGTCTGCCATGCTGGAACTACTCTGTCAACGATTAGACTAAGCGATAGTCAACAGCTGATGCTGACAGGTCGGTATTGCCAACGTTTCTTATCGAAAAAATACTATTTCAATTGATACATTTATTATTTTACCGAAAGTTGAAATTATTTCAAAATTTTATTTTCCTCATTCTTAAACTTTATGGGGGCTTCTTACTGTAATGTTTTCCTTCTTTAATTACAATATATGTTTTAATAATTTATTTTTATTACGAGCGAAGTACCCGGCCTTGCTCGGGGGGTTCACATCAATAAAAAAGCAGAATTATAATTAAAGATATGTTTATTACAGTACTTGAGGGTACACTACATTCATAGTTCTACCTTTCTCTGCATAAACAAAAATGTAAGAAATAGGTACCGGTGGCAACACAATTATGATCATTATCGCTGCAGTCATATTTTACTATTTATTGTAAACTTGAATGGAATGACAACATAATCCTAAATATACCTGAGTAAAGGAAACATTATATGATATCTGTTGCCAGTTATTTTTAATTAATGTGACGCTAAACATTTAATTATTAACTTATGATATAAATATAATTAGATAGGTACTGCTTTTATGACAAAGCATTAGCTTATGCTAAAAATATCTGACAAAGGGAAACATTAATGTAAAATATCCGATGGCTGCTATTTAGTAACGTGACAAAATATACTTTTAATGATTAAGTTTGGTGGAAATCGGTTCAGCCGTTTGGAAATGCATAGCGAACACACACAAACGCCATTTAACAAATATTATATAGGATAGACAAGTTAAGAAAGTTGATACGGGCGCTGGTAGTTCGAAAAATCGCCGCCAGGGGGCAGCACTGCACGGGAAGTGTCGTTACTGGCGCTAGTAGTTCCAGAAATTCCCACCAGGGGGCTGCACTGCACGGGAAGTGTCGATACTGGCGCTAGTAGTTCCAGAAATCACCACCAGGGGGCAGTACTGCACGGGAAGTGTCGATGCTGGCGCTAGTAGTTCCAGAAATCACCACCAGAGGGCTGCACTGCACGGGAAGTGTCGATGCTGGCGCTAGTAGTTCCAGAAATCGCCACTAGGGGGCAGTACTGCACGGGAAGTACCGATACGGGCGCTAGTAGTTCCAGAAATCGCCACTAGGGGGCAGTACTGTACGGGAAGTACCGATACGGGCGCTAGTAGTTCCAGAAATCACCACCAGTGGGCAGCACTGCACGGGAAATGTCGATGCTGGCGCTAGTAGTTCCAGAAATCGCCACCAGGGGGCAGTACTGCACGGATAATACCGATACGGCCGATAATAGTTTCAAAAATTGCCACCAGGGGGTAGCACCTGACGGGAAATAACAAAATTCAAACCGAGCGACCTCCTTGCATCTCATGTTCTCCTGATACAAATCCTGATACTTTTCCCGACCCAAAAATTAAAAATGTTAAAATATCAATATATACACCGAATTTTCGTTGATTTGATAATAAATGAATCTGTTATTGCTTGTAATGCATAAATTAAAAATCAATTTATATGACTACAAATTTTATCTATTATTTTGAAAAATATTTTATAGGATGTTCGTTGTCTATTTGCCTGTTGTGCGGTCTCATTAGCTCTCACTCTTGATGCCTGTGACATTTTTGTGCTAAAACGAAGTCTTTTCTTTGGAGGCATAACTTTGTGCGACAGGATAAGGGAGATTCGTTTGCGATGGTAGTGACAAATGGGTAAACAGGAAAAAATGTTTGTAGGTGAACGTTAACCTCGAATCGTGGAGTAAAGGTCTCTCTATACAAGATAACTTCCTCTAGTTTAAAAAAAAAATTACTTTTATTGACAGCTGATATAATAATACAACAATATTAACAATTCTCACACACCAACTGAATCTAGACTGGGCTCTACCAGGTCCCTTATGAAACCTCTGAAGGGAATTTCAGCGAACACACACACACACACATACAGACAGACAGGCGCCATTTGACAAATATTATATAGATTAAGTTTGGTTTGCTAGAAAAACCGTCGTCTTATTTCAACAAAATTAAAGCCAGTTCTATTACTTAAAACTAAAACAGCCAGAAGAATACTTTTCACTTTGGCAAATTGCTACCATTTACCAAATTAGGTTTCTTACATTTTATAAACCTATTTGTTAATTTAACCCTGAACTTATATAAAACAAGGCTTAAGAGGCTTAAAGGTAATCTGCTGACTGAAGATCAGACTTATATGGAAAGCACATTACCATTAAGTAAAATTCTTATTGAAAAAGATCAGGGAAGATTTGAGAGCAGGTCCTTAAGGATATAAACTAGGAACAAACTAAAAATGTAAATCTGACAACTGACTTTCATTTGAAATGACAGGTTGAAAGGAAAAGATAGAATTAAAAAGAATATTGTGTATCAATATTTTTTTTATTTCGTAAATAGACTATATTCATGACCTACAGCATCAGTAACAATTAACATAATAAATAATGTTGTAAGTGGTTAACTTAATTACCATTTGACAATATTTCATATTTATTACAAATAATTGAACACATTATTGCCAACGAATTGTGCTAATTATTGCACATAGTGGAATGTATATAAACAGGGACAACAAAAAATACATTAAAAAAATTACTCCTTTCTTTATACTAAACTATATTAATATATACTGAAATAAAACAATAACTTTTACAAAATGTTTACAAAAAGAACATTCCTTCATAAAGATACACAGTAAAGTATACACAATGGCACACAGAATGTAATTAAATTAGATGTAAGATAAATAATATTTTATCAATATAATACATAACATAAATGTAACAAAAACTGAATTCAAAGAAGGGAAACATACTAGCTTATTTATTGCTTAAACATCAACAGCTATTATTTATTTTCAAGCTTGTAATTGGAGTATCATTGTTTCAAGAACAGTTTTTTTTAACTAATTGACAATTTTTTAACTAATTGTGTTTCCATAAATGAGGTTATAATCATGGAATTATAATGTCTATTATTATTATCTGTAACACCTTCACATTTGGGATTTTAAAGCCATTCACAAACCAAATCATGATATAAGGAAGACGTATGATGAATGAGCTTAATCAGAAAGGCTATAGTGGACAAAAGCATGAAGAAAAATAAATAATTTAGTCAATATTAAATACATAAAGCTCCCAATAATAAATTGGATATTTAGGCTCACTTGATCAAATTTCAATAGTTCCCAATACACACAAGTGTAACTTCAAAATAGTTCTTGTAAAGTTATCTCTTCATGGACTAAAAAATTACATAATCTCTAGTTTGATTATTTTAACAGGCACCTTTCATGTTTGCACCACCGCAAAACTGAGTGCACAACAAATATTTACTTATAGAAAATATAATATGCTTTGACATGAGAAGACTGCAATAAATGTCTTATTTATTTAATAAATGATGAATCAAATGCTTTCATATGAATATTCATTTTCATATATGAATAAATGTATGAAATTCATGACACGATAAATAAAGCATCAAAAGTAAAGCTAGTACATTGTTAACCTCTCTATGCAAACATGTATAAGTGCAAGGCAATAATAAATGTCATGGCTGTGGTACATTTTTCACAGTCAATCGCATATAATTTATAAATTTTCATTTATCATTTGAGTAGTCACTACACCACATTAAATATACCAATATTTTATTTACTTTCATAAAAGGCTCCATAAACAACAAACTACAGAAAATAACATTAATAGTCTTTGTAAATAACCCAAAAAGTCACTCAATTATTATTATATAGACATTGTATGTGTGTATATATATATATATATATATATATATATATATATATATATAAACATACATGTATACTTAACATAACAGAAAGAAGGGTAGAAAGAGGAGGGACAGCATCAGGGGTTCAGACCCCTGAAGAGAAGGAATGACTAATTGTCTAGAATTTCAAGGTAGGCAAATGGAACTTTTCCCCGTTGACTGCCTCGTTCAGCCATCACATATTCTTTTTCAGTATCAGAAATCTTGTGCACAAGTATCACCTGCAAAGAAAAACAATCACCTAGATGTAAGTCTGAAATTAAGTTACATAACTGAGATAATTTTGTTACCTAAATTTCTTTGAAATAACTTATGAAATTAATTGATCCAGGATATAAATTCTTCTTGATGTTTTTGACAGAGCCTAAATTTGTTTAAGGTTTACATAGTTCTAATATATTGAGGTTTGATATTTCAGCTCTTGTCTTGTATAAGCTTTCAACTGTGTTTGTCTAGTAGACATAAATAGGTCTATTTAAAACTGTGGATACCTCATCTTTAGATAGGCTGAGTTCTGTTGCATCCCATGCATTGTACTCACACAGGACGCGTGCCCTCTGCGGCTTAGATGCTCCTGTTGGTGGTTGAGAGGGGGCACCACCACTGCCAGGCATATTTCTGACCGTGCAAGGGGATATGCTAAATTAAAACACTACTCATCAACACAAAACAAACTATGCATCAACCAAAACAAACCAAGACTTCATAAGTGACTATTATTATTTTATTATTAGTATTATAGTTATTGTATTCAGGTTATTACTTTAATTTAAAGACTTTATCATTAATAAAGGTAGTATAAATCACTAGAGATAGGTAAAAATAATAGTGATAGTAATTTGCTTTTTATTTGATTTTTCTAAATTCATATTTTAAATATATATATTCAATATTTACACACTCATACAGAATTTGGTTAATAACAAGAATCTATATTATTAGGCCATAAAAACAATTCTATATGAATTTATAAATGATAAATTATATATATATATATATATATATATATATATATATATATATATATAAATAATTGAAAAAGGAATGAATGGATCATGCCATATGAATGTTTTATAGGCCTTCTACTATGTTATAAGCTATAACATCATAAGTATTTTAAATAAACAATTTCTACAAAAATAATTAGGATGAAGAATGAATAACCTATTTAAAATTTAATCTAACTAACTGAAAAGTGTCATGATGATATTTAAATTAATTGTGTAAACATTTTTATATACTCAATTAATACAAACACGAAACCAAACAAAATTCTACAAGGATAAATAAAATAAACTGGGAACAATAAGACTATGACAGTGGATGGTGATGTGGTCGCCTATTTGTTCTATAAAAAGTTTTCAAAGGAAGGACTGAATATTCTCTGAGACAGGAATTGATGCAGGACCTGACAGATCAATCTCTTCACTGTTCAAACGCACAACCATCTGGGGGCTGGCTTTCTGCACACTGCAACATAACATCAATCCTGCCTTGCCTGTGCCTCAACAACTTTCAAATTAAAATGTAATGAAATAACTAATTTTTAATAAAGACCTATGAGTGTTGTTGACATTATCAGGATGATAATCTACCACCATTCACATATTTGGCCCAGAAATAGACCTATTTTCGCTATTTACTGTCATTATCAGATTTATGGTACTATTAGTTGAAATAGGTTTAATAACCTAAAAGGTGTAGAAAGACATTCAATATAAAACTAACATAGATGGATGTATGATTAATCATTAGTAAGAACAGTCTTCTTTATTCATTCTTAATTTTATTTCTTACTGATGATGGCAGAAAACTAACCTGATGCAAACTAAAAAAGTATACTGTGATTTATTATGATTGTTTTTACTAAGAGTATTATTTAGTTCTCATCATCTGTTTCATTCAGTTTAGGAAATGGAGAAACAGTAGCATAATCAACATATGGCACAATACTTGTACAATTTCTAGTAAGCAAATAACTATTTAAGTATAAAAGTAATAAAGAATGTAAAAGTTGTCCGTGTTGAGTTAGAATTGTAAATGAACTGTGAAAGCTGAAATGGAAGAAGGATGATTATGCTACTCTGTCAAAACTGATCAATGTTCAAACCAAACCTGTGAATGATCACAGACCATCATCCAAAAAAGAACGTTTTACTAGTTCCTTATACAAAATTATGTTTGCTTAAAAACACATAAAATGATAATTAATGATAATCCTGTGCTAATATTATTCTGTTAGCACTTTCTGTCTAAAATTTCAGCTCTACTATTGTACTACTGATGGTAACAGTTATTAACCACAGTTACATACTACAAGTGTGTATGTAGTTTTACTAATGCATACCTGGTCCTCTCCAATTTTCATATAAAGCCTATGTTCTGTATTTTTTGTCATTTTTAAACATTAATTAAGTAAAAATAAACAATCCACGTATAGTTCTCACTTCAGAAGTATGTACAAAATATTTTTAAATATATTCATAACATTTCATTGTTGAAATATTACACTATAACAAGCAAAAACTGAAAAAGATACTATAGAGCTCTATCATCAAGATGTTCATCATTAGCTCAGTGCGATATAAATTCAACAGTAACTACAAATATATTGTCACTAATTTTATTCAATACTCATTTTCTAAATTTCAATTTAGGACTTTATGTATAAGAATAGGAGACTTCAGGTTTACATTTTTATTTTAATACATAAAAAAGTTCATTTGTGAAATATCAACAACTATGATCAATGAAGTTTTAAATTTCTTGCATCAGGCTTTTGGCCATACAAATGTATTCACTTTCAATACATATTTTTACTGTTAGAGTAATTCATAAAATGTCATAAAGATTACTTGTGAATGTTGTCACTTCCCGTTCTAAGGCTATACATATCAACATTCTATTACTGACCTTGTTAGCTGAGACTTAAGGTCGAGCATTGCCTGTTGGCAGTGTTGATAGTAGGTGAGCTGTGCATCAAATAGATCATGAAGATATCTCTGGTGGGTGGCTAGAGAGTTCCCAACGCTTTCCAGCAACAACCGAGTGATCTCCACTTGCCTGTCAAACTCTGACTGGGCCACTCGTAGGTCACGCTCCGCCTAAACAACCACAAAATACCAGTGACAACTGTTTAACAACATTATTGACCCCGTGATGGCTTGGACTCATCTCAGAATACACCTGTTTCAGCTTGTAGATGTTAGTGTGAATAAAGACTGGAGGTGACTATTGTGAAACCTTTCCTCATAAATTTACTGCAGCTAAATTACAGTAAAACGCTTAGAGAAGAATCATACAGTGCGGAAGAGTCAAACCAGAATTATTTGGTGAGATGCTTGTTAGGACACTTCTTAACGACCCGCCCTGCTCTCTCTCTCCCATCTCCCTCCCTCCTTCTCTATCCACCCCTTTCTCTCTCTTGCAGACATACAAAATTAATCCTGTTACCCCCAAGTCATATGGGATGGGACTAAAACATTGGGAAGATTGGGGTTAGCCATGGACCCCAAAAGCCAAGGAATTATGGTATAGGCTATGAGACCAGTACATTAACAGCAACACCACCAGTACTTTGGGATGCTACATAATTAAGCTGGCCTAAGAAGCTGTTAATGTTCAAACTATATTGTTTTTTAAATATGGATGTAATGCATATAACATGGTTATGAATGTATATATAACATGGGTTTTAAAGATGGTTATAAACTGAAATTCAGAAACCAGATGAGAGGTTTCCTTAGGGACTACTTTCCTGATGCACAACACAAACAGTGCTTTCTGTCAACAGTCAACTCAATTATTATTGTGATAAGTACATTATTTGATGAACCATATCTGTAATACAGTAAGTTTAAGATAAGTGATGTGTAATGAAATATTCAATATTTAAATTACTTATAAACAACAAATAGTCACCTAAAAAACAAAAAATATAAAAACCTATTGGTTCAAAAACAGACAAAAGTAAAAGTTACGACGAATATATCTATAATGAAATTGTTCACAAATCATTTTAAAACCCATGTCCTCTGCAGTTTATTATTGGGACCATAATTGTAAAAAAAGTTTTCTTGAGAAATTTCTCTACAAATAAAACAGTTATGTTGCCATTTTAAATTGTCAACTCACTACAGAAATATAAATTCATGAGACAAACATAAATTTCATTAGCTTTAATTTTTGTCTTCTTTCATCACATGAAATATCAGGTAATGGTATTTTTTCTATTTTTTTACTGATATATAATTTAAGCTGTTGTAAAACTTACAAAGGTAAAATTATTTGAATTTCTTGCAATGTCAAAATAACAGAACACTATGATTAAGTTTTATAAAAGCAATCAAGTATATAATTGTTCCACTAAGATACTGCTTGTAAGTGTAACAAATATTTGTTGATTTTGCTACAAAAACATTAAGAATTTAACAATTTTTATAAAAGGGTAGATAAAAGTAATTAAAGTGAAATAAATACTATTACCTTAAGAGCATGTCATTTTCTTGAGTAAATTTTCTCTCAGATATTATTTTCACACCTTGTGTGTATATGGGTACACTGGTAGAAAGAAACCTACTATTCATTTACCACTGGTACTCTGCTCTATCCAGAACATTATTCACATGATATAAGATGACAGTTATACATATACTAGTAAGTAGTATATTTAGTTTATAAGTATACAGTGTTAGACTTGCATAGAAGTTAATTACTCTACTATCCCTTACTCTAATATTATATGCAAACCGACAGTGGCCAACTGTAATTACACATTATTTCCAGTACAATTAAACAGAATAAATAAACAAAAAATGTGGTTTAACTTTTCTCGTCATGTAACTGGTGGCATGACAGGTATGTTTACACCTGAAAAATATGAAAGGGAATACCATGTGTTACCTAATCTTAATCAATTTGTAAGTAATTCAAAATTGTTAATCCTACAAGCAGTGGTAATGCATGAATTAATTTTGAAAGGAAATTCACTGCATATGCTCTCCTTTGAATATACAAAGCCACAAAGTTAGTAAACAATTATATAATATTCACAAAAAAATATTTTACATTACTTTAATGCTTCATGAACTTCCAATGAAATGTCCAAAACATAAGAAATTTGTTGAATATGAAGGCATTATTTTACAGAGATAAGTACTGTGGGTACTATTGTAGATAAGTGAGATGTTATAAAATAATAGCTACAAAATAGAATGCAGCTATAATGCCATAAGTGCCATAAAAATATTACACTATACATGCACAAAAATATTATACTATTATACTCATATATGAAAAAAAATAAACTTATAGCAACTAAAAGTAATTAGTTATCTAAATTTGGCTGCCATTAAAAAATAAAAATGCCTCTGTCTTATTATAAAATAGACATATATATATATATATATATATATATATATATATATATATATATATATAATATTACAATACATTTTAAGACAATTGTTTTCTAGAAATATGTATCTAAACATCTACTATATATTTGAATTGTCCATTGCATAATGTAGTATATTCAAAATTAAAACTGACTGGCTCTTCACAAAAGTTTGAAAAATATAGAATATGACATCAATTTTATATGAATTTTATAAAAAATTATGTTATTTCATTGATAACACTTTACTTTTTCTGAAACCAATAATTTCTAATAAATGTCATAAATAATTTTCACTGCTTACTGCAGAGTGTATGGGAAGATCGCCCAATATTAATTTCAAACTGAACCAATGGATGTTCATAATCATACTAGTACCCATTTATCATATTCATCATTCATTTTAAGTCTATACTTTTGCTATCACAAATCATTTTTTTAAACATTGATGTAATAATCCGGTATATTGTTTGTACTTCTCATCATAAGAAGAAATTGCAGTTGTTCATGACAATTAGTGCCTAGAGTGAATGGTACAATCGTGTTCAGAATGTGAATTGCAAACATTTGGACTTTTATTGGACTGACATGGAATAGTTAATGTCATTAAATGTTGCATGAATCTTGAAATAACTCAATTACTGATGTGAAATATGGAATATAACCAATAATATACTACTTTTGAATATGTTTTAATACTACTTTTTCTCCTAATATCTGTCCAAACAATTGTTTAATATTAATTAAAATTTGTATTTTAATGTGTTTATACTTGCTTATAAATGTAAATATTATATGAACTGCATTCTATATGTGATGAAAAATCACTTTAAATCTCCAAAAAGTTTTGTTCAGATTTTATTGTGCAATGTTAGTGTTGGGAAACACTGGTCTAACTACACAATTAATCTATGAAGTCAACTGTTTTGCCTGGGTTTGATTGGAAAAAGCATGCTTTGGCCAACTACAGATATATATCATCTTGTGCTGTTTAACTATTATGTCACTAGACTATTTGTCTCTCTTTTGGGTTCCACTACTCAAAAGTTGAGTTTAACTTTTTTTGGACGGTTTAAAAGAGTGAACTCACCATTTCAAGTAAGTATTCGGGACTAGGTCCTTCCTTCTGTTGCATGTACACAAGAGCACGTTACAAAATATAATTAAATTACAATCAAATTACATCTTGCATTACACTTTGGAGAGATCAAGCTCACAGGATAATATAATTAATCCAATAGTTTTCTTCTTCTTATATGTAATAATTGTCAAAATGAATTCCAGTAACTGAAATTGGTTAGACTCAAAATATATAAACTAAAGTAATATGTTCATAAACAAATTTCAAAGCCTAATGGGTTTCTACGTTGGCATATTTCTACAATTACTAGGGTTTACATTACAAATTATTCAAGTTACTCTGTTTTTGAAACACACATAGTGAGTACATCAGGTCAATGTTCATTGATGAATTCATACTTGACTGTTTCTCCACTATTAAATAATTAAGATGTATAGCTGATAGTTACACAATTTTGACAAAAATCTTAACCTAACCTAAACTGACTGTAAAGTGAGTTGATGGACAGTTCTGTATCTTGATTAATTCAACTAATCACAATTTTAATATAAAAATAAAAAAAAATTTATTTGTATGCACATTTTAGTATTTAACAACTGACAGAACCTGTCAGAAAAATGTTAAAAAAGTTATACTGAAATATTATTTTTTACCACTCTTGAAGTATCTATTTAAAATATGATCATCAAAACACTTACCGTGGGCTGACCAATCATACTTCTGGCTTTACGGACTCTATTTTTGCAAGCATCAAGGTCCAACCTGCAACATAAGACTACTTATAACAACACCTTCAACAATTATCCTTGATCATTAAATTTGTTTTTTAAAGATAGTTTTTATTGGCATAATGTAAATTCATTTATGTAACAAAATACATTAAAAATGTATTTTTGAGCACAATCAAGATTTCAATTTTACCCTCATAGCAGAGAAGTTTAACATTACAGAACAAATTCAATGAACAGACTCATTTATGAATAAAATCTGGTTTTCATACTACATGGAATTAATAAATCCAGAACTTCACTTTCCAGAGCAAAATTAACATTGTAGGGAATGAACATTTGTTTAAATTATTTAGGGCATAAAAATAAATGTGGCACTCCTTTATTTTGTGTTCTGTAAGATCCATCACCATACAATAGTTACTAACATGATATATTGCTTACATGTTACCCTGACATATATTTTTAAAATCAAGCAGAAAAATGCTTAAAAGAGTAATGATTTGATGAGAAATGATGATAATGACCTTTTACTTTCCAAAACTCCACGTTCAGTTGTTATAGTCTTCATTTCACCATCCAGATATTTCCTCAATGGAACCAAAAAGCACTGGTGAGCACTAGCTATGAATTCACGCTCGATCTGCCCCAATTTCTGTTCACACTGTCCAATTTTTATTAATGAACTTCCTATAAAACATCAAAGTTAAATATTATTATAACCCAAATATAAATTTAACACAAAATAAAACAAAAATATTAAAAGAAAGTTATGCTTTGAATTACGAAGTCACTAAGTTGTTAAACATGATAAGATTTATAATTAACTCTAGAAAAAATTCAATATATTTTGTAATAATTCTTCATAAAAGTTCTGTGAAGCTGCAGAATTGCACCATTTAAAAAGTTTGAAGGGTGAAGTTGAAGTTTTTAAAAAGTAGAATATGTATTAATTTCTGAATTTCTTCTACAAAAAATATGATAAGATAGACACTTTTGAATAGTCATATAAAACACCTATTTTCTAGCAAACAAGGAAAGAGTTCCTTTACATTTCTAACTTCAGTAACTAGATTATTTGAACATTTTTGATGGAATGGCTTAATCATAGATAATGTTAAAATTGTTTCTTCTTCACTGAATGTAAAAACCATTAGAAAATGTGACTTTTGATATTAAAGAGATATCTTGTGGCAATAAAATAAATCAACTGTGCTACCATAAGGTGTGCCTGGTCCGAATTCATTGCCAGCTTCAATCATATCCTGCCCCAAATACTCCAAGTTGCTTAAACGATTAGGCCTCTTTTTCTCAATTTTCTCATACAGGAAATCTTCTACACGGTTTCCTGTAAAGGACTGCATTATTATAGATGTCAAAAAGATGGCCCAGGACTAGAGATTTAGTAAGGTAATTTTATCCACCCTCCTAAATAAAAAATACCCCATAAGTTACTAACTTTAGTTCTTTAAGTTATTAAGTATAACTTAACTTATTAAGTTATGTGTCTTTCATACAAATTCTGGTAAGAATATTGCTTGGTTAACTGCTAATGTTCCCACCATTCACAGATCAAATAACACTTACAATACATTTTCACAAATTTAAACATTAGATATGCTGTAAAATAATAACTATTAATAATACTAACATTCATGCTTCACTGGGTAAGACTTATATCCACATTTCTAGGGCCTAAAAACCTTTCATTATTACCTAAATGATGATTCAAATACTGCAAATAGCATTAGAGGCAAAGTGGAGGCAAGTGTTAGGATTAGTAAGTGCATTTATAACCCTGCAATTTACTCAGCAATAGTGGTTTGTGCAATAATTAAACTAATTTCTCTGTTAGGTGTCAATTCAACCAACAAACAATAAACCAAAAATATATATTTGAAATGGACTGAGAACTAACTAATTTATCAATTAGATTAGAGAAAAAGTAAAATGGCTAGCTGTTTAAGAGTTTCCATACTTTTTCTTGTGAGATTGCAACAGTTTTGGTAATGATGGATTATAAAATCCCAAGTTCACGTTATTACTGAGGGTTGACTAAACCAGAAGAGGCTCAAATTATTAATAGAAGAGCATTATACACACTATACAACTCTTTTAGCATTAAGGAAGAATCGATAAATGACCATCTTTTCATTTTCATTGGAATAATTTAATTCCCGACCATTAATCATACTAATATGTATATCAAACTTCAACCTAGTTCTTCTAGCTAAATAAACACAAGTCAATTATAATTGCACATTTAACCTAGTTGACTAACGAGAAAATGGATACATACACATATTGGATGGGGTCATATACTGGATATACACTGCACCTCTCCTACAATCCCAGTGGAACGTGCATATCTAATATACATACATTTGTCTAAATTATTAGCCAAAATAGATATAAATAGTGGAACGAAAAAACAAAGAAACAATTTTATCACCTGGATTAGGAGTAAGAACAGATTCTGTATCTTTCAATAGCTTTTCTGTCCACTGTTTTGTTGTGTCTGCTCTTTCTGATAGATTTTCAAAATGTGCATCCAATTCAGTTTTTTCAGAAGTTCCAAGTTTTTCTTCTGTCAACTGTAAAATATTGAACTGCATTAACCTTCAGTGTCATAATTCATATTGGTAAAGAAAATAATTTATTATACTATAATTCAAATATCATTGTGCAAATAACTATAACACTGTATAAATAATAATTATAACACTATAAATAACTTGTTTTTAAGCCAAAGGGCCACTGACTATTTTGATATCATTAGTTATGACTACATTCTTAAAAGTTGCTTTAAGAAATATGAAAAATACCAAAATGGATCTAACACAAGTACACATGCAACAACTTTTACAGTAAAGAAAGCCGAGGTGATCAAATAATACAAACTAACATTGATAAAAAGAGAAGTTGACAGTTGACAATCACCTCTATAGGAGGAACTTTTGTATCACTCCTTCAACTTCATTATTACACTTTATATCTTATTTCAAAATCTTTATCAAAAATTAAAACATCAATACATGTCATTATTAAACGATTGACAAAAGGATCTATCGTAAAGTATTGGCAGAATAATAGAAATCAGCGACACAATATCGCGAAAAACAACTTGAAAGCATATATCAGGTTTTCAAGTTGTATACCCGCCAGTATAGACTGCTCTCATTCGCAACTTTAATAAGAAACGATTTAAAGTAATTACTCCTCGTCAGTATAATAAGACGGCAACTAAAACTTCTAGGACAAGAGGCAAGGAAAGAGAACCATAAGACTGAGCTTTAAAAGATACTGCATGAAGAAAATAAGGACCCGATGAAGAAAGTGAAATGCGAGAAAATATACCTGTACAACACGGCTGACCACGGTACCTGCGTCCCGAACCATTTTCTTTAAATCCACGTTAAAATTCATATCCGTAATTAGGGGAGACCAGTGGGGATGAAATTTAAACAAACCGAAGGATAGGGCTATCGATTCCTCCACTCAGCTGTCCACAGTGCCCCACTACCCACTCCTAACCAAATTCAGGTTAAAACAAGAGTTAGGGAAATTTAAAAGGTTTTGTAATTTCCGAGGTTGTTACAAGAATATAATAAACACATGTCGACAATAAACATGTACTTTTCGTCAACGAACTTTTTGTAAACGAAATATACTGAAGATCACATCGCGAAGGAACTACTCTTCACATGAATTATATTTATAGCTTTCATTCAAGGGACGGTCATTATTTGTTCTTCGAAATTGAGATTGCTGTTTTTCTTTAAATAGAAATTTAAACATTTGTATTATCATTCAACAAAAAATTTGAGAATACGTCGGTAATTCGCGCGTCCCTATATGGATATAGATCAACGAATATTGAAACCTCACTGGCTGTTGCAACGCGAGGAAGGTCCCCGGCCTACACTCTTTTCTATTTATCGCTTTCGGAATGATTTGCAGATTATTATTCTTAACGGTTGTAGCTGGGGTTTTAAAAACTGCATTGCCTTCCGAAATAGGTGACCCTAGCGGTTACATATTATATTGTCCTTGCATGGGTAAGACTCGGGTCCTCCTTTTTCATTTCGTGAGATTTTGTCAATATTTTACAGTCGTTCCATTAGCGACTAATTCCTGGCACATTCCATTAATGTTTTTTTGGTACAGTGACATATTTATACAATTTGTAAACATTTCTAAATAACTGTGATATAGAGAGGCTATTGAATGGTACTCAGCTTTGTACAATTATATTATTTTTCTTGAGGCAGCAAAGCACGTGCATTCAGCATAATTGTAAGCTACAGATAGTTCTGGGTCACACGAAGATAATTATGTAATATTGATGTGTATAAAACAGGAATTGTTTATATATAAATTTATACATATGCACATATAGATGTATATATAGTTTGTATATAAAAATATTCATATTATATTGTTTGTTTGGAACTTACATTGTACTTGTGTAGGTTCGTAATGTTTCTGTCTCCTCTCGCTGGTTAGGTCTTTCGCTAGACCGGTTTCGGCTGCTCGCCATCTTCAGTAGCGGTGTTAGTCACTGTTAGCACTTTGGATGTGTGCAGTGAGGATGCCCAAAAAACATCCAAAGTGCTAACTGTGACTAACACCGCTACTGAAGATGGCGAGCAGCCGAAACCGGTCTAGCAAAAGACCTAACCAGCGAGAGGAGACAGAAACATCACGAACCTACAGTATTCCAACCCCTCGCAGACCACAAAACAGGTATTTCAAATTACATTGTACTTGTGTTTCAGGAAGGTTTGGTAATCAGGCAGATCATTTCCTGGGTGCATTGGGTTTTGCAAAAGGCTTAAACAGGACTTTAGTGTTACCACCTTGGGTTGAATACAAATATGGGGAACCAAAATCGGTAATTACATTTTCTTTAGTTAGCACACAAATTTGAAAAAAAAATAAATCTTGTCAATATAATTTCAGATACAAGTCCCATTTGACACATATTTCAAAGTTGAGCCCCTACAGAAGTTTCATAGGGTAATGACAATGGAAAAATTCATGAAGGAAATAGCTCCAGAGATTTGGCCTCCTGGAGAGAGACTGTGTACGTATGTATTTTGTGTTAGTTATTAGAATTTAAAACACAAAAGGTGCCTCAGTGGATCAGGTGATAAAGTGTGCATGAAACCTGGGGTTTATGGTTTGAGTTTTTTCTTGCCATCTTCCATAACAGATCACAAGATATCTCATTTGCACTATACAAGAATAGATAACAACAACTTAAGTTAGTGAAAGTCAGAGACTTTCCAAGGAGGATTCCAAATGATGGTTTGTATTTTAGAAATTCAATATACTTAGAGATCAAATGCACTACACTTTGGCCAAAAGCTGGTATGCTACTGTTCAACCACTAGACTAATTGTACAAAATATAACTAGATTTATATGTGAAAAATGTGTTTTTGGTATTAATTTGAATAATGTTTGTAGAGGTTTGATGTATTTTGTTACAGCATTCTGTTACATGGCTCGAGGTGGGAGCTCTGGGTGTAATGCAAAGGATGGCAATCCTTTTGGTCCTTTCTGGGACACTTTTGACATTGACTTTACAGGTTCAGAGTTGTATGGTCCACTCCACTACGATGTCCACCACACAGACATAGCATCCAAGTGGACACAGAAATATCCATCAGACAAATGGCCTGGTATAGCAAATTATTTTAGAGAGAATTGCAGAATACATTTTTTTGTGTAGCAACCAGTGTTTGAATGCACATGGTAAATTCTAATTCATATTTGTACCAAGATAAACGTAGCTTAAAATGAAAAAATATATTATTCCTACTCAATATATCTGTTTTAAAAAAAAAATTCTCTGTATGTATCTTTAGTTAAGTAAAAGAAAAAAATTATCTGTTAAAAATGATATTTAATTAATTTCTTATATATTTGTAACTGGTGAACAGATCTGTAAAATAAGGTAATAAATTAATTTCTAATAAAATAAGTTTATTTTATTTTTTAGTGTTAGCATTTACTGGGGCTCCGGCCAGTTTCCCTGTGCAGAAAGAAAACAAAGATCTGCAGAGGTATTTGGTGTGGAGTGACAGAATTGCTCAGGAGGCAGAAACTTATGTTAAGACAAATCTTCCTAGAGCTGCCTATATTGGTATACATCTTAACGGTATTGATTGGGTATAATGTTTAAAGTTACACACTTTTTTACTATTAAAAGTTTGGTGGAGCCTGTTGTTCTTTTAGAGATGTTTAATTCACTTTAGCCAGAAAAGTCAGGTTGACATATTAACATTGTTTTCAGAATTTTCTTTTTTCATTTTAGTTTATATTTTGTTGAGTTTCATGTCATGAAACGTTAATGAAAAACTAAATATTTCTTCCATTCCTCCTTTTATTACCTTCTGACACTGTCAATTTAAATTTACATGTGGCTCCCATTAATCATAAAAACTGTTTTATCTTTGCATGCATTAAAATTCTCAACAAAAGAAATTCTAATCTACCAATAACTTCTTTGTTTAAAAACATGTTAGATTAATTATATGAGATTTCAAACTGCTCTATTTATACCACCTTCATAGGCCTTATCAGCCACATACAACATAAAATGATTGCTGCATTTTGATTATCATTTGTTACAAACATATTTGGTAAAGCTCAAAGAAGGTGGTATGATAATCAGTTGCAAAACTTATATACTGAGTTAAATTAGCAAAAATCTTGGTCTGTAAATTTTTGAAGAAAATGAAAAAAAAATTGTAACCAACAGAGATAAATTCTTGTGGCACATGTCAAATTTGCAATACAATTACTTTAAATATAGTACTATTTCTGCTATATAATTATGAAAAAATATTATTTCAATTACAAGCATTGATAACATTATTGTTAATAATATTTTTCCTCATGTCTCAAAAGTGCCACCATTTGTGCCACCAAAGGTTTCTTTTACCAAGTCCTTCACGCAGAAAAAAAACAATACATTCAACCATTGTACTAATAACTATAAGTAGTTGATTGCACAAAAATAAAGGGAAAAAAATAAATAATATTTTTCCTTATATATGAGAAAGTCATTATAAAATTATTATAGTGTTTAATTTGAACATTTTCAGGTGAGGGCGTGTGAACATATTAAGAGTTCCCCAAGCTTGTTTGCTGCACCCCAGTGCTTAGGCTATATGAGTGAGAATGGGAAGGCAACAAAGGAGATGTGCCTTCCTTCAGAGTCCATTGTCATCAAGCAGTTGAAGCGTATGTTGCGACACACAAATAATGTCAAGTCCATTGTAGTCGCTTCAGACAATAATCACATGATCAAAGAATTAACAGAAGCATTCAAGAGAGCAGAGGTATTTAACTAAGTTCAATATTTTCTAACAATTATGCATAAAACCATCCTGTTTTGGGATTCATATTTATTGGTAAAGTTATCTTATGCATAGATTAAATTCTGGTATAAAAAACATCTTATATGAGAATGATTAGGAATATGAATTGATATTAGGGAATACCAACTACATATATTAATTTCAAGATTGATCCAAAAATCATTTCCTGTGGGACATTGGATACAGAACTTTTAGGGTTTGTTACTGGTTATCATACCACCTCCTTTGGAACAGGTGTTAAAGACCTTTTGAAGGATGTTGATATAACTGGTTGTCATAATTAAGAAAATGTTCTATCAGAATTTTCTTCTGATAGAACTTAATTAAATGATTAAAATAATACTCAAGTTAAAGGTGGTATTAATCAACAATTTGTAGGTTGTATAATTTCTTTGCGAAACAGTGTCAATATTATGTATGAATGTATAAATTATGTTTAATTCTAAAAGGCTATTAGAGGTAGTAGCTTGTTTGTCACACTGTACTCCTTTCCTGGAGACTAATCTATTCAACATAAATGAGTCATGCATTGAAGTTCAAGATAAACTAACTCAACTCTCCCATAATCTGGTGTGTTATTCAATTCCCTGAAAATTATTTCATAATTGAAATTTATATTGTATTATATATAACTTTCATTACATATATTGAAACTTATAATTATTGCATAATGATTGGCAATTTAAAAAAAAACAAAATAGATTTAATAAATTTACCATTTGAACTGGTAATTATTAAAATACTTTAAGTTCTCTAAACAGTTCAGTACATTTAAATAAGATTTCTCATTTCTATACAGACTATGCTGTACCCATCATGTGGCCAATGTTATATTAAATGAAATATTTTTCATGATTCAAAATAAATAACAATTTATGACTTTTTATTTCTGAAAATTTTGATTAAACCTTTTATACACAGTTTAAAGTATTGTAGAAACCTCTCATACCATGACAATAAAAAATGAAATAATATTACAGATTTTTTCATTACGATCATTTTAAGATCATTTTATTCATATTTTTTTACTTTTGCTTGTGGAAAGCTTTCTTGAAAATTACGCAAGAATAATACAGTGTATAACCATATAGTTAATATAATTATATCACAATATGTTTAATCATTGTGTGAATATTATTTACACATTAGTTTTATGTGTGGTTTATGAGGAAGAATTATGTTTTTATTAATTATTTCAAATTTAATAATAAAATAATGTAAATATCAGCCATCATGATGAAATGCTCTATCACTAGAATGATAATAAAATATTGATTTCATTATATACACATGATGTCTCTTATCTGATTTACTTCCTTCCTCATTGCCTTATATATTCTATCTGTACACATTTTCTAGATTTTATTCCGTAAAATTTAACTATTTGCTGTTTATAAAACATGTCTTTATACTGGAAAAATATCAATAAGAAATCAAAAATAATATGATGAGGAATGTTCCATAGATGTATCACCAGTGTAAACTGGATTAAAATTTAACTCTAAGCAATTTATGTTTGAGACATATTAACCGATTGTGACTTTCAACTGATGCTTTATTCTGTTTGTGACAGATAAGTATTCACAAGGCAAATGGATCAAGTGTGCATGTTGAATTGGCAATACTTGGCAGAGCAAACTACTTTATTGGCAATTGTATATCATCATTCACAGCTTTTGTGAAGCGAGCCCGAGATGTGAGGGGATTACCATCTGAATTTTGGGCATTTCCAACCCCTCCTACCACTCCATCTACCAATGTCAAAGACGAACTTTAATACTACAATCTCACATTTTATTGTATTTAGAGGAGTTTGCAAGGCAAGCATTTTCAGGGGGTTATGCACCTTATCACTGAATTGTTGTATATATGTATACCTCTAATTTCTAATTATCTTAGTGAAGTAAATAGGGTACCGAAAAATTGTCCTTATTTAAAAATGTGAAGTGTAATCTGTCCAGTAATATCCTTAGACTTTGTGTAACAATAAAAACTAATTCTTGTCTTCCTCCCCAACAAAAAAATGTTTCTTAAATATATCATGGGAACATGTGGTGTAATAACCATCTGACTGTCCTCCCCAGAACATCACTACTATCTGTAACAATTGTGTTGGTTTATAAGTGAAGTCAGACAAGTTGTCTACAACATATTTCTAGTGTTAAGAAGGTGCACACAAATGCATTTTTTATTATTTTTTAAAACTCACCTTTTTATCTGTTGAAATCAGATTGTTATTCTTATAACCATAATGGCATAATTGGTATTTCTTAGAACTACCCATACCTCTTTTGTACTTATCATTAATAGAAGACACATTGTACAGCAATGATTCTTGCACATAAGATAGGTATAACTTTATAGGCTTATGTACTGCTGCCATGATGTAGTGGGTTGAGTTACATAAAATTGTGATTGATTTGGTTAATTGAAATAAATTGGTCTGATTAAATCATTTTATAAAACTAATATAAAATGTACATGTTTGTGTGAGACTAATACTAATTTTATGATTATGTACCTCAAATGGGTTATAGTGTTAAGCAACCAGTATTGTTCAAAACCAGTGCCTTAGCAATTGCTGTAATTAAATTTTGCAAACTTTGGCCTATCATTGCATATCTTTTTAAGTAATTTTATTTTTATTCAGAAAGGTTGCTGACTTGTTGAAAACAAGTAGCACTAGATTTTTAATTACAGTATGATGAAACATTCGAGCTCTATATTCAAGTAAGGTATTTAGTTAAGATTTCATTCATTATTGCATTGTTCGAATAATTATTTTTTAAATTAAATTAATCATTATCAGTATTATTCAGCTGTACCATTTATTATTTAAGGATTCAATCCTCTTGTTGTGTTATTTTTCTTTGTTATTTATTGTTAATGAGTACTGCTAATACTATGTACTGGTGTTAAGTCAAATGTATCTGTGAACATTGTATGGAAAATATTCGCAAATTAAAATATTAATGCTTCTATTGCAAGTAACAAATACTCAAAGATAAACATTCAGATATTAGTCTGGAGTTCCAAGAAAGTTATTTTTAGTAATGTTGTAGGGTCTCAGTTTAGAAGACAGTATAAAATGAATGATCCATAACACAATGCTACTTCATTTACACCATAATTTCCTTTTGTTTAATCTGTTGTCAAATTGCTAATACAGTAATATGTTTTTAATTTTTTTGTCAATCAATCATAAAATGTAGCAGATATATTTACACAGACTTGGGAAAATAATATATTATAAATAAATAAAAAAGAGTTCATTATAGATTATAGCTTCTTGAAGGAAGAATATTTCGTACATAATAATGGAAAGAAATTTTACTGGAGAATTGTTTTCCTTGTTAATTCTATTGATTTTCTGCTATGTATGTTAGACTATACTGCCAGAACTAAATATGACCCTCATTGGGCTATTTCATGCAACTCTCCTGTCAACACATTAATATTATCTTCAAATGAGGACTATGTATCACCAAAAAAGAACTAGTACTAGTATTCTGAGGGTACTATGCATTACATACAGGCATAAGTATTCATGAATTATTAAGTATGATTGAAAACAGGGCTTCACAAATTTCAAATGATGTAAAGTGAAATAGTATTAGTTAGTGTACCTCATTCTGTAAACTATTTGTTTTTCTTCTAATAATAACTGCAGATTTATTTTAAATGCCAGGTCGCCCAGTTCCATTCCTGTCTGTGTGCTCCAAAATGGCTTTGAATTTTAGAGATGTATATTTAATTATATCAATGCTTTATAAATAATGGTCAACAATAATAACTGTTTTAATTATTTAAATAGTTCCAATAATTTTGTTTGACACTGGTGTTTTTCTTTTCTATTTAAGAATGAATACAGTCTCATGTTGTACTGTATAATAACTCATATGTTGAGTTATAAAATGTTGCTACTTATCATAGAAAGTAAGTTATATGTAGTGAGTCCTATGGTATTTTGCCTTGAAGAAACTGCATTCTGAAATAGAAATGACATTTTTACTATCTTATAACATATAAGGTAAATATTTAATATAAAATTATAATATTTCAGAAAAGTATTACTTTAAATATGCAAAACATTGTTTATTTTTTAAAACAAGTAAAATTATTGGCGAAATACTTTCAAACGATTTTTCCGACTATTCTGTGAAGGCTAAATTCTGTCGGATAAGATTAGTTTTTAAGATTACAGTAATTGTGATATGATAAAATATAAGAGATTACAGTAGGTTATGCAATTACTCTATAAGACAAAAGCAGACTATCGTTTTCGTGTCTTCAATACCATAAAATTTTATTTTCCCCTCATAGACAAATTAAATTCCAAACAAACAGCATTTTATTTTATACAGAAGAGTGACTTGAAAGCATTAGTAATATTCAAATCCCTTAATTATTTAACTGAAACTGAAGTAAATAAGGCGAACCCTGTGAATTACTGCGTAGCGTTTGCCTTATAATATCCTGCCCCCTCCAGTTTTTTAGACAAGTCAGTTGAAAGGATATTATAAAGCAACAGATGGTACTTGGATTTAAATGAAAACGAAGCTCCGTTGGCCTCGTTTTTACTGTATTTTAAAATCAATTTAAAGAAGTTAAACTGACTCAAAGGTCACCATACGAACGAAAGAGCACCGCTGGGATAGTAAGCGCACATTCCCGAGGGGAACGGCCTTTCTTCTAATCCATTTCATCGTTTCGATCATTTGAAAATCGAGGAGAATTATTTATTCTCGGGATGTTATCAGGAATACGAAAACTACACCGACCAGTTATAAGAGAAGCCTCCGTTAGACTGGAGCGCCTCCGACTCCTGTAACAAAGGGGAACGTTAAACCCTTAGTAAAAAGAGATGTTTTTAGACTGGAGTAGCCGTAGTATCCGACCTGTGTAGTAGTACCACTAGTAGTAGTGTTCTCGATGCGTAACCGCGCCCGACATTTTTCACGCTAGATGGCGGCCTACGCCTCACCGTCCGCCTTCCAGGAACATTGCAATTATAAGCGGAGCTCTTCTACGATGCGGGATTCGGGCTGGAACTAGGATGGTATCGAGGTCGGAGCAGTTCCCGAGGGAACGGGGCCAGAGCTCAGCGCAGTTTTACCGGGCAATCGATAACCGATTAGCGGACGAGGGCTGGCAGTTGGGCCGCTCGCCGCTAGGCGGCTCTCTCCCACCGGTCACCTTTTTAAATGGCGAAGGCCGTTCACCGATTGGCGGATAAGTAGGCCGTGACGTCACACCCCGCCGAAGTTACTTATATGGGTGGTAGCGCGCCACTCTCCCATTCTCGTAGTGAGCTTCTTGGAGTGCGGATAGAAACGTAGCTTCACCTTTCGCCAACTTTACGTTATATCCAGTAGAGTCGTATACGCGGGTTCTGAAATGAGTGTTCTCAATGTGTTCTGAATACTAGTGAGTGACAAGTTTAGCCGCTACTGACATTTATTAGTAGTCTTCTCCGAGTTACAACAGTAGTGTCCGTGTCCGGAGCCATGGCGTCGGACGCCCAAAGATTAATAAGCATTTCTCTCACCAAAATAGCCCAATCCAGGGCCCAACGTGGAGGCGTCAGTCTCCACAAAAATCTGCTAGTAGCTACCGTACTGCAGAAAGCCAGGTTCATTTTTATGGAAGAGGCATACCACATGGTGCAGGCACAAGAAAGCTACGCCGCGGCTGCGGCTGCCGCAGCGGCGGTCGCGTCGCCCGTCCACCACGATTACTACAGACCAGAAGAGGAAGACCAGACCCCCGATGACAGCCTCGACAAGGACAGTTCCGGACCTACCTACCTCGACTTAGACAGGAGGGAGCTTAGGTCTGGTGGTGGCAAGAGACGGCGGGCCGCATCCGAGTGGGAAACAGAAGAGGCGGTATTGTCGATCCTACCGAAGAGACCCAGGACGGAGGAGGACGCTTTCCTCGAAGAGAGCGGCCTGTTGGAGGAGGAAGAGGGCGCGGGAGCGACTACCATGGAAATCGACCGGATCACCAGCCTAGTTTCCATCTTCAGCTTTGGAGGGCTCAATCCTATTACGAGGTCGACGTCAACACCGGACTTGTGCTCGGCGCAGGCTAAAGAAGTGGATCAGCTCCAACAGAGGCCCTTCCTGGCGATGACCGTGTGAGCTGCGGAGGTCGGCCACCGCACGCCCCAGTTACCAGAAGCCACGGCCCGAGCTCGGGCCCGGTCCCGTCACCTCGCCGCCGCCGTCGTCGTCGTCGTCGTCGTTGTCGTCGTCTCCGTCTCCGGCCACTGCCTCCGGCAACCACCCGCGCTTCTCTCGGTCCCCACGCCTCCCCCGCTCGACCACCAGTGCGTCCCGTTACAGCGTCGCTGGTCGGTCGTTTCTCGTTCGCGGAGAAGAAATGCGCGTCATCTGTACGGTGAGCGATCGAAAAGGCGTACGGCTATTAGAACGAGCAATCCGTTTTCGAAGGGACGTTAAAGTACGTCTATCGGGGGCGTAACGTTACGGCTGGAACCCGACGAGCCCGTTCTGTCTGAGCGGCTCGACTGTTAAAACCATGTACGATTTGCGCCTTTTCGATCGGCCGTAGTGGAGTTCGGTTCCTCCGACGACTGCCGTTATTGTGCCTGTCCGAAACGTAGGCGGTAGGTAGAACATCGGTACAACGGGGGAGGAGTATATCCGAGAGGAGGGTTGGGGCCCTCCACACCAGCCGATCGACGATGTCGCCAATTATTTAAAAAAAATGAACACGTTTTTAATATAAATATCGAAAACGCGAATGAAAAAAAATTGGTGACCTTAGCGATTTGCTGACACTCGCGAGTGAAACCGCGAAAAATTCCCCTCGTCGAGCGACATTTTTATTGTTTTTCTTTTTGTAATTATTCTTATTATTATTATAATTCCTCACTCGGTAAAACGTATATTTTTTATAATGTACAAAGGCTTATTTTTAAGGTAATATATAAAATATTATTTTGTTGTAAAAAGGATATCGAATTGGACGATGAAAAAGACTCGTTTCTGCTCTGTTTTAAGAGTGTGACGTCACGTTGTACATCGTTTGTAAATAAGCGATATAAAATATTATGGTAATAAAACATAGTTATCGTGAATATGCTGTCTTGTGTTTGTGCTTTATTCCCATTACCTCTCCTTTGAACGAGTGATGAGAGTCAGTCGAAAGAAAAGAAACTCGTATTTTAGTTAAATATACCGTTCGCATTCTACAAATTAACCAAAAACAAATTGGTTACAGAATGCCGTAGGTGCATTCGGTAAAATGAATTCAGCTGGGCGGTATTTTCTTTTCTGGCTGCTCTCGGTTCTGTTCGACTGACTTCATCGTACGTTTTTCTACATGGCTTTAATTTAATGCTGCGCCATATTTCTACCACAGGTATTTTTTACCTGAAGGATTGATTTTATAAGCGTGATGATAGAAAGTATATACACAAATATGTGTATCTGGATATGGCAAATATTTCTAGGAGCGACTGATAAAAGTTATTAAAACTTTACTAAAGGTAACAATATCGTCATCGCTCCGTATGACGACAGATTTCTGGTGAGAAGTTGACAAACTTTGCAGATTATAAGATCTGTTGCTGAGTTTATTGAGGCCACCGTGGCATAGCTCTCGATTCGCCAGCGATTCACTCACTCCACAGGTTGTTCACCCGTACTGTCCATTTATTCTTTACCAGGACACTTCTTACGCACGACATCGGAAGCTATGTATGTAACGTGTGGTAAACATAAAATGCAATCTCGTATGGAAAACTGTGTTCCTTTCAAACGAGTCTATATTTCTTGATTTTGCAAAATATACACTGGCTGGTTCAAATTAATTTTTACTGGGACTTTGCCTCCTCAATTATCTTTTCTTGGAACAAGACTCAACACAGGAAAATTACGAGTACTCAGTGCGCATTTCTGATTAAGATTTGTCACGCCCTTCATGGTATTC
Organism: Lethocerus indicus; assembly: GCA_019843655.1. Lineage (NCBI taxonomy): Eukaryota > Metazoa > Arthropoda > Insecta > Hemiptera > Belostomatidae > Lethocerus > Lethocerus indicus. Next base: position 18,068,654 of record JACDQD010000002.1, read on the forward strand.
TAGCCCAAGTTGAACCAGTTTGAGAAAGTTTCATAATATATGAAATCTAAAGAAATTGAAGTGGAGTAGTTAGTAAAACAAAACTTCTCCTAACAAAATTTGTGTCGTAATTATCCAAACTAAACTTGTATTTCATGTTATAATCATAAAGTACATTTTATGGAACTCAGTTTACTAACTGAGAGTTTATATACAAAAATAAAATAGTAATATTAATATTTTGGGCGAACCATTCACACAGTATCTTTTATCCTTATTGCGAAATCTCAGAAATGATCCGACAGTGGATCGGTTTATTTTAAGACAAACACACAATGTTTCTACATTAAATCTTTAAACATATTCAAAATCGGTATATTGTTAATCATTGAAGTCAGAACCTGGAGTAGGAAGGCAAAAAAACAGTAATCCATTAGAAAGACTCGAGATCAGAATGTTTAGGGTTGCCCATATTTTCAAATGATGTCTATGAGCGGAAAGGTGCGAAAATCGGGAATGAATGGTCGGGAATTGAATGAAAAGGGGCTGTAGCCGTAGTTAAATAGGCGGCGTCCCCTCTGACAAATCGGAAGCTCGGAATCGGCCTGCCATCAGTCTGTCGGCGTGAGCAACCGACCTGTCCTCAGCTACAAGATAGCCAAACACGATAGACCAATTTAACGTGACAGAGCGATGCCACGCTACATCTCTCCCAATAACAGTCTCACAGGTGGTCCCTTAGTCTTTCTCTACTTCCCGCTTATTTTTATTACCGCGGGTATAACATCCTAATCGGACCAAACTAAACCATTTGACATATTATAAATGATTTTAATAAATTGAAAGAAAACTCGACCCTAGGCACTATTCTATAATCGATTGGCGCTTATCTATAGCTGGGCTTAGCTGAGCCCATGAAGTGATGTTATAAATATATGTAATAAAACAATATTTAATGACAATAAAAAACGATATATTAATGTTATGTAATTTTAAAAAAACTGCAATTTGAAATTAATTAATTGGAAGGAAAGGAGTTTCTGTCGTAACTGAACTACGTTCTATTTAAAAGGAAAAATTCAGGATTGAAGCTGGCGATCTTCCTGTTTTCAATAACTTAAAAAAATTATACACATTGTTAAAATTTGAGCTCCATAGAAGATGGAATAATGGAGGTAACTTCCAAAGGCGAAGAAAATGAATCCGGGTATGTGGGTTATCTCATGACTAATAGTTCGGCAACAATTACGCCACCTATAGATTATGTAAATGTGGAGTTATAACAACTGTCAATATGGACGGAATATTCTTTGACTAAAGTTCGTTGGGTGCACGAGCACCACGACGCTAGCGCCCCACTGAGGGTGGCGCGGGGATGCACTAGACGAAAGTTCGTTCGGTGCGCGAACACCGCGACGATAGCGCTCCCTTGAGTGTAGCGCGGGGATGCACTCAACTAAAGTAACACAAATTAGCAGGCCTGAAATACCTCACAGACCGATTAAACAAAGTAAAATACGATAAGGAACACAGAACAATCCTCCAAATAACAAGGGATAACGGAAGGTTTGGTTACAATAACCAAACTGATTAAAAAGAACAAGAAACCCACGACGAACCTCACAAACCCTGAAGAATCCCCAAAAACGGATCACATTCACATGCACTGGCCACGACACTTAAAAAATCTCCATCTTCCGGAAACTAGATTTTAAAATATCATATAAAACAAAGAACAAACTAGAAAAATACCTCAACACCCAACAACAAACAAAGCGGAGTGTACAAAATAACATGCGGAACGACGATGGAGTATAGATCGGCCATACCGGGCGGAAGATAGAGGACAAATACAAAGAACACATAAAAGCAATAAAATATAAAACAGAATCCAACTTCGCCAACCACATTATACACTCCGGACCCGAGACAATGAGCATCGAATCCTTAAAATTAATACACCCAGGCAAAGAGATGGATGTAATAGAGAACATAGAGATTTTCAAGAACAAAGAAAGCAACATAATAAGCAAAAAAATAAATTCCCAAAGTGAATATAGATTCGCCCCACTAAACTACTAAACAAACTCACCCGCCCCTCACCCTTTGACTGATAATCCGACAAAGACTTAAGCCGATTAATAAAATCTCTCCCAACCCAAAGAAGACAACCAATATACCGAAAAACACAATAAAAAAACATATATGATATATACACACGACAAACAACCACCACTGTACAAGTGACAGTGATAGTGCAGTGAGGATGCCCAAATAACACCCAAAGTGCCAAAGTGACACACCGCTACTGAAGATGGCGAATAGCCGAAACCGGTCTAGGAAAAGACCAAACCAGCTAGAGGAGACAGAAACACACGAAATCTACCGATGATGCTAATTGTATTGTTTGTAATAACAAACATTACAAAAATAAATAATTCACTGGCCACTGAATCATTTTGAGCGCTATCACGAACTTTGGGACAGATTTTGTTTCACCCGATGATACTCCCAAATTTGAGGTAATTAATTTTTGCAGTTTTAATCCTGGCGACTGGAACAAAAGAAGGGTGGGGGGAGGGGCAAACCCTGAGTCGAGGAGGGCATGTCCCTCGGGACGTGACCAATCCCGCCTTGTCCGAGTTTGTTTTCCTTTCTGTCCGGAGTCGTTCATCGCTCTTTTCCGACCCCTCTCATAAAACCTCTTCAGCGTTTAAACGTTTTAAACCGTTTAAGCCGCTCAGTTTTTTCTTATTCTGTTTTTTAAAGGGTGCCTCTCCGATTAACTGGAGTCGCGGTATTGGATGCCCAGAAATTGTGTGGCACTTTTAAAGTATCGTTATTCCAGCATTCTTGCGATCATATTCCTCCACTCTGATTTGGCCTAATGCCAGATCGGTTTCGGTCGTCGTCAACTAGTTGTGTAAATGATATAGTATTGCATATTTTTTACCGGTGGGGCATTGAATGTACACTGTCTCTCTACTGCCAACGTCAATTACTGGTCAGGGGGGGGGGGGGGGGGGGGGGGAGTATAAGACTGCTGCAAGTAAAATAACTATTTTAATAATGCTGAAACGGGAAGTATTAATGGCAATTAGTGTTAATGCGTTACCTATAAAGGTGGTTAGTTTGCTTGTAGCTGACGATAGCTTCGCAAAATATGGGCTATTTTGTAGCCGGCAATATCTGCAGAAAATACAATTAGATCTGAACTACTTGAGATCTACTGTAACGATACTGTAGAAGTATGATTCTTGTGCTATTTTCAACAGACCGTCGATAAAGAGATAATGTCTTTACCACTCAATTCCCACGCTGCCTTCAAATTAGAAATAAAACAACACATACATAATTTAGAATAACAGGAATACGAATCCAATGAAAGTGGTGTAATGAACATAATAACTGCTATTACAGAAATGCAGCTGCTGGCATATCGTAAATCACTGATAGTGCAAGACAGAGTAACTTAATTTGGGCTAATTCATTATGCATAAGGTCAACAAAATATGCAGTCTTCTTTATTTGATAGCTCAAATAAGTCTTTAACCCTTTAAGTACTGCTTGGGTTGTCAATAAGCGACACAATTGCCTCAAACGCGGGATACCGCGATAACGTTATAAAACGCTTCTTTTTTTATAAAAGTCCCTCAATGTCCCGAGGCACACGTCCAAAAAGGAGTCTACGATTTATAATCGTCGGCTTGATTTGCGTATAGCGGGGCGGGCACGTTCTACATTTTTCAATCGCAAAAGGGTTAAATGTACTGGGATTTTGGAACGTTCATTTATGACTTATTATCTACTGGAACAAAACTAAATAGGAAAAAATGTTCGTGTAAAACTATTTACCCGACGGATTATGTGTGCGTTTTGTGTGTTGCACAGTTTTACTCTGATTCATAGAATAAGGCATAACTACGTCTCGTATTTATTTTGTGGGAATAACCGTTCCGCTAGGAAATTTGAACTTGAACCGGGCGGGTAAAATGGGGCCCGGTGTGTAAGGTTGAGGAATGGGGTATTGTGATGCTCGTGGAGCGGCTCGACGTCACGGGAACACGGCTGACGTCAGCAGGCAGCTGACACGTCACCTCTCCCCTCTCCCGTCTTTCGGCTTCTCCCCGGGGGGAATTTCCACCGGGAAATTTTCCGAGCTCGAGTACCACACTGGCCGCGAGCTCCCTTTGTTGTCACCGCGGTATATTTCCATGTCCGGACCCCGTAAGAGTGATATTACGATTTGATTACTTATTTTTAATACGCGTAAATGTTTCTTGTCACGAATCGAATAAAATGAATATTTTTGACGTTTGTAGATATGTACAGAAACTTATTCGCTCCACAGTGCTCGCGGTTACGGACAGTGTAACTGCGTGGCTTATTTTTAGTTTATGCAAGAATTTTTTCTCTGACCAGAGTGAAACGAAATATTTTTGTAAAGCCCAAAATGGTCTATGGGATAATATGTTTTGAGGAAACAGCATATATGAAGTCGATGATGAGAAGATATAGGATAAAAAGATGAAGGTCCACCGTCAATGTGTGGGATACACGCACTATTAGTAAATCGTTTAAATGCGTTCATGCTACCAGGTGACCACTCGGTAATCAATTTGCACTTTTATTATGTGTTGCACATAAATGTTATGTTCCTTTTTTGATCGTTGAGATGTGGGAATTTATGGGAAGACAGCCGGAGGGTCTTGGGGTGGTCGGGGTGGTTGACATCGTAAACAGCGTGAAATATTATCGATTGAGTTTACTGTCCAAGTCCGATACAATTCCAGATCGAACAAGGGATGAAAAATAAATTTTGTGGGGGGTTATCGACGTTGTCAGTCATTTCGAATTAGTTCATTATGTTTTATGCGAAATTAATTAAATGCGAAATTTGATTTACACCCGACATTCCGTCTCCTATCACCACAAGGGAGGGCCCTAGATGTGGCCTCTAGTATATGGATTCGACGGCCCAAGCGGCTCTGGCTCAAATTAACTGTATCCTAAATCCGTTATTATTACACACCGACATATAACACAAAAGAATACAAAAAATAATAAAATCATTAGATCAGGTGGTCCTCGCTTCAGATTACATTTATTGTCTTAATTTAATGTAAACGTCTCATTGTTTAATTTTTAACTCGATAATATTGGATTAAATCATTGTAAATTTATGAATGACTCACGTGGATTTATTGATTTCATTTTTCACAGCGATGATTCATTTTAGTGAGCTGATAAAATAATGACACACCGAACAACTCATTTCCTCCCATGTCCGATTTGCTTATGAAACGTAACACCAGCGAGGTTTTAGTAATATTCATTTGTACTGCTACATTTATTAAATCGGCTTGTACTAGTAGAGCCGTGGTTGTAGTAGCAGTGCTCCTACAAATTAATTCTTTGTTCCCGGAACGAAATAGGAAAGCAAGAAATGGAGAAGGAAGAGCCGTTTTTTCCAACACAATATAGACAATAATGTAACCATATCCAAGACAAAATTTAATTATCGCCTTTGCAATCTTACAAAGTTCAACATTTTTATTTATATAAACGAGTTTTACTTAAATTAACTATTCTGTTTGAACCCTTAAAGGACAGATTAAAAAGTCATTCACTAAAAGGTATATTAGTTATCATCCAAGTGATATTTGTATTGAGTTAGCACTGCATCATTTGACTAGAGAAGGGATATTGAGTATTAATTATTTTGAATAAACTGGAGCATCCCTTACTTTTATAAATAGGCATTGCGCATTATAGGATATTTTAATGATAAGCCAAGGTAATTTCAAGCTCCGCAAAATGGCCGACGACCTTGAAGTCACACAATAATTATGGCACACTGGTGAACGCTGTATGAAATTTTCAATCCCTACAATATTGTACTCCTCTTTGGCTTAAATGGCAACTATAGTTTTCCTTAGTGAATGCAATTAATTGCATATGAGAATTTTAAAATATTTCATTGGGCATACAGTATTAATTTTAATGTGGTACATTTTGGCTCGTATGCACTGCTGTGAAAATATATTTAAAGGTTTAGACAAAATAATTAAGCAAACACAGAGGGCCATCTGAACATACGAAACCTTGCACGTGTATGATAAATACATGTCTCCTTAAAATATTAAACCTTACAGATACATTATATTTTTAAAAGCCTCCTATTTACTTTGAACTACTATACAGCTTGAGAACCATTAATTCGTTCATAAAATATAACAATAACAACGTCCGGTAAATATTGTACATTGAGAGAAGCGGATGAATTTGAATTAGCAGAGAATATCCCAATTTTGGATTTCAATAGTCCATATATACGTATGTCTATCCTAATTACCAGTGTAATTATTTATTCAAATCAATAATGTTAAAAACTGTAAACTCGAGAACACTTGGATCTAAGGCCAACTACCAGGGAATTGTGTGCAGACGGACGGCTGAGGGCAGAAAGGGAAAAAGCCTGTTGTTTTGTATGTTGTTGAGTCGCGGGAGGTAACAACAGATTCATAACGGAATAATATCTGGGCGCGTATTGTTCTTCGTGCAGGTGGGCTGCCAAAGGGCTCCCAGTCCATCCATCCAGTTGGCTCCCCCTAACTGACCCTAGTTTACTTCCACGTTTACTACTACTACTACTACCACTACATATTTGAATATTATTTCCAATACCTAATATGCAGTGAGTATATTAAAGGTCACAAATGTTAGAATTCGCCAATCTCTTAATAAGGCCAGTGACTTCTTGCGCCCCTGAAATGGGCCTGAAATAAGCTGTCGACTAACACCTTAAATAAAAAATGAACAGATTAGAACTAAGTGTCCTTAGAAGGATCTACGAGGCAGGAGCCACAAGAATGGTACCTAAAGGAGAAGGAAGAATGGGGAACTGAATCCAACCACGGCTTTATTATCAAGATAAAAAAAATTTGTTTTTTAATAATTCTGTTTGTTGTAATCGCCTAATGCCACTCATTAACCCGTTGTCCTCATATTCTAATACTTTTGAATTTATATTGTCTAAAATTCCTGTACTTAATTATACAGTAACAGCAAAGGCAAAACGAAAGTGGGCATTGAGATAAATAGAATAGACAAATTACTCAAATAAAAATACTTTACGTTCACATATAAATTACCATTTTTACTTTAATTTCAAGTAAAAAAATTCTTTTGCGATTCGCATTTACTATTGGAAAAATAGCTGGGAATCACCCCAGGAGATTGGTAGGAGGTTGAGATTCAGTGATGGTCGGCATTCACCTGCGGCAGCGACTCGCTTAAAAGTGAAATCGGAATTATAGCGCTGAGATAATTATTAAAAACGTTGACGAGAGAGAGTAGAAAGTGCATCTGTGCCCGTGAGCGCACTGTCTATTAGAGCTCGACTTTAGCGGCCAGACATATCAGAAACAGTGAAATTATACTTTACACCAATCATTTTTCATACATAAACAAGGATCTAAACAAAGTTGTAATAAAAATTAATAACGAGTAGATATTAAGCGATTTAAATCAGGGATAATATTAATGGTTACAGTCAGAATTTTATAATACTATAAATATACACTTACCCTATATATTATACATAAGCTAGTCAACTGTTTTTATATTACCGGGAATTGTATTTCAAATCCATTTCTCAGAACAGTATATGTATATCTGCGATTTGCTTATCACTCTATGCGGTGTGTCTCCTCTAGAGAAAAACCCACTGATACGATTCAATCATTTCAATCCATTCGGTCACCTAAATCATGATTCGTCTTATTATTAACCCTGCTGAAAACAATTAGGCAAAGGACCATTGCCGAGTTTATTTCATTAAGAATACAATATTTAATTGAATTGCAAAATCACGTGACACGCACCTATTTAGTATAATATCTAATACAGATTGCTTCGAAAATTTTTTCATTTTACAGGTTTGACATTATTGAAATCGTGTATGTTCACAAATTCATAATCATGAAACGAAAAACCACGGGCCTTCCTTAGCGTTGAGTCCCCCAGGGTTTTTCCGACAGGGCTGCTAATATCAGGCGCTCTCTTGTCGACCATTTCATTTTCTTCCCCGATATTTTACGACTGGATTAAGCACTGAGCGTTAGAGGCCACAGCAACATCACTGCGGTCTATAATAAAAGATACAAAAAATAGACAAACACGTACAAAACGTTTGATATCTAATTTTGATCTGAACTGTTCTGACACTGGTCTTGGTCTGCTTGCGTATCTCAGTTGTCGGTTGCTACGGCGGTGAAAGTTATTCTCAATGAAATGTTGCCAGCAGCATGTGTAATTCTGGAGTTGAATACAACTGTCGCTGGCATACATTGTTTCCACTATAAACTCGATCTGACATGTTCTTCTTATGACGAAGTTTTCGTATGATGTGAAGGGAGTATAAAGAAGATTGAGAGAACCAGAGTACGCAGGAGCGGTTTTTCCGAGATCCAATTCACGAATGAAGGGCTTTCCCCTCCCCTCGAAATGGTTTAGAGGGCTCAAATTTCCGAGAAGACATTCAATTTCGTGACGTCCGCCGTACTGAACTATTGTCCATCAAAATTGTCTGGATAATGTAAATAAAATATAACTGACATTAGGGTAATAACGTAATTTTACAGATTGATAAAAGGCTAAATTTACTTCTACACAACATTCCCATACTATGAATTTGCTCGAGTTGAATCATCAACGGGAATTTTCGCCTTGTCGGTCTCTAGAGATAGTGCGCTCCATCATATGCTCCCCATGCTATTATTATTTTTTTCCTCTTAAGACTTTTGAATTTAATTTCATAAACAGAGTTCACGTCTGTTAATATTTCAAAATGAAAAATTACAATATTTAAAATGGGCTGTTCTTTGTCGCTAATATTTCGATATGTCAAACACATATGGTGTTGTGTTTGTTCAACATGGTTCAACTAAAAATATTTGTTTTCATCTAGAAAGAATGACAAATAGAGGGTCTGGGGTAAGGGGCTGTCAGCAGGTAGCTGGAGCGGGGGCGCTGGCAATGCGACGGGGCTTTTCAGGCATTATGATAATATTTATTGAGAATTCAAAACTTTAGGTATTGATATTCACTAGTTTAGGATAGCATACAGACTTCATGATTTACAAATTCCTAATATAAAAAATAATTTATTGCTCTACCTAAATATTTTACACTGGCCCAAAAACAAAAAAACTGTCCAGAAATACAGCCGTTGAATAGAGCGAGGAAAGGCAGAAACACTGTGACGAACATAACAAGAACTTAAACCTGTACAACATGAAAAACCAAACAACTCCGTGAAGGGACACTAATTGCCGACTAACAGGTTGCACTTGACTAACCGACAGTTATATACTGAACAGACAAACAAAACCAATCTGGAAAAGCTGCAATGTTGATGTAACATGTGAAATACAAAAAACACCATTTTTAAGACAAAAATATAGAGTAAATAAAAAAAATTAGAATCGATGAATGAGATGTCAAAAACAATCAAATTAATTAATCTAATCCTGCCCTGATGAATGAACTTAAACTTCCATAGCTATAGTTTTCTTTTTTTTACAAACATTGTGGTTATACAAATAATACGTTGCCAATATAATTCCGAGACAATGCGTTGGTATCTGCACTAGATATGCGATTAGTCTGAAGTTCCCTTTTGTAAAGAAGTGGGCACTGAACCGGACGCAGTCGAGGTCAACGATGGTTTGGGAATGTGTAAATATAATAATAATAACAGCGGGTGAAAATTTCATGGAGGAACCCAGAGCCACATCCGGTGGACATCCGGCGCAGAGTTCCCTAAAATATCTAGTAATATTCAAGACAAATCGGAAAGTTATCTGCCATAACGTTTTAGCTTCTCTGCAATATATACACACCAGAGTAAAAAATATAACTGATGGTATTTTATTAATAAGCAGGGTTAACAATGTTGTCTCGGTAGTCCATCAGTTATAACAGAAGATACTTGAGAATGTTTGCATTTGCTTTAACACCTCACCACATTCTCGAATAGAATTAGGTTTCTATATAAAAAATTGTATAGCAATTTATTTCTACATATTATACCATACCAACCGTCGGCGTTGGATCCAATTCGAAGGGACTAATATTGGTGAATATTTTAAACCAACTATTTGAAATATTCATAATTTTTTCAGAGACAATTTCAGATAATTTGTTCTCGTTACAAAACAGGTTCAGTTTTCAGGAATATAGACTTAGTCGAGGCACCCTCGGGGCCCCACTATGGGAACAGGAAAGGGCTGGAGGGGCCCTGACTATATTGTCACCGAACAATAGGCACCACCCTAACGGTATAGACCCCATTCCTAGCCCAAATATAAACTTCAGGTATACTGGAAATAATTTTAGGTTAATACAAATTCAACTAGCAGCTCGGATGGAAAATAGCTAATCTTCAGTTGATTTAATAATTTGATCAGTTCTACTTTGTGCTTCGCCTGTAAATAATTTGGATTATGTTTCCTTCATACACAACCGGTAAATTAAATGGAGTTGGCGGCCATCTAGTTAATATAAACGCGGGCATTTTAAAAGAACCCAGTATATAAAAGGTCTCATATAGCCATAATATAATAGTTACAGTATATTGTATCACCGTTACGTGTTAAAGAATTAATTGGTATTAATACTGGCCGTACACTACAATTGCATAATAATGTGTGTGTGTGTTTGTGTGCGCGCGCGCGCGTGTGTGTGTGTGTGTGATTTTTGGAAGACGTTATAGCAAGCCTAATATTGTCAAACCACTTTATTCTTCACTGACATGTACGAGTTAAGGTTACCTTGTAACCTACCTATAAGCCCAGACGGATTATCCGTATTGTGTGCTGGTGTCGCCCTCTAACATCACAGTTTTAATGCTCAGAGGCCGAAAAATACAGCCTTGCGGACGCTGTTATAAGCACAGTTAACTACTGATAGGCACCGGGAATAAAATGAACCTTATTTATTCTCTTTATTTCTTTATTGTTGCAAAGTGTTTTTCATAAAAAAGATCTTGGCCGTGTGCGTGAGTAGATGGGTGTAAGTGGAACTGTGGTGAACCAGAGTGAGGTAGAGTGAGGGAGGTGGGCGAGAGTGAGTGACTGTTGAGCAACAGTTGGGCCATTGGGCAACGTGACGTAGCGATGCGGTGACGCAACGCGACAAACGCCGAGAGCTGGTCCTAGTACCCGCCGAAGACTATCGCCAGTTTGAACACAGCCGACCACAAACATTTTACAACCTCCCAACGCGTACATCTCCAGCCAATCGTCACTCAGTCTCTTATAGCCCAAATTGACACAATGCATGGTGCCGCTACACTTATTTTAAATTATAAATAAAATAATTATATATTCGATAATATATTTTGACGCGTCTTTGAGATAAAGTTGACATTGTTTAAATTCCTCCAAATACCGTAATCTAACTTTGAATCTATTATCCACGACTTTAAATAAAAGGACCTTTTGAATCCAACCCGAATTTTAAATCATAAATGACAGATAGAGGAGACATGATTTAAAACCGTTCGTAATTATATTTGACAATGAGAATTCAATCTAGGTAACTTATTTAATCTAACTTCGTGTACGGTTAAAATATTGAAAAAAACGTAATTTGATATTGAATGCACACAATAGCCCAGCAATGTTTAATATTCGACGACCTCATAACCGTCGAAGCGTACGTATTCTATTTAGTTCTTTCTTCATTATGATATTTTTTATTACATTAAATATTTTTCTGAATAACACTTACGATTATGTTGTTTTTATAATGGTATATCAATATGCTTATTATAGATCCAGTTTTTAGGCGCTCTAGGAATGCTGGACAATTCAGGAATTTGGCTAAAGAGAACGGTAGGCCACGACAGAATGTTTGAAAAAAAACATGGCCAGAGGAGACTGAGATACTCCGAGCTAGCGGGGCTATTGTGCCCGGTGTATATAGGCGTGTGTCGTATGTTATGCGTGCTGTGTCGTTCTCGAAAAGGCAGCATGATATCATCTCTTCAATTAGTGGGCAGAGTTGCTCACTGCCTGCTCCGCCGTGCTCGCTCCTCCATAATATTCAGAGGTTCCGCAACCTCCTTCTACTACCCCCTACCATCCTGATGAAACTGGCCTATTGTCCATCATAGAATGCGTTAAATGACGTTTCAATTGCGCTGTGAAACGGCGTATTTTTTTGCAAATTTCAATACTGCTCTCCTATTAATATGAGATCGATTTAAATGATTAAACTCCGTTCCTGAAAATTTACTCTTTACGTTTATTAGCTATGAAGTTCAAATGTGGTTCATGGTTCAATGCCGCTACACACTTAAAACGGGCTTGTGGGTAAGGGGAGTCAGGAATGAATTGAACAGTTCTTAACACCCAGTATATCAATGAATTGAACGCAGAAATAGGCCAATTTACTCCCGTAAGGCTATTCAATTTGAATAAATTACTCATAAACCTAGGATATCGGTGTTTATTACAAATTATTCATAAGTGAGTGAACAACGCCGGTTTACATTAAATTATTTTAAATATATTTTATTGACTCGAACCTTAGGACAATTGTCTTAATCTTGTTGGATAACGGCTGCTAGTCAGTTGTGTAACGAAACACCTGCCAGATGAAGGAGACCGAGGAGGCATTAGAATTTTAAAAGAACGCTCGATATTCAACATGTCGCAAAATTGCTCAGTTTTCTTTGCGCCCTTAACATCTTGGTTCTATGCTAGAGTGACGGAAAGCGCTTCAACGAAAACTCAAAAAATCGCTAATTACACTAGTTATTCAATATGTAATGTATTTAACGAACAAAACAAAATTGTTTGATTTTTAGCAATTACAGTATTTTGCAGATGAATTTTGTAATATCCGTGTACAGGTAAAACGTCTAAGCCACTAGGGACAATGGTTATCCATTGTCCGCGCCACAGCAGGTAGTCCGTATTGTCTGATTCTACCTGCACTATCTTGTAGTTTGTCAACTGACTAAATAACACGTGGGTAGATTTGAATGGAATAACAATTATACCCATTGCGAAGAAAGCAATACGATGTGCAAAGGGTTGGGCTGGCTTTTCAGTTAAGTTTTGGACTCGGTTTCTATTCAGTAGGAAGTAATACGCCAAGGAATTGTCTCCGAATGGCCAATGGGGAAACTGGAAAAAGGATGGAAAAATCCCAAAACATTTTAATTGTCAATTTTTCAAGGTCAGGCAACAGGCGGATTATTTGTGAAATGACAACATTTTGCCAGTTTCAAAGCCTAGTTCAACTATCCGTAATACTATTAATATACATTTATAATAAATGGACAATTTTGAACTATCGCCTACAATTAGGTTCACTTCTACCGTAGGTTTGTGGTGTTTCTGTCTCCTCTCGCCGGTTCGGTCTTTTGCTAGACCGGCTTCTGCTGCTCGCCATCTTCAGTAGCGGTGTTAGTCACTGTTAGCACTTTGGATGTTATTCGGGCATCCTCACTGCACTGTCACTGTCACTTGTACTGTGGTGTTTGCCAGTTTGTCGTGTGTATATATACGTATCTTGTTATTGTGTATCCATTAACACCGCTACTGAAGATGGCGAGCAGCCGAAACCGTTCTAGCAAAAGACCAAACCAGCGAGAGGAGACAGAAACACCAAACCTACGGTATTCCAACCCCTCGCAGACCACAAAACAGCTATGTTAAACTAGGTTCACCTCTGTTTATAATATTATAAGTTTAAAGGCAAATTAGTTTCGGAGATGGAGTATATAATGGGCCATTTTAAACAATTTTTAAATTAATAGTTAGTTTTCAGGGGACATATAGTTTCATATTTAATAGGAGGAATATCACTCTTAGTAAAGATACCCGATGAAGTCTAGGGAAATGTCTGGCTCACTGGCACTCTCAACAATCGTCATTACACAACCCGTGGCGCAACTCAATCTCGCAAGGCATATTGTAGTGGTTTGAAATTAAGGAGTAATACTACTAGTCGATAACAGGTCGGGTCCGTATTATCGGCCACTGTAATTTTGGAGTGACACTACACGGCTTATTTTTTTTGTTAAGGAGGGATAATATTTGTTTCTTTATGTATATATATATATATATATATATATATATATATATATATATATACACATTTCATCACACTCCAACAAAGACTCACATTAAACATAAAATAAACACAAACCACTGACAACAGAGCCTATAGGCCCAAAAGAGCGGATATCATAGAACAATTTACCTAGATATCACGAATTATTAAAAAAAAACAATCTTGTAATTTATTCTGAGAGAAATAGGGAGAAACGCTCAGGCATCCTCAAAACATATACTTCGTGCTCCAAGTGGCCATGTAACACAAGGACGCACAATGAACAACGCCTCACTACAAGTGAAATTAATTGTGAAAATAATTATGTTCAGAGAGTGATCCCAGAACGTCATGCTGTTAGACGGTGGTATAACCAAATCAACGTACAGGAGGATCGTTAGAATGAGAATTTTTTCTTAGGAGGAAAATTTTAAGGCGTTTTCTACCTAACAGTTGACAAAGGTGGAGTGGATCCACTCATCGTCTTTCACAGATACCCGAGGGCCAAAGTTGGTTAACCAGGAGTGAGCGATCAGTGAAAGCGGCATTGAAGTCAGTGAACTGTAGCGCTGATATAGCGTCGGTGAGAGTGTACACCGCTTGTCCCGTGAAAAGGCGCCGCATTTGTCCCGAGTGTGAAAGTTCGAGAGATCGAGCGGGCTTTTAAGTCTCGCTACTTAGCGATTAAAACTGCGAGAAGTGTACTTAAAACAGTGCAGGAGCGCTGGCCCCGAGGGGAATCATAACGCGGCATCAAAATCGCCACCGGCGGGCTAATCAATGGACCAAGTCGAAACTGCGCAACAAATCTCGCTCGCCACTTTTTAATAGCTCCATCGGTATAGCCTAGTGTTCCGACAACCTCATCTACAATAAACCTAGCTTACCAATCAACCTAATCATTTTATATCACCTTGTAATAGCGCATGCAATAAAATAAAAAGGGAGAACCAAGAATTTGGCCGGATACCGTTCATACAGTGATGACTTTTGTACATTAACTGACGTGACATTAAGTTTCCAAATGGAGTGTCAAGTACACTTGTGAATTGCTTTTGTAAAGTACATAATGGATAACAATTTTTGTGTATTTATAGAAACAAATTTCAAACTAACGACGGACGAATATTTCCCCCAATGAAGAAAGGCGCGGTAGGCAAAATGGACCAGGATGTAATAGAGATTACAGTGAGAACGAAGCGGAATATGACAGAAAATGGGAGTTCACCAGCGGATTCGCCTGTTTCATGTGCGTGTTAATCTGACGTGTAAACGCGAGGCGTTAAGTGTCGTGGAACCATGCAGCGAGTGCAGTCGGAGTGGCATACACTCACTCGGGCACTGTTTCTCAATTATATCTGATAGAAAAATATTTGCACAATCGTGTATACAAGTTTAATGAAATAGGAGATATTGTCAAACACGTGTACAAAATGGATACATTGAATCTATGCCGATCAAAAGGAAGAAATATGTCTGTTTGATGAGCGTAGGTGTAGAAATTGCCATCCTACCAGAAATCCTATCATCAATTTAACCAATAATAACTAACAGCATTATTTTGTCTTGGGTTACGGTTGCGGTGAAATGTGGCTGTTTATCGGTTTGAGGAAAAATAACCGCGAGGAGGGGGGAGGCCTATCGGCCGGTCCCGCTCCACTGATAAGATAGCCGTCCACCGTACCACACAATATACACCCCACTTATATCTACTATATAACTCTTAAACTTCAAACTAGAATATTGAGATTTATTTCTTTTTCTATAAGCTCTTCCTTTCTTAACTGACATCCTTAGGCCTTAGGAGGAGGACGAGGGGCAACATTTTACTTTATAAATACTTTTTACTTATATTTATATATAAATATATATATATATATATATATATATATATATATATACAAACTTTTTTTTTTTATAGGAAACTAAGATTTAAAAAAATGCTTATTTACCAACGAATTTGTTCAGGAATGATAGAATCACTTTTACCTCCAAACAAAATACCTCACTGTATTAATGCTACCGACGATGACGTGAACCGAAAACGGTCCAGTACAAAACTTGATAAGCGAATAACAATAGAAATTGCCCCATCTGGAGTGGATCATCAACTGGATGTCGACAGGGATGATGTTGAAATATATTAAACTGTATATGGAATATAACTTAAAATATATTAATTTTAAAAAATTATCTAATTTTCTTATTTAAAACGAGAAAACTCTAATATACCCACTATATATAATCTTTTTCTAACATGGGAGGACAAAGTTCGTAGTATTTGTATGGAAGGTTCGCCGGGGTTTGAAATATTCTCCTAGTTTTCTTGTTTTGCTCCTAGGACATTGTTTCAACCCATCACTAGTAGCCATGGAGGATAATACAGAACAGAGACAGAGAAGGAAGAAAACAGGACTAACAATATTAATGTTAATATTTTTAAAAATTAGAGGTCAAAACTGGAAATGACGTGGGTTAATTTAGAACATGATTTCTGAGATATTTTTTTAATTATAATATTTTTCATATTGTTATTTGTACTTTCACTAAATAACTTTTATAAGATTGCTGTGGCTATTTTTATTTCTGTAGTAGGTTTTGGTTTAACTGTAATGCAGGGGTTTTCCCCATCGATTAAGGGTTACCGGTGGCCCTAGTTGAGGTGCACTCCCCTAAGAGGGTGAGACCCCCTCCCCGCCAATACTCGTATACTCGACACTCTACAACTCACTTCCAACTACATCACAGCAAGTTGGCGCTTTCCTACATTCCTCTGTGATAAACCTCCTTCCATTATAAAATATTGTCCGTCAGTCCAGTTGATTAATTATTGCGGAATCTGTGTGGCAACACACTCAAATGAAGCGATGGACCTCACCCCGTGATAATTTTTTAAAGGCCTATTCATGAACAATGAACGTTATTTACAGAATATTATCACTGGTTTCACATACCGTTTTGTATTATGTTTTTTATTACTCGGCTACATACAACGGAATTGGTACAACTGCGGTAGTGAAAGGATTCTAGCGGCTAACTTTCTTTGAATAAGAATGCCATTATTGTGAGATGTCCTATTAATAATAAAATAGATTGTATAAAATCAATATAAACATTAAACAGAGGTATTGATATTTATACTTTTTATATATTTTTGATGAATAATGAACATTTATTTGGCAATTATCAAATTCAAATTTGATGTCAGGTTTTCTGAGATTGGTCAACTTGAAATAGCCGTCCAGTCAACTGGTCGCGCGGGGAATCCCCGACTGACTGCTCGCACTGTTTTCCCCACAGTTAGCAACATTTTTATTTAGAATACCTGTTTTGTGGCCTGCGGGGGGTTAGAACTGCTACTGAAGGTGGCGGGTAGCCGAAAACCGTCTAGCAAACCGGCGAGAAGAAACTGAAGAACGAGCTGATCTACAAAATTTTAATTTTCCAGGTAAATTATTCTTAATAAAATATCTCTCTCCTCCTGATAATTTCGTATTATAAATATTGTTATACTCATTTATTTCGTCGTTCAGCTTCATTCATCTTGGACAATTATCTAGATGTAGTTGAAAAATCAAGCAGTAAAATACACCGTAGTGCACTCCACGACCCCAGCAAGTAAAAGACTCGGTGGGGTTTAGCTTCGGAAATAGGATAATACTAGATATTGGTCTGTCCGGTGGGTGCAAGAACTGAGATCGCTTTATTAAAGTTCGATTTTTTTTCCACGAGCGGCCGGCCACTTTCTCCTGTGTTCTCACCGAACGGAGAAAGTAACTATCTAGCCCCGAGACTATTCACCATCCACTAGAGCGAAACATCAAAAACATGTTCAGCGCTCCGAACATTGGGTCGGTCTGATTATTCCTACCATTTCGGGGACACGAAATTCTGAAAACTCAACAACGTATACCATAACTAATATTCGATATTATTGTATACATTATTTTTTACATAATATTTCATGTATGAGAATTAGTTTCAAATATTATCGAGTGCATGTACAAATTTCTATATTTTACGCAGTCTGTTGACTGAAATAACCCGTGCGACAATTCCGGAAGTCTTTGTAATCCTGTTTCAAAGAAGGAATTCTTTGAGGAGTAACAGAAGTTCATGGACGCTTAGCGAAAGGTTCTACTCCCGGACGTATCTTTCCTTCCCTTCTCGAAGTAATTTTGCCAGAAGGTTCAATGATTGCCCGGGACAAATCACAGTTTACAAGCTACGCTTCAAATGTGAATTATTAACTCCGCTCAATTTCAAGCTTAAACTATTCAATGCACTAATCAGTGCAGTTAACAGGCACAAATTCAGATCAAGCGTTATTGACACTGTATATTTTCAAATAAATATCATAATGGCAAACAGAATCCGGATTCTTGTTACATGCTATAATCAACGTAGAGGAATAAAAGTTTCGAAAACAATATTGTGGCCTGTCGTTCTAACGGGGGTTTTGGTTTTCTTCTTCGAGTAGAAACAATGGTTTATTGTTATTGTGTGAGAAGCGCGATTTCCAGTACCCATTGTCCGGTCCCCCCTATTACGCCTCTAGAATAACAGTCGTTTTACTCAATAAATATTATAAAATACTTGGATGAATGAAATGAAATAAGAATTTTATAATATGGGCCAGTCGGCATGTTTGATCTCAGAATAGACAGATTTCGGCCGTAGCCTTCCCCTATATATAACATCGACCGCTAGGTGTCTGTTTTTTCGATACACACTTTTATTTCAATAAATGCGATATATATTAATTTATATATTTAAAGCGTAGTCCAGTGAAAATTCATTAGCTATATAATATTCAAAAGCGTATAATGTAAGGAAAACTATATAGCGCAAATATTTTAATTACAAAAGCGTTAAAAATCAGAACACAACTGATACATGGATTGAGTAAATCAATATAAACACTTCCTCCTTTTAAAGAGTCACTGAAGAATGCAAACAGCCGAAACTGGTTTCATACCGTCCTGTTGATTGCGTCTCATTTGTTTGCTTTTGCTACCCCAAGTGGGGAATAACAGTCGTTCGTCATTAATATGTGAGAAAGAGGATTTCTGAGCGTTTCGAGTTGGCCGCTTTGCGATCTCAATAAACTCAATTAGAAAGCGTGAACGCAACAATAAGATGTGACTTTTGAACGCTTCTCTTTTACGACTAAGAAAGAGTTTCACTCACTTCTCCCAACTCTGCTCTCCGCTTGGTCTGCCCATGAACGAATGTTAAAATTACTATTAGGACGAATTATATGAACTATACTAGAAATAACCTGTATATTGATGGTTTTTGAAATATTAATTATTTTAATTCACATACCCATTTTTAGGTCCACTTAAAATATGTTGAACTTGAGTATTGGAGTTATATAACGCCCGGAGGGCTTCGAGCTAGTGTTTCTGCTTAATGCGTAGAGAATTCAATGGAATCAGCTGAATAGCAGTTTGGCGATTTTGATCTGGTTGAAACGAAACCACTGTCACTAATCTCGAGAGAAACCAGTAAACCAAGAATTTATGGAATAAAAATTGGTATAAAACTCAAATTCCTACAATTATTTTTCAAAATTGTAGTGAATAATGAATCTTATCGAGGGTTTAAATAGAAATCGATATAATATACTCATGGTATTAAGTCGGAGTGATGAGCGTACTGGAATCGCCAAATAAGCGAGAGAAAGAAAATCACAGGAGTGATCGGAAAGTAGCGACTCATCATCTGGGCGAGCGGCCCAATGAAATCCAGACCTCTGTTCCCTCTAATTGTCTTTAACCTAGTTGTAACTGCTACAGCAAACATTAGTCTATCATATCTAGCCTTTTGCCTTTTATTGAACTTGTACAAGAATTTAACGATAGTTAGAAACCTATTTGAGACAAAACGAAAGGGATAATAGAACAATTAAGAAAATATAAACAATTTTTCAGCAGCAGATTTTTCCACTATTTTTGTCCCAAATTTGTTAAATGAAACATCTCTTCTTATTTAATTGCCCGAAGGGCTGGAATAACCTGGAATGTTATTTGATTTTACTGACTGTAGAGGTGGCGTATACTTTTATTATTGGAGAGATAGTGGATATTGAAAATTTGAAACATAATTTGACAAGTATTTCTGCTTGACTTTTCAAACGATATTGCATACGAATTAACATGTTTTCCCTCGAATTTACATTTCCGGAATTTTTTACACTCTACATTCCAGTGTTCCGATTTACTGCGAGATCGTTGATTTACATATTATTTAATGACAAAAAATGAAGGATAATGTATAATTTTAGATAAATACAATCTGGCACGATCTATGTATAAATTAACTGAGTAGTGGCCGGTTAGAATATTTTCTATGGGAAGGGTATTGGGTTGGTGCAATGACGCGGTCGGTCAGATAAGATAGCAACCTCAGCTCTCCGCTTATCGACTTGTCCTCTCAACGAACGATCACCTTCAAATTCCCCGACCTTTGGCATTTTCTATTAATTTATTGCTATGGTAACTAGAAATGCAATTCTGGAAATACCCCGTTCGCTGATCCTGGAGCTAAAGTTCGGGTAACCACGGAGCTGGACAACGCATCATAGTCGAAATGACGAGCAGCCTTAAATGAAAAATTACCCTTCATATAAATCAATAATTACAATGGTCACATTACTATACAGAAAATTCATTGTATTTATAAATTTCTCAGTTTATACTGAAACTTACGAATCTCAAAATATGATGTGATTGTGTGCACATATGACCTCATCCATCCTATGGGTGCAGAGTACCATGTCTAGAATTCATTTACCTAACCTAGATGTAACCGGCTAATAATAATGATGGTAAAAAGAAGAAATAAGGTATATCTGCGGTTTAATGTTTTCATATAATCATACGATTTTTTATAATTTTCACGCACCATTCGCCTGAATAAACGTCGCCTATTCATGGTCCGAACGTTTCAGACGGTCCGACAATTCTACTCTTCAAAGTTCAAACTTCTTAGAATGTATCGGCCATTTGAATGGCCATTCAGAAGTTCTTCGCGGCCTTTATTTGCTCAAGTGTCACTTCTGAGAGTGCTTCGTCCACACGTGAGGTGTGACACACGAGACGTAACCTTTCCCAAAAGTTTGTGCAGACTGTTTGCATTTCGGGAGGCGTAAATGCGGAGAGGACACAAATATTAGTCATCGTTCAATATGTATGGAATATATAAAAGCTACATAATATTGAATCCGTACTTAATATTCTATATTGTGCAGTTTACTTATTGCAGTGTACTTATTTTGATACACGTTACTGTTACGCCAATTCATACATCAATTGCAAGCATAATCGATCACAAGCTAAACTCAAAATTCAACTGTCATAATAGGTGAATTTCATTTTAAAATTCCCATACTTAATATTCGTACACGTACTGTTCCATATCCATGATGTGTGTCGTAGATGATGCGTATATATGTGTGTGGATGAGAAAATGTATGTATTATTGGGGTTCAAAGTGTGTCGAAGAACAGAGTCATTTTGGAGGGGGCTAGGAATTATATTTAGCCTGCACCAGAGGCTATCTTTCTCTCTATCGCTTTCTTTTCCCCTTCTAATAATGAATAAAGCAGACTTTTCGAAGGCTTGACTTTGCATGTCGGTTCAATGTTTTTATGTTATTAACTCATAATTCAAATGAACTTGCTAAGGATGAAAAATAGGCGATCATCATTGACATATAGAACACCGCCAGTATGAAGACACTGCCTATAAGGCGAAATAGTTCACCGATTGATGAATGAATAATTATTTATCATCTGTTTTTACCCGACAGAATTATTTTTTCAATAGTTTTCTATTACTATTAAGAGAGATTCGTTGAGTTTTGCGGGTTTCATGTTTGGCAATCTGGCGAACTGTTTTGAGCCTTCCCTTCAAATACTATCCTGGTTCCTCTCTTCCTGATAGAATTTAGGAACGCATCATCCACCGACGATGTTAATGTAAAGACGAAACAAGTTAAATTTAAATTTTACATTTATTACAGCTTGCTGTACCAGCAATAGTGGAATATATTCATGAATAATCGGGATCCGATTTATCAATGAATCTGTATTGAAATCAGTTCCCCCTGTCGTTTTGTATATATATATATATATATATATATATATATATATATATATACAGACCCAGAGTTGTATTTTCCGCTGGTGTGTAATAAAAATAGTAATGGTAGAGGATGCTCCTACGTGGAATGTTGTCCACGTTTTAGTCTTATTTCCTGTGCGGGAGCATTGGTTGGTTGCCCTGAGGTTAATGTAAACATAGAGTGCTCCTAGATCGTCGGGCCCCATTCCAACGCTTTCAAAACGGGCCCCTCTAAAATGGCCGACAAAAATTAACCCTTAAAAATAATTCCCATTCATTCATCTATGCCAACTAAAAACTTGTAACTTCTTGATTAAAATAATTTTTCCTTCCCAATTCTATGCTTTCATGAAGAATATCACCCTCGGGTATTGAAAAACACAAGTAATTATTAACATTGTAGATCTACAGACTACAAAAAATACCAATCTTATTAGTCTACACAGGTGGTAGTGGGTTGATCGAGGGATTAAGAGATTTATTAAAAATTAAAATATACATAAATAAATCTCTAAGCATTTATGGGAACAAAAACAAACAATTGTAAATATGTTGGGTTGGGTGCGTTCCTGAATGGTGTTGAATAGGACGCAGGAATAAAAATAGGATGCTGAGCGATGAGAGCGCGTTTGAGTTACCCTGCTACGAATATTCAGCTACAGGTACCTCCGTGTTATCAGGAATAGAATACAATTAATGGCTTGTAATCCAATTAAATGCTACCGGTAAATATTCTACAGATAATGCTCAGACGGCCAACGGTCTCCAATATAAATGTGAATTTAGTTTTGGGTGGGAGGAAATTAACGGAAAATGAAGCGAGTATACATGTATACTCCTTATTTGGGTTATAACATGGAACAGTTATAGGAACAGTCTTAGGACAGTCCCGATTGTCCCATGGACCCACACACGAGAGTACTATGCTTATCAATGCCGCCATGTTTTTGGCATTATCACAATCCTGTGAGATATTTTCTCCAGGAATTTGTCTTGTTGTCATAATTTTTCTTCGCGTAATTAGGTAATAAACTGTTCACTATAAATTTAATTTCGTCTTATTTGTGGAAAACTAATCCCATATTGCAATATTGTTAGTGCTAGTTAAGTGACCGTGTTATATATTCTTGTTTATGTCACTGTTTGTCATTATTGGTTATAATAATAAAGGTTAATTTTAAAAAAATCCTGACTATTATCCCCATCACACCGGCATATTACGGCATGCATAAGGACTGTCTCACTGTTACTGTGTGCTACCTGTAGCAGAGTATCTTAAACCGAATTCCAATTAAGTGCCAATTAAGCACCAACCAATTAAACTATCTGACCCTTATCATATCCATACCGATTACTACATTGCTATATTGTTATTTTTACTACAGATTGCGTCCACAAAGCTAGAATTCCCAAATAACGTTAAAACGTACATCTTCAATATCATATCACTAGATAAAAAATATATATCATCCGATATATATATTATCATCAGATAATTATCAATTATTGGATTGAGTCATCTACGTGAGTGTTACAGATAACGGCGATGACAATTCTAAGAGCGCGAGTTAACAGAAAGTTAGTGCGCGTGGACTGAGCCTTGTTCTAAATTTACAATGTCGTCGTGGCCACTTTCCTACGGCGTAGCTCTATTTTTGAAGTTACAACATAAGGAAAAGAACCTGGCCCCGTATTCCGCTCCAATAGACTTAGAATTAATCGTCAGTTCCACTACTCTAATTTGGGCGATTGCAGCCTTACTACTCCATTCGACAATTCTTCACACCAAGAACAGTTTCCTCCTATTTTACAACCGTCGAAAAGTTTAAGCTATGAACGATAAAATAAATGTTAGAATTTCGAGGTATCAAAGTTTCGATCATTAGAGAATTTATCATTGAAGGATAATAAACAATCAATGATCTAGGAGCGATAAATTTTGTTTTGATACAAGTCCTAATATTTTAAGAATTCCATAATTTCATGTATTTTTACCGGTTCAAGTACGGCACACGTTTATCAGTCCCAACTGATAAAGATTAACCAACCTTTATATTAGCTTTACGGAATATCCGGGTTGTGGCAAGACACCATACACATATTTTCACTTTTCGTGCGATTAATTTGAGCGTTAGTAATTATTTGCTAAAAATGGTTTGTCAATATTCCGTAAAACAGAGGGATAAAACGACGTTATTAATGGAAGTGTAATTTGCATGGCCGTGACCCAGTGCGGCTTCATGCGTACAAGTGGAACCACTTTGTGTAATAAAAGTTATATTTAAACGGGTGTTACGTTTGAGGGTACTTTGTTCAACATGAATCCACTGTTAGTTTCGCGTGAATTAGCGCATCTATTTCAGCCCACGGCATCGTAAGTTAAAATATTTTATATAGAAATTACAGAATGATTAATGCATTTCTACGTCTCAACGAGAGAGATTATTTTAGGGGGTATCCGTCACATTTTATACTAGCTAAACCTAATGAATTGAACATCTTATATTATTGGTGTAAAGTTTGCGAACATAAAATAAATCACGAATATATAAGAAAGCGCGAAAAGTTATTTAATATTACTTTAATTTTAAACCCCATCAAACAAGAAAAACTTTTTCGGGTTATTGGTTATAAATGGTCTACGAGTGCCTAGGAGAGGACATTATCGTTAGTTTGCTTAACGCTGTTGCTCTTTCCCTCCACACCCGATTATTTCGAAACGATATTCCGCTACTTCCGAAGGCAAACTTTATCCTCTGAGCCGCGTAATATCAATGAGGAAACAAATCCAACGGGCTTATACGCCAACACCAACGATTCGTTCTATATTTAGCGCTGTAAAAAACGGTATAAGGAAAGCCGCCACTGTCTTACTGTCGATTTCGGCACATTGTCGAATTCCCTGGTTTTAACAAATTGTTTCTTAATGATTGAACATAAAGATTGATCTGTCCTCGACTTGTAATCCTGGAAAGGAATTTTAAGGTAACATTTTCTAATTGTTTTTAATTAATATTTTGGCGCATATTTTTTAAATTTAAATCGAATACGTATATATATATATATATATATATATATATATATATATATATATATTAATTAATATGGTATTTATTCGTATTATACTTTCGCTTATGTGATTCATTCCCTATAATGGTTATTTGGAGCACCTTCTAGAGCGGGTATTAACCAGGGGATTGAGGTGCAGGGTGGTTGCGCCTTGAAACCCAAGTTAGAAGCTTTCCAAACTGAGTTTGATATTTGGGGGTTAAAAGTGCGGGTGCGGGTGGTGGTGGGGGGGGGTTGGTGTCGGGGTGCGGGGGCGGTGCCCTCGGCCCTCCACTCTCACTCTCTCTCATGTTTTATTGATCAGAGAGGCAGGCAACCCGCTGCCGCTCCCGCTCACCGCCCCCGCCCCCACCCTAGCACGTCTCGCTCCTCCTACGCATTGCAGCTTTAATTTTGGCCACGACCACAGAGGCAAACTCCTGCCGTCCGACAACCGACCACCAGCACACTGTGTTTCATCGTCGCCGAGAATGTTCCCAGCAACTAGCACTCTACTTGGAGTAAACGTTTTGGGCGCATAAACTGAAATCGATCGCAGCTACTGATCGAAAAAACTAACGCGTCTAATTAACAAACGTCTATATAAATATTATGTTATATAGGAACGTTATTATTAGCACCGCAATCAACGTCCTCGGTTTTGCCCATTTTTCCCATTATCGCGTTTACTCAAACGATAATATACGTATCACTTTATTTATTGTAGTATTAGGGCGTGAAATAATTATTCCGTCCAATTATACCATCCGACAACTGGATTTTAGTGTTTAAAATTGAAATAACATGCCAAGGGGGAAGTGGAATTTATACCCACGTGCTTCTTGTTCCTTCTGGAAATAATAACTATCAGTTAGTCCTTTTTATAACTCAACTTTACACTATCCCTGCGACGTAGACTCCAACTGATTCTTATTCTGTAATCGCCATTACTTCCAGGCCGTGGAGGGGCAAGCTGTCTATTATCAAAAGGGGGCCCATACTGGCAAAATGTATGTACCTTTATTATGGTGTTATAAACCACCATTAACTAACTCCTGGACCGAGCGCAGGAATCAACAAAAATTTGATAATCTTGCTATATAAGATACTGGACAACAGACTAATTCAGGCCGATTAACGGATAAAAACAGGAAAGAAACATCCAAATTCGATTTATCTAAGAATAAATTCGGGTCTAGCCAGTGTTTGTGTCAAACAGGAACATTTCGCAGTTCGCGTGCTCTATCGCGGCGCCATCATTACCCACGATATACTATCTCATTGTTCAATAATCATTGTTGCAATATTGTTCAAACTTTTCCAGGTTGAATTTACTAGTTAGTTCAGTTCATATACTCTGAACATTTAATATACCTGTTCTGTGGTCTGCGAGGGGTTGGAATACTGTAGGTTCGTGATGTTTCTGTCTCCTCTCGCTGGTTTGGTCTTTCGCTAGACCGATTTCGGCTGCTCGCCATCTTCAGTAGCGGTGGTAGTCACTGTTAGCACTTTGTTTATTATTTAACAGTAAATTAAACCACATAAATAATCAATATAAGAAAGAGACAAAGCTAATTTTATAAACGATATTCTGTGCCACAATAAATGATTTTGATTATCGTACTGAAAATATTGTTGGCCAGTTATGGAGAGAAACTCTTGCTATGTGTTTCTCCGATGTGATGGGTAGCAGGTAGCAAGAGACAGGTAGACTCGCAATGGGTTCCTCTGACCAGCCCAGACCTTACTTATTCTCCAGATATTCCGAATATTTTTATACAAAATATTATTATCAATATTGCAACTGATGTGAAACAGAAAATTCCGAACTCCGCAAGACGGGGGACCTCACCACTCTTGTAAGCTATCCTTTATTAAATATATCGCCCTTGTGAATACCACGGGACAAACAAATACAATGAGTATTAAATAGTCTACTGCACAGAAATAGTAATTAAGTTCATTATCATCATAATCATTCCTCTGTACTCCATATATATGTTTAAATAATTGATGGATAAATAAAAGAAACGCAAAGAAGAGCTGAATACAGTATTTAAAACACGAATAGTAGTATAAGATATAAGTATATTATAAAGTATAGAATTACACCTATTTACGCCGTTTTATTTTTACTGACGAGCAGCTTTTGTTTACGAAATTAAAATGATATTCACCTTGTTTAGCTGAAGGGAAACTAAGAATGTTACAGACAGATCTAGAGCCTGCTCACATTATTTGGTTAACCTACTGTTTCAATGACTCTAAGGCGAAGGCGATTAGAAACCGTAATTACTGGTGAATTCTACCAGTTCACCCCCTGTGAATGCCCAATCCTGTCATTTTTCAAATTAAATTTTGTAGCCATCATTTTGATTAATTTTATTGATAATTAACCTTTATTACTCCTTTATTTATTGTGCATGCAAACACCAATAGGTGAAAATGATGTTCTAGAATATAAGGGCCACTTATGTAGGAAACTGTCGGTTTAATGGCGTAAGGATTTCGTCAGTGTTAACAATGGCGATGGATGACTCAGGGCGTCCCCCTCCCAACCGCCGGCCGACGACGTCAGCGCACGATTCGCGGTTATATCTTATCGGAGGTTTAAACTCCATCCAACAAACTCGGTATGTCTCTTCTGCCATAATTGATCGAGGTTGCGTCATGTCCTCAGAACGGATTGGTAGAAAGAAAATGCTTAGGGAAACGGACTGGTTCGCTCCGCCCCGACACACTCCACACACTACACATCGTCAATAGTACTCAGAATGCGATGACGTACAGGAAAACTAGAGAATATACTACGCACATTACCGTCAAAATTAGTCGGAATCGGTGATTCACACTGTCAAAATAAGTGCAGTAAGGCTGGCCAACGGGAAGTGCGTAGCAGTACTTGAGAATCTATTTTTACTCTGTCATACGGAAAAATATGTTAAAATTAAATGATAAATGATTCGAAACACTCGCGTCTATTTGATCCTAACCTTGACCGTAATTGTTATTACTATGGGGATAAGTCTACACGGTTACTGTGGTAAATGGCTGTCAAAATGTATACGATTTTATTCAGCTCTAGGGCATCTGTTCTCATGTTTGAAAGGTTTCGGCTTCACGCAATCGCCACAATGATATTTCGTTAACAGGCAGTAACGGTGCAGTCAGATAGTTCACACGATATGCTTCACCTCATTTTTGTACTTCGCATTTCCGATTATTCTGGCGGATCCTCAGAAAAAACCTTATAACCGTATAAAAATAGTCGTAATCAGAAGTGAAAAACCATTTAGTGAAATATTCAAAAAGCCAGAAAGACGTGGTTTACACAGTGTCATCATATCGTCAACAATATTGTCTTTCAAGGCGAGGTCTGTGGAAGTCCCAATTTAAACGGGACGTGACGTGAACTCGGTGCGGAAATGCCCTCTCGATTCCGTCACCCAATCGTCCCCGACCACTAGACTAGAGTCGCCGTAGAATGAAGAATTAAAAAGAATTATATTTCTAGACGGGTGATATGGGAGTCTCCTATTTTGAAGATTGATTACGATCGATCATTCTTTCTATATTATGATTTCACTCGGTGTTGTGATCTGAAGCCAGGTCGGCCACCTTCCCTACGCTCCTTTAGTGGCTTAGTGAGCCACTTGAGTATTGTCGATGGCCCGTGGAGCCATATTGGAATGTATTGTGGAACAGGACAGAGACAACTATAATGGCAATGTTTCCTGCCATACGAGTATTTATACCGCTGTACTGTTAGACATAACTAACACTGTTTTCGTGTATATTTTTAACGAGTGAACAACCTTCAGCTAAATATATATCCGGCAACGACGTTGAATATGACGCGATCAATGAATGAGAGCGCAATGGAGAGCAGGATTTGTGGCTAGTTAGGTCAAAAAAATCAGTGAAATGATGAATTTCCCTGAAATTATTGACGTGAGGATTTTCCATAATTCATGAAAGACTTGTGGGGTTTTATCTAGCTTCGATTAACAAATAAACAACTGCGGAATTTAATGAAAAATCAGAGAAATATTGCCAACGCTCAGATGTCAACCAATACAAATACTGCATTATGAAGAGGTAGAACGAAGAGAGAAATCGACGTTGAGGCGATAGTTTGTTTGCTAAGATAAAGGGAGTCAAGGCCCCCGTTCGAGCCGCTATATATAGTCCCTCCCCAGTGCAATTATATCAGCCAAGGTCCGGCAATCGTACCTGCCTCCTCGTCCGTTTGTATTATATTGTTATCCTCCGACTTATATTTAAATTCTCCCAACAAATAGGCATATTCTATCCTTATTTGAAGCAGTCAATTGACTGACGCCGAGGATAATCAAACACATTTGTGAGTATTGTTGATGGTCTGGAATACAATCATGGAATATAATATATGTATGTATATATATATATATATATATATATATATATATATATATATGTTAGTATAATTCATTAGTTATATAAAATAGAAGAAAGTAATGACATAGAAGTGATCGTTTGGACCGAAGAATCCGTCCAAAGAATCGGAGGGGGTGATTATCACAAATATGGCAATATCCCCCAAATCCTCGCAGTCACCTTTAACGTTTCAAGATACGCAATTACACTTTTGTAATGTATCTTATCTTTGATGTGAGTTTATTAACTAATCATCCTTATTGCCCGTCATAATAATACTCTGTCTCTATGCTGTTAACCACCAGTGTGTTTCACGTACAATGACCTTTTAGGTTCCTCTCTTATAGTGGTAAACACCCTTAATGTGTTAACAAACATCAGTTATTTCTATCTAAAAGTAAAGATAAAACTAAAATTTTTTAGAAGAACTGTACATTGTTATTTTAATGCAATAGTATAAGACAGTAATTTTTCCATTAAATGTGATACGATTTCCCTAATTTGTCATGTAATTAACGGTGCATGAATACACGATTGTGTATTCAACACAATTGGTAAGATTTAATCAGTGTATTCTGTTCCATAACACAGAGGGGTGCCGACAAATAGAGGGTCCCAACTTTATTAATAGCAAGTCACCAATGAAGTATGCAAACACAGTTTGAAAGTGAGGGCGATTATCAGATCTGGTTATACTTCAAGCGACTTCATCACTGCGTAAGGTCCCTTGGGAAGGGGAGTTTCAAACTTCAACGCGCAGTAAACATCAACAGTGCGGAAACAATAAAAACGCATCGCAGAAATTAATGAACATTACAAATAAAAGGGGGGCAATATACATTTACACATTTTACAATATTAAATTTACACAATTCATCCATCATTCATTCATAATTCATCCATTGTCTAAAGCATTCATTGACTAAATCACCCGTACCGAGTTGTTTGAGAGAGCATTCGTTCCGTACGTGGGTGTATATTACTGTGAACTTAATATCACGAGTAAACAGAACAATATGCTTTATTGGTCATGATACAGTTTTATATTTTGTAATTATCTGGCTTATATTTTATACAATTTGTCAATTTCGGTTGAAGGTTAATTCCGAACTAAAATTATAATATGATATATACCATGATCCAACACCAGGAGAGCAGCTCTTGTTATATTTGAAGTCTGCTTCTCTCTCTTCAGTTCAGGGAAAAATAGTTATCCACTAAACATTTGTCGGAGTTTCCCTAAACGCCACTTGCAATATGCATTGAAAATCTAAGTATCCATACTCCGCGAAAAATGCCCCTTTATATAAATATAAAGAAATAGGACCTTTCTTATCGGGTTCAGGAGTATGAATTACTGAGCTCGAAACTGGCCGGGCAGACACCGAATAGGCGAGGCCGATTGTTATCCTCAGTTTGTCCCAGATTCTCTACTCCTTTCCCATTCAGAAAATGCCGTTTCCAACAGTGAGAAACCACATCCGCAGTTCCCATTTCAACAAACAGTTTATCGACAATATTCTTGCTTTCGCCTGTTTATACGACCCGTATATATCTTGGAACTATTCCTCAAATTCGATGCGTTCAATTGTTTCGATCCACACGCAACAGCCCTACATATATTATAAATACTTACCCAGTTCTGTGTGACGTAATACACTTGAATACCCTCTCGAAAATTTGCGGTCTAGTCGGTTTCAGGGATAGAGAAACCATCAAACTGGTAAATTGGAATGGTAGAAAAATACTAATTCTGCCTAGTCTTGAGCGTTAATCCTTTCAATTTCAATTATCGTGTAGAGGAAGCGGAAGGAATGGATCTTCTCCTTCTCATAAAGAAGTCCTCGCCGGACGAGAGGAGAGAGATGCTTGGGTTATGAAAATGTAAAAAGCAGACAAAACCGAGTGGTGCGTGACTCACGATGGCATTGACTCGACTCCTACGCAGGCCGCACAATTAAACATGAGCACTAAAAGTCTGCCCGATGGTGGAAGTAAAACGCGTTAGAACACAGCGATTGTTAAAATATGGCCCAGACGTGGATAGTTTTGGCCCGAACGTTCTTAAATAGAGTGCGATCGAGAAGAGGAACCGGAAACGCCTTTTATCCGCTCACCTTGCGAAATTACCTTCGGATTACTCAACTACAAAACGAATATTATTTTGCAATTCATTGCCGTTCGATTCTTATTACATACTCGAATTGTGAAAAAAAGCTATTTTCTGAAGTTATTCTTTGGTTACTTAACGCAATGTAGAATATTTTATGGCAACATTATTTAACAATGAAGCAGTCTGTTAATAAGTGCGTACTTGCTAATCATATATCACTTCGAATATTCGTAATTTATTCTGTGATTTTTTTTTGGCGAAGAAAAATTCTTGATTTTTTTTCTTTTAATACAATAGGTAGATCTCAGTCCATTTGTATCGCTAATTTATTCGTTTTTATTCTCAAAATATCAACATTATAAAGGCAATTAGAAATATAAGTTGATTATTTTATAAAGCTATTCATTTTATACAAATATTCTGATCATCGAGGGATAATATTACAGGATATCAAGACGATAGTTTTGTAATAATGAACGCACACAATTGAAATTTGTCGCTTGTATGAAAAATGTTTTACGGTTGGGCGTCAGGAAGCGAAGATAATGACGGGTTTGACGTCACCTGCTGCGTAATGGAGATCAGTAAGAGCATTTGTCTCAGAATTCAGAATCAAATTTTAAACAATTATATATGAAAACTTGTTTAGAATTTAATCCCAAGCGTATAAGGAATGGCTACAGAATTTATGTGTATCGATGTATATAACACATTATAATATATAATATATGGCTAATTATTTTATTTCGCCATAAAGAAAAATTATTTTCGGAATGAAAGAAATTATACTTTAAAAAATACAAATATAATTCAGTAAAACAAAATGGTACACGGTCGAATTATGATCTCGGGGTATGCTTCGAGAAGTTAGGAGGATACCCCTCCACAAGAAGGGATGGAAGAGGTCTAATAAATTTGCAAACATAAACTTTATTTTCACTCTCAGGCAATAAGTTAGTTTAACATCCTGAGTCAACATGAATTTAGAACATTTTAACACGAGGGTTTAAAAATAAGTTGCTGTAAACACGAGATTGCTGACTCGAGGAACTAGAAATACTTTTACAAACATCATGATTTGACTGTTTCATAGCTGAGTACCCTAACTAATTACTCTCTTCTTTCTCCTTTCTTCTTCGAATTACTCTTCTTTGAATCGCCCTGAGTGTATCCTACGTCATCCGGACTTCGGCATCAGTAAAATTTGCTGAAATTGAAGCAAGATATTGTTGCATTACGATAAAATCCAAACTTTATTGTATAATTCGTATAGATCTAAATTAAGCATTAGAGATCTAAAATATTTTTTCAGAGAAAAGTGTCGAAGTTTTACTAAGCGCCTTCCAGTTTTAGGGGTATTTTTAATTTCCTTTAAAACTGAAACTGATGCGATGTTTCTCGAAATAGATTTGAGAGAACTGCGAAATCGGTTCTTGTCTATAATTGACAGCCTTGCTCTTGAATTCACTAAAAAGGGATTGACACGGGCCCACACCTGACGAATGGCGTTCTACGTCACCCGCGCCAGATATCGGGATATTACTACCTAATTGGGGAGTCTTGAACAATTAAGCTGAGCTGGGGCCCGGAAGGACTCTCGCAGTGTTCTTTGTCCAGTGACCGAGGTGGGGGAGGCCAGAGGAGTGGAAGGCCTCAGCACTAGCTCGTGTTCCTGTTCCCGATTCTTCTTTCATTACAAACAGGCCATCATTACAAATCACATATTTCTAACGGGAAAATACTCTTTTTTGGGTAAGAGATGCGTATGTTTCAAGCCTTTTGGAGGAAGGTTGGAAAATAAGACTTTTCCAACCGATTTCATATCATCAGAATAATTGCTATTTCTATACATTAGTAAATTTATCCAGTTCCATTATGATTTTCAGACTTAAGTAGAACATATTATTTCTTTCTATAGTGGCATATATATTGATTGCTCTTGCATCAATTTTCTGTACCAGGCCAATTTCTGATTCCCGCCATTTACAGTGGCGCACAATTCAATTAGTGTAAATATAAATCAAGACTAATTTCATCACCCCGCTTTGTCGGGCGTTTATATCGCTCAATACACTGTCCCGATGTTTGGGGTACGGACTCCGGTTGAAACGGCCCTAATGGTTTCTCTAAGGGTGTAATCACCGGCAGAAGACATCGGAGGCTACGCGGTTGTTGATGTCGATTGTGAAGGTCTGCCGAGCCTTCTAACTGGGCCACAACTTCCTTCCCGGCCCCCACCACAAGGTTAAACCTCATTCTACTTAGCCAGTTCTCCTTACACAAACTCTTCCCAATATCATAAGTTTCCACACCCGGGCTCGTAAACAAATATTTTTTAAATATAAGACCGATTAGTCCTAACAACGGTGAAAGAAAAAGGGATACAAATCAGATTCCTTTCCATTGATTGACATATATATATATATATATATATATATATATATATATATATATATATATATATATATATATTTCTTCAACTCACACATTCGTTGCGTATTATACGGCTGGGGATGCACAACTCCCAAAGGGCACTTAAGAAGCACGAAACATATTTGCACACCCACAGCATTTTGGGTATTCAAATGGCATTCGGAAACCACGAAAAAGGATGGGAAAAGCCAAAAATTCAGTTACTTACTCTATCTTACTGATTTTATTTCATTACTATTTCCAGTCCACGACACTTCCCACCTCATTTCGGAAAAGCAGATAACATTA
Organism: Lethocerus indicus; assembly: GCA_019843655.1. Classification (NCBI taxonomy): domain Eukaryota; kingdom Metazoa; phylum Arthropoda; class Insecta; order Hemiptera; family Belostomatidae; genus Lethocerus; species Lethocerus indicus. The sequence continues at coordinate 18,103,190 of JACDQD010000002.1, forward strand.
CCCAGTTCGCTCAGTCAAAAGAAATATTCTTCGTGATACGGTGGATAAAGAATGTTCAGGCGTTCTGGAATTTTCGAGTGTTCTTGAGTAGCAGAATCATAAATAATGACTAATAATAATGTTCAAATCCATTCAATCATCAAAAACGTTAATTGATCAACAATTAACTGAGACTGCATTAACCACCCAGTTGTAGTGTGATGCAGGGCGATGGGTTACGATTTAAAAGCCACTTGAATTTTCTTTATCGAACCAGACCAGAAATGTAACGGAATAATCCTTTCCGAATCGACAACGCGATAACGATCGCCATGATAAAGCCAGCGAAACGTAAACAGTGATCTTGTTTATAGTTGTCGGCACGCGTCATCCTTTCATAATATGAATTGAGTGGCAACCTATTGTAATTTTATTCCACAATAAAAATAAAAATGAAATAAATATGCGGTAAGGTATTTTTGGATATGCCGCGTCTTTGGCTACAAGACATTGTAATGATCATTTGGTTTAATAATAGACTCGCCATAAACGATAACAATCGTCATTTGATAAACGCTCATGTCCAACAGTGGTACATATCCGGGGCATTATCTGAAACAGTCATTTTGTAGGCGCTACTGAGCCATGTTAGTATAAATAGCCAGTCGATGCTGCCAAATACTATCCTACTTAAAACTGTTGCACTGTGTTGTTGTTGATTTACACTTTCTGGCTCTCTCTGGAACCCCAGCGCTATGATACATTCATCACATAACATGCACAGTGCATATGTATCTGTATAACGCGCAATGCTCGTTGTAATCACTAAGTTCTAACTCTATCCTCTATTTAACCCATCAGTGTCAATTGTAGTTGACATTTATATTTAATATTTTTCAGGAATAGAGCACCGCTGAGAATTATATATTTCCTAAAAGTTAAAGTTTTATTTAAAATAAAATCTGTAAATAATCAGTATCTCAGTGTGATTAGGCGATTGGTAGAGAGATAGTTATGAATGGGTACCTGTCAATTAGACTATCCGTTTACGGCATGTCGCTACAGAATAAACAATATTAAACAGTGAACTAAAAACTAAATGACAACGATATATTTTAAGCTGTACTGTGTGTGTGTATTTCTGTCCATGTGCCTGTGTTATCACTGGTCAGAGGTTGATGGTCCAAGGCTGTAGAAAATATTCCTTCGGTCGAATTGAACATTCATGATTATAGAAAGAAATCTACCAAATAGTGCTTGAACTTTACTGACCACTGTAGTTGCCCGAACCCATCCAAGTTATGTATTCACTTATGTGTATATAGAGGAGTTCGTATTGTACGAGACGTGTTCTACGTACTGCGAAAATATAATCGACATTTTATCTATATTCATTTCAGTAAAACGAAATCTACTATAGATTTCATATTTCAAATATGTTGTATATAATATAATATTTCATTTTTCAAAATAGTATTGTAAACGGAAACAACCTCGTCTCAACGTTCTTGAAACATTACCCAAATCTGTGTTCACCACTATAAATGTTCGTAACTAGTGCATTTATTTCTTATATAATAAATACTAAATACCAAAATAATAGGTTCAATTATTTTTCACAAAGTAATAATTTAAAAAATATTTGTTTCACTCATGGTTGGTTGCAGTCCCAGTGGACCAGCACTCTCTGATAAACGTTTGTTTATTATTTGTGAAGCGTGATAAGAATCTCCGTCCATTCGACGTGGCACATCATAACCATAAAATGTAAATTATATTAAAGCTTTATGTTGACCGCGATGTAACATGTATCGGAATTAAATAATATGTAGTTAGACAAATAACACTAAAAATATTTAGTGTTTTAAAGAGTGTTTCGGAGTTATTTGCTTCACTTTCAATCAATTTGGCGGTGGTCCAAATTTTCATTCGATTGCATAAAATTCGACGGATAACTATCGTGTTAGACACAAACGAACTTTCGTTGGCCTATGTACTAATTTTTTTCCGTTATTTACGTTGCGAAACCTCGTTGATTTGGTTTACCACCGAATTTTATCCACGTTATCGCTCCACTAATGGACTATTAACTCCAATTCCTTAATCGATCTCCGTCCGTCGAACCGGGGTAATGATTTTTCTCATTATACTACTGGGGAAATTTCCCTTAAATACATGATCCAATATAAATATGACAAAATATTTTTTGTGTGGGATAACCCGAAGCCTTTAACGCGGTTTAATGCAATTAGGTTTTTTAAAATAGTTCCTGTACCAACAGGAATAATAAACGGAGAAATCATTCCACATAATAGGGACAATAATAGATTAATTTCTATTTTGTTCGGTCAGGAAAAATATGCATCCGATATGCAACTAAGCTCCCATGGAACCCACTTCAACCAGATGTTAATCACGAATGGGGTAATCGGGATTGCTGGTTGATAACACTCCGAAATTCAGCATATCTCTAAGTACTCCTTTAAGACTTGTTCCTAGCAGTGGGAGAATAACAGCGCCAAGTGCATTCGTTGAAGGTATTGCATTTTCAAGGCGCAGGTAACAGAAATGCGCCGTATCGCGCTGCTGCCCACTTTCACCTCTCTCTTTCTCCCGTTTCGTTGATGATGATGAATGTGACGAGGGTGCCCGCCTGGGCCGATGTTGTTGATGTCGTTGTCATTGTTTTCTGGAAAGCGGTGCTGAAAGCGGCCGCCACTGCCCCCAGTCTCCAACTCGAGCGAAACTCCCAGTAAATTGCTCTCCGACTCTCACTCTTTTTATTGCTGAGTGGGGGAGGGAAGACTATTTATTATCCCATTTTACTTTTACGCGAAGGAAGGAAAGGGGAAAGAGCCTTGCGAAAAAAACATATTTCGTGAAAGACGGCCGATAGCGCACTAGCGGATATCCTCGCTAATATTAGTAGGTATATATATATAAAGATATGAATATAAATAGCATTTTTAAGCAGCTTTAATTCTACAAATAACAGTAAAAGTTATATTTCATAATGGCATTATTCGGTTGTGTTCATAGAAACACAAAATAATGAAAAAAGGTGGAACAGATAGTACTTGATTTTCTTTAATGCGGGAATTGTCTGAGTGTAGTGGGGAATGACTGAGTCACTCGCTGAGCGGTTTGAGTGGTGGTGGGGGAGGGTTGAGCTCAACACTGATCGATATGTAAACATTACTTCAAATACTACACTACACCCCCTCGACATGACCAGCAACAGCGAAAACAAGAACTGACACTGACAATAACAGCGGACACACTACAACCACAATACGACAGTACATCGGCAATGGTATCAACGTCAATGTCTTAGACAGCTAGAAAGGCCATTTTATTTTTACAAAAAGGAAATCCTAAAATAAACGAAATAATAGTTATTTACAGGTTTATAAAACTTGAATGTAGGTCCAACTGAATGAAGTAATTATAATAAACTGTAGTTTTCACAGTCTTCTGTCACCTCTCGCTAGTTTGTTCTTTCGGTTTCGGTGTCCCATGTGCCAGATTGAGTCACACTGCTACTGATGATAGAGGGCAGAAGTTGTCACCGGTTGTTCACTAGTTGCTTATTGTCAAACAAAAAAGTGAGTGAATATTCACTCATTCAATATAATGGAGCTATAAGAGAAAAGTGAAATTCGCAGGAATATTACACGTGTGAATATTATAATTTCCTCTCATTGCTTCGTAATTATATCCTTAATGAAACTTTCGATGGCCCCCTTTCGTCGCCGGCCAGTCACGCCTTCGTTAACGAGTGAAGAAAGGGAGAAACGTCGAAGAATTATGCCACATCATTTTTCAATAAGATTTTCTTTATTATGTATCCCAAATAAATTAAATATACATAATGAAGTTCCTATAACTTAGACCCTAACGCATTCAGGTAGCAGCTACTTACCCTAAACCACCGAATCATAAGCACCTACTGGCATCAGCAGTCCACTTCTTGCACGATGCAAGAAATGGTGACAAAAATATACCTAATATATGCGGTGAAAATCGATACAAATTTCACGCACTTGGCGAACGTACCACTTGAATCGGAGCGCTGATATGTTGTTTTAGGACGTTTACGTTTAAACAAACTTATAGTCAGGCCTGGTTAGATGTAAAACCGATTTGGATGAGGAGTATTAAAATTAATGAGGTTTATTGGGAATGTGACTCTTTCTCTAAAGGGGCGTTCATAGACGTACCCCAGTAGGGTACTTCCTTTACCTGTTTGAACCATCAGTTTTGTACCGATACCAAAATATCAACATTAAATTCATTTATAAATAATGAATTGATATATATAATATGGCATATATAATATTTTCCTAGACACCATTATGACTCATTATACTCGATTTTAAAGCCTCTAAACTCCATTACTCGATTCCATAAGCACTACTTTTTCGCACTTAGGGGTCAAGTTATAATTACACCATAGACAATTGGATTTTCAACACTTGAACACATAGTAGTAAGAAGTAGTAAAAGCAACAGAAGTAGTAAGATCACACTTTGCTCTTGTGAGGATCATCACCTCCACTTTGAGTCATGTTTTGTAAATGGGATGTGCTCCTCCCATTTTACTTCTTTAATATTATACAAGCTTTAAAATTTATGTTTTTAAGCTTTCAGGAAGCAACAGAGAGAGAGACAGAAACCCAATCTGAAGCGTAAATGTAGACCAAAGGAGAAATATCAAAACTGAATATGCATTGGAAATAATCAGGAATCGTTCATAAGGTTTTCTATTTGAATCGATTGTGCCTATTCCGAAGCACAGAAAAACTATTTTTACCTGTAACGGTATTTAAACAAAGAGAAGGAGACCGGGGGAACCCGGCTTTTTTGTGTAGTGTACAGTGCACAGGCAGGGTAGCAGACGGCCCGCTCTTACCCCGTCTACCTGCTTTTCTCTGGGACAGTAAACCTACTGGGAAAACCATTTTTTAGTAAAACACAAAATTGTTACGCATCAAATCAGATTACTCGGATAATATATTAATCTATCGCGCGCATAATAACTTTGAAATTATTAATAATCTAATCCTAATCTACTAATAATACTTTCATTAACTAATTACCGAAATTAAGCCAAAATAATTCTTGAAATAGTACAGAAATATTTTCTCCAGTCCATTAATCACCTATCACCTTACCCTTGTTTCTGCACAAAGATAATATCTTAGACAGTAACTTTCCTTTAAAAAATCGAAGCCCTTTTGTCCAATATCTAAAATTATTTCACAGGCTAAAGTGCTGTTCTTAAATGGTAAAAAAAACTCCTTAACGTACAAGACGTGTTGTGATAGGGAGCCGTTTCAATATTTGTACTGTATTTAACTGTTTGGGCTAAATCGGAAGTCAAACAGAGAGTGGGAGGGCGGCACAAGAGCCGGCTAGACATTGCCTCGAGGTGTCGTCCCGGTAAACACTTCCAGCCTTCCGCTGGATAAACACTGGCACAATTTAGAGTTATGTCCAAAGCCAAACGTGGTCAATGGAGCACATATTGAAAAAGAAAGCCTACTGTGCTTCATCTCATAATATAGCTGATACAAATTGTAAATGAGGCTCAAAATCGTTCCAATACCGTAGTAATTTCTTTTGACTTGAAGCAGTCTATTTTATAACAGATTAGCGCATAAGCCCGGATTAAATTGGTTAAGTTAATTGGTTAATTAAATTGGTTGTGCAGCGGAATTTATCTTGATCCTAAAATCATGTTGGCACAGAATTACGTCGATATAGTAGAGCTGAGCATTTTATCTACAGTCAAATTTCTAAAATTCACGCCTCTAAAAACTCATCCTGCGGCAGATGAAACGAAGGATACGAGACAGGAAATTGCACGGATAACACTAATTCCGACCGATGTCAACAGTTGGGAGAGCGCACTTGAGGGCCAAGGACCAAAACTGTTCAACAGAAAAGGTGGCTTCAAACATGGCAACCAGAGTGCCACAACAAGTGGCACTTGTGACAAGGTCCAAGTTCAAGCAGTTAAACTTGGAAGTTCTTAAGCACCAAATATACACTTCAGACTCTCACCACCACTGACTGAATTTTCGTCTATCTCTGCAATATAGTATGAATACCTGTATATTCATATGAACTGCATTATGATAAGATAATTGCTAACATTTGGATAATCATAGATTCATGATTTTAGTTTTGAACATTTTTTTGTAAATGAATAAACAAAGGTCTTAAGATATATATAATGTGCTGTCTTTTAATATTTTCTGTTTTTTGTTATCATTACTTTATCTTTACTAACGATTTATTTTAACAGCATAGGAATGGGCACAGTTTTCGATAGGGGTACTTATAAAATCTATGCAGATGAATTCAATCAAGTCATAAGAGGTTTTGATAAAGCAACGTAGAATATAAAATGTCGCAAATTTAGTGTGGAAACCAGAGGGTGCACCAGGGGGGTCTTACCCAAATGGTGGCAGATACACTGGAAATGTTTAAAAGGGAGAAAATCGCGAATGATTCATCTATAAAGTATCATCTATGTATTATTTCGCAATTTTTAGATCGTTTTAGCCTATTGATGTAGATTTTATCTTCCGAATTTTAAATAAAATACATAACAGCACCAAATTGACCGCTTCGTGATCCCATAAACTGCCTGTTATTCGGTACTGTAATTGTATGTCGGACAGGTGTATTTCTGTTTATAGCCAGAATAAAGGAGAGAAACTAGTAATCCTGCATCGAGAAGAATGTTTCGGTCGGGTATGCGTAGTGGGCAGTGGGGGTTTCACTGACCTACATAGCAGTGTTCGCTCAAGGAGACACCGGCCAGCCTCAACCTCCACATCCACCTCCACCTTAACATCACACTCAATTCTAAATCAAAACATCCATCCACTGTTATTTATTCGCACATATTATTACAGGAAAGACAGTCGGCCAAAAGAAAGAACCAAAGGAAAGACGGGTTTTCTCCAACTTTATGAGTTATGTGAGGTATTATCAACTCTCAACTGAATGTAACCAGGGTTGCTAACACAGTGATTTAGTTAAAATGTTGACGTAAATTAAAAAACAAGAAACAGCTTTCCGAAATGTAAAAATTAAAAAGTCTACAATAAATTAATTCATATTTTTTCCATTCGAATTGTCCTTAATTGGAACCCCACGATAGATGATCATTACCAATGTACAGTACAAAACATAAATCGTAACTACGTTCATTATGCAAACGCTACCATCTAACAGTTCCTACTTCGTTGAAGTCATTTTAAAGGCATTTTAAACCAGCCTAAAAATAATAATTAACTCTTTATTAAATTTGACTACTCTTAGACAAACAGAACGACTTAATAATATCCAGTTATGTATCAACAAATATATTTGTCCACATGGTTGCTTTCCTAATACGTGTTTCCAGACTAATTATTTAAGTTAGTTCGTTACATCGTAACGAATGTTCCCTCTGCTCGGGATTTCCGTGGACAATAATACCAGTGGTAGGTGAAGTGGAAAGCGTGTGTTATCAGCGCTGAAATAACGGCCACAAGGCGACATTAGTGAGCATTGGATCATTAATGCCTGTTGTACGGTGAACCCTCCGTTCCAATAACATTTAGTGCAGTGCTAATTGGCGACAAAAAGTGAAGTGTTAGGAGAAGTGGGATCTTGGAATGTATGAGTGAGTGAGTGAAAGTCAAAGTGCAGTCCTGCGTGCTTTCAGTGACAGTATTTTCCTATAGCAAGCAGAGAGAAGCAATTCTTAATTTACTTCACAGATATTTCAAATAATGGTTTACATGAGCATAATGATACCAACATGAGGGGATATTTGTAAATGTGTAAATTGTAAAATGCGAGCAAAACTGGAGCTATATAAATATTCAACATTTATAAAAATGTTCTTGGTATTAACATCGCTTTAAATTTTGTTTAGCTTTCGATATCCTAAAGGAGTACACGCACGCACGCGCACACACACACACACACACACATATATATATATATATATATATATATATATATATATATATATATATATATATCAAAGTTGGAAGAGGAATTTTTATGTTTACAGCCCAAGAGGCTGAAGGGTTACCGCCTTAGATTCGGCAGGGGGATAGGAGCACCGAACATAGCCTCAGGTCAGTCTCTTCTCCCGGCATATCATAGAAAGATCTGAAACTGTATTATTTGCGTTACTGAATTATATTTGTTGTTTTTTTCAAGTGACATCTGTATCTCGTAATAACCAGTAATGACTGGTGTCGAAACCCTAGATCTTTAGATATGGAGCGGCAAGTTCTTTTCTATTTCAATCGGTAACAAAGTGTAGAATTTATTATCATTAGTTCATTCCTAGTTTCGCAGTCTGCCTTTGCTGCGTTGTTTCTCGCTTTGAAATAAACTTACTCTTAAACTTTTAAAATAAACTAGTATGGATGGAACCAGTCAGATTTCGCGAAAGAATTTTGTTTAATTCAAATAAAACAAAAACCATATTTTTGAAACGAATAAAGTTGAAGCGTAACCAGCTATTATTCTGATTAACAGACATATAATAACGTTTTGAAAATAATAGATTACATATTTAGGTTTTTGCAATGCTCTTGGAAGAAACGACCATGAAGGTGGCGCATACCCATTGGGGCGATAAGGGCTAAGGAGGGCTTGTAAGTGGCAGTGAAAAGCGCAGAATTCCGGCGGAGAAAGTTAAGATTTTTTGTAACCCCACCCCGGGCTTCTTTGTAAAACCGCCTCGTCCAATGAAACAATCCGCGCGTCTCCAGATCTGATATCGGAAGCTGAAGCTCAAGTTTCGACTAAAACCGGGACTGGCACAATTTAGTGGGTGGATTGGAGGCCAACTAACGGTCACTTTAATAACCCTCTTGTGTCTACGTCTAACTGTTTGTTGTACCTTGCTCCGCCCGTCCTGATCGTCCCGCCACTATCCCACCTCCGTATAAAATCATACATCACGCGAGAAGTCACCGAATTGAGTTATTAAGATCCGGCGTTGAGGTCCGCCGCAGTCTGAAATATCGTCCATTCGGTCTCCTCTTGCTTGTCAGATAGACACCGAATTCCTCTACCGATGAAGCATCCTGGAACATCCTGGAACAATTGAATAATCGCATTATTTTCGGAATGGAGCTCATATAATTGCAGAACAGTCATTAGAACATCGTTGATTTATTAGACGCCAACTGGATTTTTCGTATATTAATGGAGGGATAGAATTTTTAGTAAAAAAAAACTCCGCATACGGTAATTGTCTGCCTTCAGAGCTTCTGTGAATAAGAACGCCTCTATCCAGAACCGACGGCAAAATAAGGGTTCTATTATGGCCGGGGTATCGGTGACGAAGCTCATTGTTTCGGAGGGAAATTGGCACGCGGGAACTCCCGGAGGTGGTGGAGGACCGTTTGTTTCCATAGCTATCATACAGCGGTATTTTTCATTAGTCTGTTTTACCATGTGATCATGTAGAATAACAGAGCTAGACGGGATCTGACATTCATCAGAGATTTAAAAAAAAAATTATACTGAGAAAATGTAAGATAGCATAGGGGAACTGTTATTAAGTAAGAACTTTTCTTGAAGAAATGCGGTTGTGTGTACTAAAATCCAATTTAGGTGAAATACAATTCGATAATATCCTAGGATAAAATAGAATTTTTGCAACAGCACTGGCATTTATAAACACTCAATCACATATACAAAACCAAATAATTTCTGTCTTTCAGAATATTTGGATCACTGAAGAATTCGCTGACAGTGTTTCCTTTCCTGTATAAAATTTTAAATTCACCGTCATTTCTGCCGAATTCAGTATTATGTCAAGCACATGTGTCGATTAGTCCGTTTTTTGCTTTGACGAGTATCGCTTAGAGGATTTGTGTTGGTGTGTTATAGGACAAAGAGTGTAAAAGAAGGTTGAAAATCCTGTTATGGCTGCACCACAGTAGCACTACTGTGTTACTCACTGTGGGCAGACGCTAAAATAACCTGTAGAAATATGCACCTTTCAAGGGATAAATACAAATAATCTCGTAATTTCTTTCCACAGAATTAACAAATATTGTGTTTGTCGGTTCTATTTCCCCCGCTGAAGCTGTAAGGCTTCTTACTACCGAGCGAGTTTACTTGGTCGGAAACCGCTTACAATGAGTCCAAAGGCTTACATCTTCCTCGATTCACTCTGTCTACTGAAAACTAAGATCGTGGTTAAATTATTCGATCGGTCTCCGTAGCAACGCCAAGGTTCCCACGATGGAGTAGATCGTTGTCCATGGGAAGACAACAGACCGCAATCCAATGGTTCACCAAAAATCTCTCTCGCTCCAGGTTAGCTTATACTTTTCAAATGCTGCGCCGGATTAGCTTGTGGAATTGAAGTCCACGCTGAGTATAAAAGAGCAATCGATACGCTGAGCTCCCCCGGTTTACCCCCGCTTACCGCCCGTTCAAATACATATTCATTCACATGATATTTACAATACATTATAGGTAGTTCACCCATATGGCTCAGGTGTTTAAACCCATCATTGAAGATAGGGATTCTTTTTATTTTAATATATATTACATTGTATTACTAATAAAATAATTAAGTACTTTCTTCTGATAATACCTTGTGCACTAAATCGTATAGGTAAATATTTTGGGGGCATAAAAAAGAGCACCTTTGAAATTTCATTAAATCGGGAAGTAATTTCTATCTTATAATTATTTTTATAACGATATCGAATGAATTACCAGATTTAATACGGTAAAATTAAATAATTACCAAATCTTAATAGAATGCCGAATATTTACCGCAAAGTTGAGAGGAATTATAAATATCGTTACTTTGTGAAAACCAATGTCTGTCTGGGCACTGAGAGGTTTCTTGAGATCAAATTGATTTAGGGCAAAATTCCGAAAATAATTTACCCTCAAACTCCAGGGGGGAGGGGATTAATAATCAAATAATCGCAATTCAAACATATTTTCATCCGTGAAAAAATATGTCCATTGAAATGCTGAGCACACAGAGATGACTGGATTAGATGGATAGATGAATCTCACTTTTACATGGTACAACCGAAGAAAAATAAGTAGGAAAAACGATACCATTTATAACCACCTAGAAATTTTTATTTTATAAAATGTCCGAGTAAATTTTGTTTAAATCTGGTATAAATCTTGATACATAGTTTTAAGTTAAACAACAGGCTACATTAATATTCTCCCTAAACCGGATTCAAAACTGCTCCTGAATTTTATAAGAAATGAAAATAGCCGCTGTTCAATGGGCCGTTTGAAGAACGCCATATTGTATTGGATATTTAGAATAGGGTGAGTCGTAAGGTTATTTTGATCGCTTCCGCTGTGCGTTGCGTTGATGATGAGCGTCTGCGCCAGCGTTAATTGAGGACGACGTCCCAATTGCAAAATTAGTTTAAGTCCGCTACGTCTACTCTCAAAATTGCGCCGTATAGATTCATATTTTGGTGGGAGTGCGGTTTTCGCTGGTGCCCTGCCAGAAGCAGAATAAAAGATTATTATTATCGGCAGTAGTATTATTATTTTTGTTTGTGAAATCGGAGTAACTGGAGGATGTTACGTGGTGGTGGCCGAGCCTGCTTTCTCCTCTCGGCTGAGCTTTCACCAGGAGTCAATGATCTACCTGTCACTGCTCTGTCTAAAGAACCATGTTCTCGAACTAGTTGTTTACTTCAGTATTAATACTCATTTAACGAAATACATATTTTTTATGTAATCCCATAATCGTGATGCTACGGTAGCATATTAGCACCTACATTACTTAGCAAATGCAATAAACCATGATTCAAAAGAATAAAGTGCACTCGCAATGGTCATGTATACGAGTACTTCTTCAACCAAAGATAAGCAGACCAAGATTGATAACAGAAATATACCTTACACTTTAAATAACAAACATTATTTAATTTCTTTATGTAATAAATAATGTAGATATCTTCCTTGAAAAGACAGGAAAAGGGTGTCCATGCCTCCTGCTTGCTTGCGTTTTACTGAAATAGAGTTATTTTAACGAACAGGATAGATATTTACAGGGCAGGATATTTATTGACTTTTTTATATTACCTTTAGTAGGGAAAAATAAATGTTCAGAGCCGTTACTGGGAAAAGGGATCATTAGTCGTTTAATTTTCTGTCTGGTCTTATTATTTGATCCTAATATAGACCGATTTCTTCTTCTCACTAGTACCATTGCGATGGTACTAGTAATACATCAAGGGTAGAACTTGGTGGTTACCGGAAATCAATGAAGCAACCTGTCCGCACTGTCACTTTGAATGTTTAATAAAACCAGCTTTATACTTCGCTAGAAACCTGAAATGCAGAGGGATATTGAAACATTTCGATTAAATTGGAAAACTTCCCCAAGAAAAAATATACGTTTTAACTCTTTCCACAGTTGTCATTTAATTTGATTTTCTACTTATACTAATAAAGGGTGTTAGTATAAGCCCCTTATACTAAAATAAAACAAACTTTTATTTTAATTATCTCTCTTATACCTAAATTACTCCCAGCATATTATAGTATTGAGCTTGGCCATATTTTGCTTATTTGTTAAAAGTTATGTTTAAATTAAATACTTCATATTTTAATGAAAAAACAGACATATACAAACAGACCACAATCAACACACGTATTACGCGTAGCCTTCCTTACAAGGAACGATTAACCTAATCGTTTCCTATGCGGAACTGATTATTCCGTTGTTACTCTCATCCATCGATTATAGTATCATGCATTATGTTCTTATTCACATCAATTAGACGTCAACAGCCTAATGTCATTATTATTATTTTTCTAAACACAAGAACACACTGAGGGAATTCAGTCAACCCGCTAATGCCAATTATGGAGAAGGTTAACGTCTAGCACTGTTAAAAAAAGAGCCTCTATAAATAGACCCATTTACAAGTTTAAATTTAGTTCTTACGGTTTAAAAATACCTCGGCTCGATTCTTTATTAAGACTCTAGGTTAAGAAGGAAGGGGGCAGAAGCGATTTTTAGAGCTGAGCTAATTAGGAACAGGCGCAGACGCGTATTAACCCCTGCAAGTGAATTACATTTGGCGGACCCTTTAGATCATATATGAACAGGGATTTGGCTCAATATTTGTAGCAAATATATTCCACTCCAACAACGAGTGTTGTTTCAAGCTCTCACGGAAACCTCCCTCACCCACTAATATCTTCATTCATACATTTTTTGTTTCCGCTAAACAATGTATGGATTGTTTTCGTCAAACAATGTATGCATTGTTTCTGGCAAACACTATATGAAAGTAGTATGTGGTCGGGACGCATTAAGCGACATACAATTTTTTCCCGCGTTTCTTCTCACTGAATTCTAGATCTACCTCGTATGCATCGATTAGATTCCATCTTCTGCTATCTAAAATCTACTGCGTCCGACAGAGTAATACGTTTCAATTTTGCGATACATTTCAACCAAAAGTTAATATTTTCGAACGGGTGTCATATCAAGATATTATGCAAGTATAGTCTGGGAAAACAAATGCAGCGGCGTTAACTATTTGGATTTACAATATTTACTTTCCACTGTGACTGAGTTTTGGAAAAATTGTTGATTACAGTTTCACAACAGGTTGTTGGTCATTTTGAGTCTGCACAGCTTCTCGCCGGCCCCACCATTAGCGCGGTATAATCTCGATCGCGGTATTATTTTGGCCGACTGTACACTTGGGACAAGCACTGCTTGTTAAACTATAAAGCAGGACCCATTTGTTCCAGCCCTCTCGTCCTGCCAATATTACGCTGACTGACTTACATGATGGGGAAGGTCCTGCCGTTGTTGGTTTGGTAGAATAAACATGTCATAACCTGTCACTGCACTCATGACGTCCAATGGTGGATTAGGGTGGGAGAAGAATGCTTTCACCTCAATTTTATTTTACAAATATAGATAGATTATTATGTTCCTTCATTTCACATTTCAGCAATTACACTTTTGAAGGCAGGATAAAGGCTTTCATATCAAATTATCAAAATAGCCTCAGGGCCATAGACCTTACCTTGTCATCTTAGTCCGATTCGTTTAACTTAATAATAATAACTCTTAGAGATAATAACTCTCTTAATTACACAAATGAAAATTAGGAAACGTCCACACATAATAGAATAAAGTAATTATCAAGGAAATAGGACCCACTATATAAATTATCACTTAGTTATTAGTAAATCATTAAATACTTTTTGGACTCTAGTTTTGAGCAGTAATCGATACTTTCACCAAGGTCAGACCAATGAGTCAATATGTGAAGAAAGTTGAATAATCCTTGAATTGAAAGTTAGATTGCGAATATCTTCGAGTTCCATCGAAAAATATTTTCTACACTCGAAAAATCGAAACTCTATATTATAATTGTTTTGTTAAGCTATTACTTTTGTTGCATATTCTTTGTATAATGAGATTTCAATTTTTAAAACACAGTTATGATCATTCTATTAACACATGCTGATTCCAAACAGAATTCTATAGGTGGGCTGCCCTTAGGCTTCGCGCCTTGTGCGAACGAATTGTATTACCGATACATAAACGCTGTTTAGTGTTAACAAAGGCATAGCATTTTGTTCCCCATATTGGTCAATCTTCAGGAGGGTGACTGAAGGGAACTGGAGGGGGAAGAGGCGGTCTAAGGGACTAGGGCGAGAGGACGCTCTAACGCGCAAATATTTGTACGACGTATCACAAGACCGCAATATATTGCGCATATGAAATGCTTCCTCTATCTGAGCTGCCTTCCTTATTTAAGGAAAAGTAGAAAACAAGGTACAAAATCAAATAACCTCTTAACTGATTGCATTCGAGTTAAGATTTGTTTAGGAACGAAGCAGTCTGGAAACAGGCATCTATGTCCAGTGCGGGTTGGCGGAACATTCCCGGGCGTATACCTGGCCTCCTTCAACCCCCTTCGTTACCGACCGACAGCAAAAATATACCTACTACCTACATTACTTTAAATTCCTTCGTCTCGATATTATATTATATACAGTCTTCCATTCTCTTCGAGTTAAGTTATGCATATTCCGTTGGATTTATGTTTCTACAAACTGTTTGTTTATTAATTCTAAATAAGTGGCGCAACACTGAAAAATGAATTCCTTTTCCGTTCTCATTAACTTGTATCACTGAACATGTTTATTCTTGCTCACCTCATCAGTCGGTTACCATTACTGTGCCTAAACGAGAAGTGCTGAATTAGTACAGCGCAACTGATGTAGAATTTCTCTCGAATGAGGAGTCAAGGCTTCTGTAATGATAGTCAAGCTTAGAGGAGAGGTCGAGGATAAATCTCAGGAAGGATTATTTCAAGAGGAATAATTTCGGGAAGAGAAAGGTAATAGGGCAATGATCCTTACAATTTGCAGTATATCGGGATCCAATTTGTTAAAAAGTGGCTATTACATCGGGCGGCCAACAGTTTATGGAGTCAACGGTGTGTATTAGAGTGGGCGAGATGTGTGCGGAGTGTCGTGTCGAGCGTATTGATTGTTAAAGCCAGCCGGGGAGGCCGAAGCCCCACCCCCTCACTCTCCGCTCGAGCACACCAACCACCCTCACTCTCCTCCTCACTCTCACTTTCGTTCCATCCCTCCTTCAAATATCCCCCCGGTCGCCTCCCCCTCGCTCCTATCAATTACTCACTCGCCCACTACGCACTACGCGCTACGCGCTAGGCACTACGCCGAGGCCTCCTCCTCCGCATGATTCATCCTGTCAGTTTAATGTCCCTTTCCGGTCTGGCGGACCCAATACAGTAATTGCGTGGACGACTTACGACGTTAATACTAACGGTGTCTCAGTTCTTCCTTCGGTATATTTCAATCGAGCCATTTTAGACAGTTCGCAATTAATAATAATTAATTTCTTATACACACGCTTGTAATTTAAACAAATTAGTTACTATGTAATGATTAATATTATATTGATCTTATACCGTAATTAGAGAGAATAAAATCTAAAATGTTTGATTTAAGGCATTTGTCTGTTTGGGGAGCAGCAATAGTATAGAATATTATCTCGGCGGAGTTATCGCGCGTGTGATTTGGTCTTAAACTAAACCTTACATATAGGACAAGGCATGAATAAAATTTTAAAATGTATTAAAATATCGCATCTTTATATATATGTATCATACGTAAAATTACGTATATAAAAGTAATAATGGTACATACAAGTGTCATGGCGCTCAATAGGATGTGCGTATTATTCGGTGATTTGCCATCAGCCGCTAGTATTTCCACTGTCGCACATCCGCCACAAAAATGAGCTCAATAAAAATCAGGTTGGAAACTTCTTTTCGGCCAACCCACTGCCCTGGAAATGCGTTGCGGTTGCTTTTATAACTAAATTCTCCTGCCGTTCTCAACTCCTTGAAATAGAAGTACGATTTTACATGTTAAATAGTGTATTATGTTAAAATTAACGTAGTCTGCTATCTACATTTCGGGATGAATTATTTCACTAAACTGAACCGACTTCCTGGGACTCTAAAACAACCAACTCCAGTAATGGATATTGTTAAACAAATCAAAACTAGATTTCTGTGAGTACTTTTTCCTGACATTATATGTAATGTTGTACATTACGTATTGTATACATATTCAGTCAGGTTTTGATTGAAGAAGCGCAGGAGAGAGATGATGCCGGGCTGTTGAATGAAGAGGTGCGGACAGTTAATAATCGGCGTTGGAATGGGGAGGGGAAGGGGAATTAATAAAGACCCTTCATCCCCATCCAGCCGCCCTCCACACTATTCATACAAGTATTAGCACGAATTAATGTGTAAAGCCAGGCTCGAGTAATCGCCTCCATCGATGGAACAGATATGAAATCTCCATGCTTAACTGGTAAAACCAGCATACTGTTAGCGTGATATCTTTGCGATCTCGTATTGACGAATTTTGGGTTAATTTCCGTTCATTCCGGAAAATTCCCATGGATGCCTCGCTAAGACGAAACGGAACGACGGATTTGAGGCATTTAATGAAATTAGATTTCACTGAAAATTTAAGTGAGCTTCAGAGATGGTTGCCGAGAATTTAATGTATATTATCTTAATAGTATCACCTTAAGGTATACCTTAATAGTATCACGATGAACAAAGTAAATGATATCAAAGAATTCTGAGTGTCGAACAATTCATAATAATCTTTGGATAGTAAACTATTTGATTCAAAAACGATTGTCAGAGTTACAGAGCAAAATGTGACAGACTATTGTTTACAGATTCCACTATCATGTTAGTAATGTATCGAAGTGTAATTTCTCGCCACCCTTTATGACCAAATCAGTTAAATGGAAAACATTTACTGTGTTAATAGTGCAAAGGAAAACAGAAATTTTCTTGAGATCGGGAGACCGATATAGAGTGCATAGGGCCCAGGTAGGGTTCAGGTGCAGGTAGAAGTTGGCTGCACCCCCCTCTCACCCCTCCCACCCAGACACCCACCAATGTCACCGGTATTTTTCCATTCAGAGCTCGTCTCCTATACCTCAGGATCTCGTATAAATAACTCCAATATCAAAGTATAAAACACAAATAAGGGTTTCCTCATTCTTTCGTTTAGGAATTTCGTATTCTCGACGCTATTCTTCATATTTTAAAGTGGTAGGTGGTGGTAGAAGGGTATAATATATGTCATTCACGATATTCACTATTGTTTTCACTCGCTAATTTGATACTTTCCTAGACCGATTTCGGCTTCTGGCCTACTGACAATGGGGATAATCGAAACCGGTCTAGCTTAGGATCAAGGTTCATTCTGGCTGCTGGTTTCACCCCGCGAACCTTCGTTAGGGTTACGAAAGTTTCCGAGCAAAGCACTGTATTCTCTGTCCCGTCACCTGTAAGCGTTCGTTTTGTCTAAAGGCGATTGGTGATTTACGAACGTTTGGAATACTCATTACTGCCGTTACAGTAGACCGATTCAGCTCCTCGCCATCTTCAGTAGCCTTCCGCTGGCAGATTAGTAAGGCGCAACAGAGCAGACATAATGGGATTAACTGGGTACACTTACGGTGTATTTTTCTGGTTTTGTTCGATTTTTCTTTATATATACGGTGGAAATATGTGTTATTCATTCTTTTTAATATTAGTCAAATTTCAATATGCTTATTTGGAGATCATACGTATGAATCTTTGGGCGAAGTCACGCTGAGATTTCCTTCTCTCGAATAATAATATCTGGTTTTACATTGTGTCTTGAAACAATATGCAATAGCTATTAATCAGAAACTGGGAATGCTGTCCGTTTACAGTTCAGACCATGGTACGTAAAGTTTATTTTCAAAAAGCGATTAAAAATATATTTGTCAAGAAGGAATTGACGCAATATAAACATTCAAGAAGATGGAAGACAACTGTGTAGGTGACCGCGAGCAGTGCCGTGGAGGGGGGTCATTTGGCAAAGGCTCCATCCTCGGAGTACCGGAGTTCACCTTGCTTCTGACCAATCAGACTACACGTGCATTTAACCTCACTGTCTAGACAGGCTACCACAATTTGATGTATAATTTCTAATTATTTATTACCTCATAATGAATGCTATATTTACCTATATTGTTACAAACTCTATTATTATAAACTGTTTTATTATTCCTGCAATTACTCTTCTTTTGATTGTTTAGTCATGTGCAACTTTCTCGCCGTTGTCAACAGAATTCTTTGTTAATAGTCTAAATAATTCTAAATGAAAGCTCTTAGACTATTGTGGAATTGATGTAGTGGTATTACCGAATAGCGAAAACAATAATTTAAATAAATAAATTTCTCGTAATATCGTAAATCAGATATTATCCGAACCTGTGAAGGTTCGTGCAAGAATTTCTAAATTAATTATATATTAACATAAATCCGCATGTATTAGTTCGTTATACTAAAAATTCTGGTATACCAACAGAATAAACTGTTTCTATCTCTTACCTATTCAGTTTAACAAAAAAAGGAAAATTAAAAATGAAAAGTTATCGAAGTCGTGCCCAACATTAATAACAAATTTATACTGCACCGGTCAATCGGGTAGATATTAATAATAAAATAATAACTCATCTGTTCTTCTGTACACGATTCAAAAACTAAATATAAATAGGTTATGATATTTTGTTCGAGGTTAAATATTTAGTGGGAGTGGAGGCGTGTGGAGTTGTCGTGTCCTCCCCTCTAGAGCCGCTCCGTCCCCCTCCCACCGTCTTATTTAACCCCCGTTCCGCTCTCACCCGCCATTATTGATTCCGTTTTGTTTGCTGGCTCCGGTGGTAGCGGCGGTCGTGCCCTATGGTCTTGCTCTAATACCTCCAAAACCTCTGAAACAAGCCGCAGCGTCCGCTCACGTTTCGGTCCGCCGTAAATCGTAGATAATCTCTACTAATTTCAGCGGTAAGCTAAAGACCTTCGGTAGAACCTCTTATTTTTATAAATTCATCTTCCACCGTGGTACATTCATGAGTAACATCCAGCCGCATAAAACAGATGTGAAAGCTGGTACTGTTGTCGAACGGAGGCGCGAACAACATGGGCATTGATTAATTTCAAGAAGTACGAGATTGATAGCACTACGTAATAATATTTTATTATTATTAAACCTTATTCATTTTCTGTAAATATTTGTATTAAATTGTCCTTATAAAAGGGAAATCATTAATTTTTCTTGGTTTATTGTGATTTTCAAAACCAGCTAAAATATTGTAATTGAGGACAGCTGTGTTAAAATATTTGGGGAAATGAGAGAAGTTAACGAATAAATAATTATAATGACTCCCTTTGCACATGATAACCTATATTGTTACAACAATACTGAGTGTTGGACAAATATAAAGTCAAACATTCTCAAAAACGAAGTCGTTTTACGGTCCTCAATGTACATTACCTGCCTTCACGTTGTTCGTACGGGCCTGCAATGAATTGTACGTAGTTGATGCTATCGGCGAGGTAGGTCGCCGAAGTAGGATTTAACAGGAGATTGGCTAGAAGAGAATCCGTCCGCCCTGCTTTCTCTCCCGAGGAGTCCGACCTGTAGTTCCGGTACGCCTAGCGGTACACTAGTAGTTTACCTCAATATCATTATAACCGTCCTTGCAGCATCAAAGAATACAAAAAGAATCTTTTTTGTGTTTACAGCCTATAGTCGAAGTTAGCTCTAAAGAATCGTTTCTTTTAGTTCCAGGGCTTGTTGAATTCCAAAAATATAAACAGCAAGCGTTATTCTTAAAATATTTTGACTATAGGATGAGTACGAACGTTAGAAAATTAAAAGATACAAAAATATCAATTCTAATTAATGTTCAAATATTAAAAAACAAGAATATTGTATCATCTTGGATTTAGTGAACATTTCGGATCACTAAGCATTTAACTGTCATAAATATATGTATACCTCCATATATATATATATATATATATATATATATATATATATATATATATATATATATAGTTTTGAATTTCGAGACGAGTATTACACTAACAACAACAATTATGATTATAGGAACATTAGATACACACACATATATTCATAGACATATATTTACAATATATGTACGTGCGCATCCATACGTAATATCTATGAAACCACGGTTAAATTAAACTGATGTTAAAACAGAAGATTTAAATGGAAGAATTTTTTTGAGGAGTCAGTAGCGGATGAGGTCAAAGTTGTTAGAGCGGGAGCTGCCGGGGCGATTGACCCCAGCAGGAAGCACAAGCACATCCTTCCCAAAATTGTATTTACCTCAAGCGAATCCATAAGCCATATGAATGTGAACTAATTACTGTGACTACATGGTTCTTTCTCGCGATGCATTTCTTCGTGATAGGAGCATAAAATTTTTTTTTTATTCTGAATGAAATTAAACTAGGGGTTCCTCTGCCTAAAGAGGTTTTTGTTAGACCAATTATTGTCAAGCCTCAAATAGGGAGGGAGAGAGGGAGGAATGTGTATGGCCTTACGTGTTTGGGAGTTCGTTCCACGATCCAGAGGGACCGTAAGCCGCTAGTCTGGGTTGGTAAACTGAATGAGACGCCTGCGCTGATCACGTTGAGTAGAAGAAAATCTCGGCGGCGTACGACTTTATGATCCGGCATACTAAGGGTTCGGAGAACGTAGTGGCAGATTGTCTGTCTCTCGAGGAATATAAAGCCGAAGAGCGCACGCGATCGACCAGAGTGGCCGGAGGCGATGCCCCCTCTGCCAGAGATACCTAGCCCTCTTATTTCGATTCTCGAGAAGTACGTTATAATTATTGTCTCGGGTCGAGAGTTTAACAATAGGCGTCTCTGCGAAGCGTTAACGGTGTTATTAATAGGCTGGCTACATTAGGCCGCAAATCCCATGTTGTGATTAACGACTGCACATATAAATTGATTAAAATTGAGCAATGACCTGACGGGCAGGGCAGCGGTGGCTCGTGCCATAGTAGCATACAGTAACAGCATTCATTCCACGACGGGTCAGAGCCCGCACGATTGCGGGGGAGGGCACGGGCGGGCGTGCTAGAGAAAGTAGAAAAGAAAAACAAAAGAGAGGACTGATAAACATAACGAGGGACTTGAGGGAAACCTGTTAGGGCAAATAGGCGTGGGCGACGTGCTCTTCCGTAAGACAGATGTTCGATATCTAGGCCCGATACGGACTTTAGAACGCAACCGAGTGCGGTTGGTAAGAAGTTCGTGTGGAACAAATAAAGATTTAATAAAAAGAATAAATCTTTATTCCGCACAAATTTAATCATGATAATCGATAATAAAATATAATACTCGATATAATATGATAATAAATATTATTAGATTGTCGTGATTAGACTGAAATATCGGCATGGCTGCATATATTGAACAGGGACTATTCAATTTCATGTTTCATGTTTACAGTTAACATGGCTAACCAGCCTGCCGATTAGGCCCCCTCATAACGTATACATATCCGGGACATCAACGAAATGCGTTAATGAATTTCATGCTAGGGTGTAAACTACCGTTTTGTCAAATGTGCCGTGTAATATAGCCAGTTGTGAGAAGTTGATAGTTGCGTGGTGGAAGCTGCACGTGCCACTCAAGCAACCTTGGACAAAGGCCAACACTACAATGACTTGTGAACAAACTGTCCACTGTCCACTTTTTACAGACTATAACATATCATTTTTTCAACTGCAATTATAATATCGTTTTCCCTTAGTAAACGGTTCAAAAACCGGTACATAGTTTTTCTTATGTTCACCGGTGGGATTGTCTGTGAACAGTTTTATTTTAAGAAACTATTATTTACATTCTGTAATTGGGATACTTTTCTGGCAATTTTGGTGTTAATTAGGCCCCCTAAGGTACTACCGCAATTTCATACATCAAATAATTCCGAAAGGTTCGTATATAAATTACAATTCACAGTCGAGACTATTGCCATTTAAATAGTTCAATAAATTATCACAATGCGAAACATATACAGATATCCAAGTATTGCCTTATTTCGAGGAGAACGTAATACCTGAAATTTTCTATATTCCTAATATTAGTTCCATAACATATCCTATAAGTTGCAGATTCGTTGAGTTGGAGATCCCGACAATTCTAATTGTCGTTTATTACGAACTTCATTTTATTAAAACATAGTTAAGATAGTAGGGTGCCTTAGTTATTTTCCTTATTATTTTCGATTGTAAGGAACCCCACGATTCAAGTCCCTATGTCCAGATTGGTTTCAGCGTTCTATAGTAGTAATTTATTATTTAAACGTAGTTTAGATTTATTTTACAAAAATCTAAGTAGCAATTTGCGGACTGCTTGACTTCCTGTCATCTTAATTTCGTGTGATGATTCTCTGTCAGTCTTTTGTCTATACAGAGGCCCAGAAATTTTACATTATTATGACTATAAATGATTTCTTTTACAAATTCCATAATACATTTAAAAGCACGATTTTAGAAATATACATGACTACGCTAAGCATTTAAGTGTAATAAACTTGCTGTGATATGACAAATGTAAATGTGTGCTGTTGATTTCTGTTTGGCTAGGACCCTCGACCCTTTCCAACATTGACATCTCGCTTGTTATAGGCCTTCCCCACCACCGAGTCGCACGTCATGCTTCTTACATTGTCTGTCGTGCTCGGAATCTCTTTCTCTAGTCGGGCCAGGGGTCCCCTGACACTCGGTCCGGTTATTCACCACCGCAGAGAATGTTTTCCATCATCGAGGCCCAGTTCCTTAGTACATGCCTGACAGTCAATCGCGTCGCAGGCGCGTCACGAATACCAGGATAAATTCAAGCTTGAGAACGGTGTCGTTATAGCTTCAGCTGTCGTTTTGTCCATCGACCCACCTCAGTTGACTGGCCCCCAATTCAATTATAATTTGGAAACAAAGTAAGGAAAATCAGACAAATTTATTTTTATACGCAATAAAACAGCTCAAAAGCATTTAATGCGGCTGTGAGATAAATTAACGATTAGCCGTCACAAATGACTGAAAAAACTGCATCTTGATTTAAGGCCCGAAAAATATAACCCGAACCCTATTAACATATAGTAGAAACATGTTCCAATAGACAGCAAATAACCAGAATTAACAGCGTAAACAGGAAAATGAGGCCTTGTCTGTAAATACCTATACTTCATTATGATGTTTCTGATCTATTTGTTAATTCTTTATCCAGTTTTAAATAGAGTTCGGCCCGACATAATTTCCCCTCGCAAACTTTGATCAATTGTCTACCGTGAAAATCAATTTCAGGATTCTGATTTCCAGTTGATTCGAGCGTTGGCGAATTGTTAATGTAGGATTGTTATCTATTACGGACAATGGACTGTGAACTGTGCACACAGCCGAGCGACTGGACAGTTGTGCTTAGTTAAATACAGAGGATTGCCACAATATGAAACCGCAACGTTATCTCCTTTTATTGGTTTCCCTTCCAGTTATCTAATCGCTTATCTATGTTCGTATCCATCTGTCATCAGAGTCTCCTAAATGTATAAGAATATATTTAGCCTTTACGTAAAGCTGCCTTAATATAAAATTAAGATGCCCTGTATGTAACATACTGTATTAAAATGGACACAATGAACATTTCGCTTTGAAATTTATCAAAACTATCGGTAGTCATGCTGGAAGATTACCGTTTATCAGATGTCTAAGTGTTACCGGGATCGTACCTCAATATTTGATACGTCCCCGGATCGGTTTTGACGTAAAGATTTCCAGTGGTTGCGTGAAAAACCACAAAAGGGCGTACAAACTAAAAAATACAAAGGAGCGTTTTTCTTTTATAAAGAGTGATAATTTGACCAGAAAAATAAATACATTTAAGAAATTAGAATAAAATAAAACACAAAAATACAATTATCATATTGTTTTCGTTTGGTACCCATCGGAATTTTGCGTACTATTTGGGTTTTGATACCAATAAACAAATTAAATAGGTAAATGTGGGTGAAGCGGAGAGCGTTTAAGCTCGGTGCAGGGGCAAATTTCAATGTCATGCGTATTGTGGAGCCTAATGGGTGTAGAGCGGTGCGTGCAGTGTGAGACCGACTCCGGCTAGGAGGGCCCAAATAGGAGGACGCAACAGGCGCAGGGTGGAATGCGCGGCGGCGCGGGCCCACCACTATGACGTCACAGCTGGGCATGACCCCGTACGCGTGTGCCGCTCAGCTGACGTCACACTGTCGCCCTTAGTCAATCGGGCCCTCCGCCAAAGAGCGCACGCGCAATCCCATCAGTAATAACTCAATAAAGCCCCCCTCCCCCCCGGCAATCGGCAACCGTACTCTTTAAGTTGGCACATCATGACGTGCGTATGAGTGCTCCCGGTTTATGGCTCATTGTACCTGTCATTAAGATACTTTAAATTTTATTCATCCAGATTCGGTGTTATGTCAACTGAAGGAACAATGAAAAGACAAATTTAAGGATTAAGGGCACATAATTTCATTAGATTGGCTGAGAAAGGATAACATAAATTCATTATATATTCGTGAATATGTTTTATAAAGTATAAATATGGAATTTCAACTTATTAATTATATTTATAGGACAATAATGGACATAAGTGTGAAAAACAAATTCTAATCATCATAGTTGTAGATGACAGTAACGAAAATTAATTAAAATCTTCGGGATTTTGAAAACTAGTTGCCAGTTTGTTTCTTGGTATATTGAACTGCATTTTTCAGACCCTAGTTAAAAATACGACTAGTCCCATTAACTGAAAGAGACGTCTGTGACGTTGCGGTCTATTGGAGGGCGGGCCTGTCGTCTGGGAGAGGTGTACGTGCTCTGAAGCCCGAGAGCGGAAGTGGCCACCGGTCAACTCGGACTGAGGGGGGCCGCTGGTTTTGGCATGGATAGGGGGACGGGGCCGGGGCCGGGGGTGGTGTTCATTGAGTGGGCGCACAATGACGTGACGGGGGCGGTCGCACGGTGACGTCACACTACCCGCTGGAGGGGAGCTTCTAGCCCTCCCTCGGGAGAACCTCAGGCCGGGCTCACTTAGTCCGCGGCTCGACTCTAGCCGCCTAAATACAGTCCGTCACCCCTAATGGTCAGATCATGAATGAGGGAACAAGTGAATCCAATATTTTCCCAAATCTCTTTGCAGGCTGAAACATTGTTTACGTTTAACGAGCGTACTGGGGTTTACGAGCTTCTTTCGTGATCAATTCAAATTAGAAATTGAATGAAGCGAACAGGATTAATTGAAGGGGGATCCTGAAGTCACCGGCATTTGAGATCCGACTCAGTGCTTTGAGCGGCACGGCATAAACGGATCAAGGCATTCCGTCGGTGGATCGAATTTTCATTCAATTATTAGTGAATTGTAATATACGTATTTTATACATTTATATTTTTGTTGTAATATTGAAGCATTCGAATAAATGGACCTAGAGCATAACCACCCGACCTCTTCTGGTTGTAAATGCAAGTGGGCCGTATATCAGTTAGTGAACTCACTCACACATATACACAAATATTCACAGATATTCACAATCTCGAAAGTGAAGCAACACTTCAACATCCCTTAACAGAATACTGGCAATCATCCTACTAATAATTAATTGTTTCAGGAAGGGAGGACGGAAACAACTTTCCTCTCCCGTTAAGCTCGAAGTACATTTAGGGTAGGTTTTAAATGGGTATCGAAGAATTCTCATTAATTCATTGTACAAGTAAAACTTTACAATTTAAAAAACTTTTCGCAGGTCCGACTTTACGTTAAATAGTTGTCATAATAAATCGGCAGTCTAATGCATTTCAGTTACAATATTGTTAGAATAAACGCGATAAAAAAAATGACGATTTATTTCAGAAAATTTCTCACAACCATCAATTATTATATTTGATGCTAAGATCGAATCCATTTTTCAGACAGGAGAGACAATATTATTTTGACTGATTCCTTATTGGAATCCTTATTGGAATTTGACTAAAGGGGTCGAATACGATAACATTGTAGTGAGAGAGAACCCGGATTCCAACGACATGACAGTGTGGCCACCCCCAACTGACCTGTAGCTCAGTTAGATCCTGATAAATTGGTTCGAAGGGGTTAGAGAGGGCCTGGTGCCCCCTCCCGAGGAGTATAATACGAGCGGTGGAGTGAGGCAGGTCGGGTTTGGCATGAGCACTGGTCGGGTGCAGGGGCGGCGCTCGTGACGTCACGGGCCCCCACCAGACGGTGACGTCACCTCGGCCCGCTCCTGCCCACTGGCGATGGCCGCCCCTGCCCGGCCACTGCCTGCACGAGCTAACTTCAACACGTGCTGCACCTTTACACAAACCTCTCGGACCCACACCTCGACACAGCTCACGGTATTACAACCGCCGACCTCAGGTATAACAAAAGAATTATATTACCACGCAAGCAAAATTGAACTTCTTTCCAGGAGACATTGAAATTCCTGGTACAAATATAAGACGGCGGAAGTAACTTGTCATCAACAATAATACATCAAAGAGGATAAAAATTGGTCAATTCGAGATATTTATATAAAATTTATAGTTGTTACATAAGGGTCGAGGGTTGAGAATGTTTTCGTCGATTGTCTTCTATTTCATTTCACTTGCTCGATTTCATGTTTTTTACCATTTCCACAACTTAATTTCTCCATTAACCATTATAGTATTGTAATTGTACTTTACCCATAGGTTAAATGTATTTAAATCAGCTGCTGAATTCATGAGGAAGCTGCCCCGAAGTCTTTAATTCCTACATGACCCTGTATCATTCTATGCTATATAGCAGCCACTTAATACTGCGACAAATGTTGGTATTTTCATGTTCTTTTTATTTCATGGTGTTATCTTTTATGCCTGAATGGACCACTCTATGGCGTTAATAAATCCGTAAACAATAAAACGAGTATAATTAATAACCACCAATGATTGAAGGGGTCTTCCTGGTACCTTCCTCGTGTGACTCAATACAATGCCGTATCTGTCCAGATCATTTTAACACCGCCATCGAAGCCTGTCTGGCCTAGCTGGAATTTTTATAGGAATTATACCTACTAACCGATATTTTCTACGGAACAAGCCGAATGATGTCTGCAGTGAAAGGAGTTGTAGAACACGACGTTTAACCTTCCCCCGAGGTCGAATCCGGCGTCAATCCCCAGGAGAGATAAAAACATGGGAAGTAATTCTCGTCATACAGCTTTCAACACGGAAACAATAAGAACAACAAAATAGATATAAATGAATATAATTAAATATGAATAAACACAAATAATTAAAACATACACGAATAAATAAATAACAAAAATAAATATACTTAATGTCTGTTTTAAAACAAAGGAATCCGAATGGCAACTTTCGCTCTCAAATCTACATTCTATTCATATTACAATCTACATTCTATTCATAACAATATTTGTGAAATATTTCTACAAAATGTATTTCTTTTGCCCTCAATACGTTAATAATAAAAAAGAGTTTAGTGTGTTATTGTTAAATATATATTTCTCTTATTGTTCCATCCCACTCTATTATAAAATCCATTATATAAACAATACTAGGCTAATAAATACACTGCAGGACAATAATCATTCTAAGAACAAATTGTTCAAATTCAGTTTTAATTTACATAGTTGTTTTCGACTTCAGATTTTGCTAAACCAGTAAAAACGTCGGCGATTGAATTCGATTTTACTGTTCGATAATCCGAGGACACCGAGATTTGGAAAGGAGAAGAAACCGGTCCTTGTTTTATGCTCCGGGTGGAAGTGGAAAAGGGCGGAGAGAGCGAGAGGCAGCCATTCTTAATTTAGCCCGTTGGCGACCTCGAGTGAGGCCATCCCGGAGCCAGAGCTCGACCCCCTCCAGCCCCTCTGCGCGTTATCTTCATCCAAGTCGCTAACTCACCTTCTCCCTTTCCACAAGCTCCGGTAGGCTGCCTCGCTGATTAGAATATCAGCCCATTCTCACTATTCTGACAGCTCGCGTTCCCTCCCCGGACGGCCCTATTACCTTTGGACATGTTCTACCTATAATACTGGTTTTGTCTTTTATTTTCTGTCTTCTCCGATCAGTCGAGGCTTTTTGAGACCGAGACATTTTTACGGAACCGTTCGGACAATTCGTAGGAAGGGTTTTTTTTCTCGGCAATCCACTGTAACCAGGCAAGTCGAATGAGCCGAAGATGAAGTAGAGGAAATTATTTAAGAATGTAAGGTAAAAGTTCCATTTTCCAGGGAGTGTTGAGATCAAAATATTCACAAATGCCGCTCGGAAAAGAGAATGAATAAAATTCCTTCCGATCTGCCCATTGTTAACTACCCTTAAGGCATGATCTATCTTCTCTGGACGCTTCCCTTGGTGCATGGATCCGCATTCCAATTCAACTGGAAGCAACACGATTGAGGCAATGCGCCTTCACGGTTGATGATTATCTTTTATCCAAATTCAGTAGCATTAATCTTCAGCTTGCTGTGTAGAAGGACATTATATGTCTGAATTACAAAATTCAATTGAGTGAAGGAGTGGAGCTCCATATTTCATTTATCTAGTTTTCCTGCTTCCCATCTAAAGCACAGTTACAAGGTCGCTACTGTCAATCTCCAGTGGCGAGAAGGCTAGTATATAATAAGAAAGAAATTATGGACGAATAATCTAGGGAAACTCCGACGTAACAGACGATAGCGGCCCGATAAAGTGATGCGGCATACATTCTCTGGTAACGGACCGAATTTTCCCCAATTACAAATTTCAAGGGGAAAAGAATTTCTTTTTGCACAACAAGCACAAGTTTTCCCGTTTGTATATTTCAAATTAATGTAACAAATAATTTGATTATTATTAGGTTAAAGGGGCGAACTCCATGGTTTTGGCGTTGATATTGAAATAAAAATATTTCTCGGTCCACAAGTTGTCCGAGTCATCAGCAAATGTTGTGAGAGGTTCGTTCAAGATTATGTTTACATACCTCTTGGCAGGACTGTTTACAACCGTAAATATGTAATCATTTTTGTCAGTCGCTAAACGCATCGAAAAAGTTATATATCCCAGTCTCCGAGCGAGTGGCCCACTTTCCCAGCGAGTACCACCCACCATAGGTCACGACCCCATTTCAGACTTCACACTTCTTCACAGATATTATTTACACTACATAATACAGCAGAAGAGAATACAACTTGCCGATTCAATGGCTAATTTTGAGTTAACAGGGAGCATAAATATTGTTTGTGAGTGGTGTTTTCGCACTCAAAGATTAATAGTAACGTATCTATTGTTCTCCTCTCAGTTCAAAATTTACATAGGATCTAACGTTTTCAAAACTTGGCTTGAATGCGTCTAATGTTAGAATAAACTTAAGTCAACGACATACAACGTAGACGCACTTTGTAAGGTTCATTGCTTATTCTTATTGTGATCAAGTTTATTTTATTTATTATTAGAACCATAAATATTACTTCTGGTTAATTCAAGTCTTATGTAGCCTTAAATACATGAGTATTTCTTGATTTCAATGCAAATGCCCAATTCGAGTTTTTTATATTCATTTTCAAAAATATAATCTGATTGGCAGTCACTCAGATAACTCAGTAGGTCCCTTAATTAACATCTACTGCGATAAGTTTGGCTATTATACAGATTAATTCTGTGCTACTGCGAAAGAGAAAGGAATACATTTATTGTGTTTGGTTTCATTGAAATTAGGTTTGAACCATTGAACCGGCCATTCGAAATTCAATGCATAGAGGAATATTGAAAGTTGCGTCATATGATCATTCATTATTCATAGTAATTTGGATTTATTCCATATTGTTTGAAATTGATTTTGCAACGCATTTCTTCTTTTTATCTTCCGATTTTTCTTTATGTATCGCATTATTATTGAAATAATGCGGTCAATAAATGAAACTGCATTAGCTGACCCCTGGTTTAGAGAAGTCGCCTCTTCCAGTGACAAACGGTGCAACCGAATGTTAAATCGCCCGTGGCAGAATTTAAAATAGTTGAGTGTATTCAATAAAGGGGAGAGTTAGCCCGGTGAAAGTGGGACTGTTCCCCGTGAGAAATGAGAGGCACAGCTTTCCACCTGTCGTTCCATCACCGCCCACACGAGGGTTCATCGATGATTTCTCTCCGGGGCAAACCGATACACATTCGTCCGAAGAGACCAAATACGATTATAAACAAAGAAGCCAGAAGGCTGAAAAATATTAAAAGCGAAAAGGAATGAGCATTGGGCGTTGTGCGTTGTCCTGTTATGTGGTCTGAAGTTATGAAACTCGAGGGATTACATAAGTTTAGAGAGGCAGCCTGTCTACCTCCCACCTCCTACACCGATACTTCGTATAAAACCCACCAGCTCGATTCAAAACCAACCGCGACACTTAGTCAAACATAAAACACAATTTTGTCTATTTCCTTCTGGAATCCAGCTAACTGATTGTTGATTCTTGTCGAATTTCAATTTAGGAGATTTCTGACCTCCTTTTAGGTGAAATGAATTCTGTGTAGTGTTTCCTGATACAAACTCAATGGATGATTTCATGTTCATAAGATGATTCGCATCTTGGTGCTGCAGGGCATCCCGGTCCCGTTTCCGTTTGAAACACGGTCATATATTCATTCCGAATTTTCTGTTTGTGTTTTATTGTTCGGAGGGTGCTAATGGATGAAAGGGGATGTACCGAATGATCAGAAGAGCAAACTTCTCAGGAAAAACATATAAAAACGGCGAATGACCGTTTTAAAGTGTAGACGATTACTTTGGTCGGGCAGAGTAACAGGTGAGACGAGGAGCAGGTGAGGTGATCCGACTGAGGCACCGGCCTACGTGAAATAAACGTTTTATTAGTACGTATATAAACCAGCAATTCTCAGCGCCACCGGTTGTTTAAAATTAAACAATTACTGTTTAAAACTAATGAGCTTTCTGTTCGACGACATAGCCCTGAGGATACAAAATATAAATATTAGTTTCATAATCCGATATTAATGGAGACAATCTTTATCATAAATATGTGCCGTTAAGTGAAGTCGGATCAGTTCAAATTCGAGACTCTAGTTTTTTTTTGTATCAACACCCCGAAGGTTCTTTGTAACGTCGTTCCTTAAAGAATACCTTTAAATGTTATTCCCGGAGCTTTAACGATTCCTTATTTTATTTGATAAAATGGTACGAGGACCTAGAAAATGACACGTTTTAGATCAATTACGAAATAAGTATACGAAAATTTGAATTTACGCACAAATTTCGTATCCGATTCCCGCTCAATCGAATGTTGAATTTTCGAATGAAAAATCAATGTGTCGTAAAATAATTATACCTTAGTTATTAAAAGGAAATATGACGTAGGTTGTGCAGAAGCTTGTGAAGAGGAGAACCAGCCAATCCGCGGGGGCCCACCTCTCCTGACCGCGGGTCAATTATCGGCCTCACTGTCGACCACCGCCTCACGCCGGCAGCTCAAACATTGCTCTAATGCTACCATTCAAAGGGCCCCCTCAACTGATATAATTTTGTGACCTAGTAGATAAACAAGCCCTTAAACCTACTCTGACTCGATACACAGTTCATGAGTAAACTGTATTAAAACATTTTTGTTCCCTGGTGGCCATAACAATATATTATCACTTTGTGAATTTATTTTCGGATTTAATTATTTGGTTTCCAAAATACTAATCAGTTTCCCTATCACTTTCGTCCTTGTCCTGTACATAGGAATATTTGATGTATTTAACTAATAATCGATTAATATTATATTACCGTCATAAAATCTGTAATCCCAGGGCTAATATAAGTGTTCCGATAGTGAAGAGGATAATATCTGTATGTGGTCTTTTTGTAGGAGTGTATTGAGGCGGTGAGGCGGAGGTGGTAGCCGGGGGGACGGGTCATCGCTCTCCCCCACCCCCACCGCCCCTCGCACTGCTCACCACTCGACTTTCTAGTATGTTGCCCGCACATCGCTCCTATCCTATTCAATCTCACTGCCTCACTTTAAGACGGCGTCGCAATTGATACGGAAGCGAGTTCACTGTCGCTCCAATAATGATGTGGAGATTTTAATTTCAATAGGGCGACTGAAAATGTAAACATACCTAGAAAGTACCGGTTATATCCGTTTAAACTTAAAATGTTTATTTAGTGATTATAAAATTGGGCATCATATATATAGAGGTACAACACATATTCGCAGTCACCACGAACTATGAATATTTAAATAGCTCTTTCGACGGAGTTTAATATAGGCAGCAAGGGGGGAGGTACTACACATTAATACGATTAGTACCACCATAGTAGGTTTAACTGGAATAGCTTGTTCAATTTGTGCATTGTCTATTATCAAATACATGTTCAATGGATCCGTCAACTTTTGTTTGACTGTGGGGAACGTTGAAAATCTTTTTATTTATATATTAATGAATGTTTACGATGTCGAATTCACTCAGAGACTATCGGGAATTCACGTACAGGAATTGAAAAAATATTTAGCGTAATATCATTTTAAAAAATGAATCTGGACCGCCCAAATAAATAATACTTCGTTTTCGACATAGCTTCATGGCCGGGGGGGGGGATTACTTGTGGTGACTGCGGCCGAATGCAGGATGCGCGGCTCTTACTCTGTAATCGATCTCAAACAATCGATTATTTACGACCGGCGAAACTACGGCCGAGTGGCGGTTGATAGTAAGTGTACGCTAACCACAGGCAACCAACAGAATCTAAATAATTCAATTTTTCCGTTATCTATTTTCTGCTGCACCGACGGGAGTGATGTTATCTCTCCCGATGGAACCAGGGAATCGGCGGGGGACCCGATTTATTGAAATAGTCTCATTCACGGCACACAGAAATTGCGTATTTACGGAAATAAGATCGTCAAGAACAGGTATGGAATAGTGTGCAATAACTTATTTTCAATTAGGCTATTGAGATCAACGTCGATATAACCATAATGACTATGGCGGAACCAAAGAAGAAACATGAAAAACTACATTTGGAATCGTTATATTATTGACACATTTAATTCTTTTTCCCGGCTAAATCTCATGTGTACTATGTACTACGAATATTAACGATCTCCATGTTGGTGACCAGATTACAAAAAATTGTGTATCGGCTTGTGTGGAATTTATACAGGGGCGCCTTTTGTGTTGCTAACTTAGCATAAATAATCCACCGCGGATGGTGATAACCTGACGGTGGATTAGCGCTCCATGTTTGACTGGGAGTAACGCTCCGGGGCCAGGCCCCCCCTTCCTGGCCTCCTATCGATCCAAGCCAACCAACCTTCGGCTTCTCCACGCAACTGAATATTTATTTCAGTTATCCGGTCGTCCCGCCGGGACGGATCAGAGCCTGACTCTTGAATGGAACAAAATCGGAACGACGATTTATTGAGGGTTCCGGAGAGTGCAGTTTAAGCACCCGACTTAATGCAGCGCAAACACCGATATCAGAGAGCGACTCTGTTTAAGCGCACACCACTAAAAATGAGTCGAGTAAATTGAGTCAATTACACTAAGTTGTGAGAAGGTACAATACTTTAGGGAATAAATTAAATTTCAGGTGAACAAGATTTTTAGATTCGGGACTGAAGGTAAATTGTTCGGGACGACGAACATTTTTACTATTCTCTTTTTAAACAAATAAATCTGCAACGTCTCTTAAATGAATTTAAAATGCTTCACACGTGTTGTTCGCATATGAATGGAAATATCCGTAAGTATTGACTATTGTTCATTTACCTTTAAAACACATAAAGCCATCTAGAAACTGTAAGCCAGAGTGGGGCGGGAATTGCGCAGTTCCTCACGCCGTACTAGTTTCGATTCGGTCCATAAATTTGTCCGTCAGTGGGAACTGGTTTTGTGAATAAATGTTTTATTTTGTATACGACACTGTACCAGCGTATTGTTCTGAAATCGTTTGTGAGTTTATATTAAAATGGGAAACACCGGTAAATAACTTGGAAAACAGAGGATGTCATGAGAGTGGTACGGGAATTTCGGAGGCAGGCTTTTAAAGGGACTGTGCAATAAAGAAGTTTGAGCATGATTTTGTGTCTAAGCAGTGACCCTTCTTGAAACAAAAATTCTAAAAAAAGTATATTTAAATGAATTGGTAAGTAGGTGACAGTATAATTGTAAAATTTTTATTTTATTCCACTACTAGCATTGTAGTTATATTTATTCGTAATAGGCAATTTATTATACAATTAAATAATGGTCAGCGATATTAGTAGAAGGCGAAATCAGATAATTGCTAAGTTAATAAAACATTCGAGTGGAAACTGAAAATCGCACGAATATTCGAAAAACTCGCGGACCCCCCCAAACAAATATTTTAAATTTTTCACAGCACTGTCACGCGTCTGTCACTTCGAGATTGAGCATGTAAATAAATGAATGTATTATCTCTACTTAGTGAGCATGATATTATTCGGAGCAAACAAATGAAGGACATTTGGGTGAAGCCAAAATTTAAGGGTTTTAAAAGTTTAATTTTTGTTTTGGGCCCCACCTGCCCCCCGCAGGGTGAGCATAGGGTGGGTGTCGCTCAAGATTTTCTATGGGCAATGACCTTTTTCGAACCGACTCTTCTCGTCCTCATTCCGGACTGCCGCTTTCACGCACACAATCTACTTATAAGTAGAGTAAAAAACCGCACTACTCTCGCGCCCATTTCAACGACGACGCTTACAGGTACATGTTGTCTGTCAGCGTAGAGGGCCGAAAACGGAAAGTCTGCACTCCTTTACCAATTTTTCAGTACATCTATGTGTTTACTGTATTTCATTTTGTATGTTTGTGTTGACCGTAAGAATTGTATGTACTATCTATATGCTCCCGTTAGACTATTTTATTTCCTCCGACCTTTACTCAATGCTAATATCCCGGTTTCTTCATTTTTAATTAGTGGCGATTAAAATTAAGTCGTGTAAAACGCAAAGAAAAGGTGTTTTTTTTAAGAAGAATGCCAGAAATTTGAATTCATGTTTTGATGCATTTATATCCGGGACACCAAACTGAAACGTTGATAATACAGTGTTGTAACCACATTGGAGCTAACGTCGCAATTTCTCATACTTTCTCCGAGGCCGTTAACTGTGAGCAGATACCGTTCCTTCACCGGAAACAGATTCGAACCAACATCCAACCTACAAGGTGTACGACGATGATTAGTTTATAAATGTAAATGTAAAAACACCCAAAATTTGTCCTGCTCAGTAGAGGAAACAAATATCAATTATGGACTCCATTTTTTCTGTTACTATTATATGAAAACCAGTTTGGTCTTCCCGCCATTTTAGTTATTCCGTTGCTATTTACTCATATAGGCATGATGAGATATATTAGCATGTGACAAAACGTGGAAAAAGGGGCTCATAGGAGAGATAACGTTCATTTCATTCAACATACTTCAAGCTGATTTAATCCTTGTTCTTGGAACCAACACCGCGTAAGCATCTTCACACCCTGAGCTAATTACTTATGAGTGGTTTTAAGTGTTACATGTTGCGCTGCATTTACCAGTTCACCTTTCTGATATCCCCTGTAGAGTACGGAAATGATCAGATAGAAGAGTATACAGATATATGCTTGCATTATAAATAAGACGTAGTGGGGAAATATTAAACATTAAAAAATCTATCTGAACACATAGAAGGTGTATAATAAATTTACAAACAAAAAAACTGCCAAAAGACCATATTTTGTAAAACGGTATAGCATGTGTTTCTGCAACTGTAATTATAATGTATACATTGTAAGTAATAAACTGTATCCTTATACGACGTTTTTTAAAGTCCACTTTCAGGAGGAGCGGTATCGCGTTGAAACGGTAACCGCTCGTTGACACGCGCCTACTCTGCAATTTTCAGGACGGCATATTATCGTGACATAGTTAGATATGCATATCATTTAGTTTCAAACACTCGTAATAAAGACAACAAAAGAGATGTCGGCCCTGCTGCAGGCAGAGACTGTACTGATATTTGTATCCAAAAGAAAATTCACCTGTCACTATGGTTACTATGGAAATGGAAAGCGTTTTTTATACGAAGCGATGGGAAGCGATTTTTTTAAGGTAATGGAAATAACGTCACGATTAAAGTAGGGTAATTTAGCTTCTATTGCACTGGTAAACATGACAATAACTGTCCTGTTAACACCATTTAAATAACTTTTAGATACATAAACTCAGATGTTGTGTAGCAACATTAACTGAGCATAAATACCCAAGAAATGGGTTACGAACCAGCGCACGATTGGGACAAAAGGATTTTCTCCTCGATCTTCTTTCTGAGTTTTGCGTACGGAACACACACACACACACACACACACACACACTTAGGCACAAATTATTTACTCTAATGACCTAAGAATTAAATTCGAGGCCAATATGTGTGTATTCTGACTCCTGTTTTAATTGAATGCCCAGCCGATTTTAAATCGACCTGTATTTTCCCAATTACTGAAAAATGATAGGAAGCCAGATTTAACATTAAGGCCTAACTTTTTAGGCCATATCAGCGCTTTAGGCGTGCGGTTACTCGATGAACAGGGCTTCTCTTGAGCGTTTGACATGTTCTGGGGATAACGCTTCAGTGGTTCAGTTTCCTGTCATGTTACCACCTGTTGTATCAAATAAGCCAACAAAAACCTTAGTACTTTCACAAGCGTATTATGGGATTAATATATCCACCAACTGAAGTTTAATGAATTATATAAATTAAATGTTTATTTTATACAATTTTATCCTTCTTATCCTTTATTATATTTACACGCTTACAGCTTATCCCGGATTATTATTTACGCCTGATCATTTATTTGGTTCCTCGCTAGAGTAATTAATGCTTAAGAACGAAAAGAAGCAGCAGATTGCCATAAGGGATGATAAATCTTACTACATATAACCATCATATTATATATGACATCACGACTTTTTACAACACCAAACTACAAAAATAACATTTAAATAAATGCAATTTTAAGCGTAAATTTTAATCATCAGTTTCTCACTGAGATAATTATAACTCAGATAAACGTTGCATTCATGACGATTCTCTATCGGCTACAGGTGATTCACTGAAGTAGTTATTTTATAAGCATGTTTGAAAACAAGGCTGAAAACCAACGCCCATTGACTGCAAATAGTGTGTCCTGCCATTCAGTATTAAATATTTTCTGTAGTATAATAATCCACAAAGTTTATATATAGTAGGGTGAATGAACACCCTAGGTATGGAGGGAAGTAAGAGGGTGAAGAGGTAAGCGAGGGGAGTGGAGCGAGGGAGCGCTCCCACACACACATGCGCACCCTACATACACGGGCGCATGCAGACTCACATATACAGGCCAGTTACACCCCACACGAACACACAGACACAACAAAAAACACGTCACACGGGGGTTGAGTCAGACACATCTGCCGTCTGGCCCCCAACTCAAAGCCCTATCCCCACAACACATTTTAAGCAGTGAGTTACTATTGACAGTGCCGATTCATGGTTTCAGCTCATCGACATTATACTACTATTCGTTCCAATTATATGAGCTACTTAATCATAAATGGAAGATGCTATACATATCAACTGCCATTCGATGATTTTACTATTTTATTTTATCTACCCACGCAGTTAGACATCCTGTCCCTATTTAAGATATGTAAATTTATATATATATATATATATATATATATATATATATATATATATATATATACATACATAAATAGAGTTAACACAAAGAAGAATAATGTTCTCTGTAGTTAAAACAATAATAACACAACAAAGTTGCGTAACGTTATTGTTACGTCCGCATTTCTGCGTTGCGTCACCGCTGTTACACGTCCACTCTTAAAAGGAGGTTTTCTTCCCCATCGAAGACGGAAGTAATTTGAAGTAAATGAAAAGACCACTTCAAATAAATAAGAAAAAATTATATATATAAATTATAATATGTATAATTTTAAAAATATATTTCATTAGCAATTGACTGACATTTTCATCTTGCTAAAGCCATATAATATTCTATAGTTTCCCTCTAGTATTATCCTACTCGGAGCAAGTGTTAACTACCAAAAGACATTAGTCAAATAGAATTATTGACTTATTTTCTTTACTTATCATAGGGGAACATCAGTTTGATGCACCAAATGATTACAGCCAACAGCAATTAACACTGGTACTGGGTACTGGCGCCTATTTGGACTTCATCAGAAGCAGTGCTTGGCAAGCCTTTCAGGTGTCGGGGAGGACTTTCGATGGGCCAGTATCGGCGCCTCGGTCGATGCAAAATTTTCGTTATAAGACGAAACGAAATGAAGCCGAGTTGTGAGGATTGAGCGTCAGTAGCGTAAGCAGGGGGAGCAGAGTGATGAGGGTGAGGAGTGAGGGTTGAGCGGGGACAGATGGCAGGACCCTTTTGTTGTCTGAGCTCAGCCGACCCTTCAACCTTACCTCAATATCCCTGTTTTTAACAAAACTAGCGTAGACTGCAAATAGTTTAACCCCGAAAATCTGTATCGCGAAGGATACTCTATATAACAATCTTAAAGGCAGAATAAATTAATTATGCCAACAAAAGTAATAAATATTGATTTATTATTTTGAACACCTCGTAGTGATCAATATATAACCCACACCCGTATGTATAAAGTAATAAATGTAAGTAATAATGTAAGTATGAAATATATGTTTGTTCGCACCTTTCTGTTGTGCGTCAATCCGGAGGTCGTTACGATGAACATCTGAACTAATTGTTACGTTTCTTTCTGGAACTATATTCTAGTTAATAGGTCTTCCCATCGGTCGATTCTGTGCCATTAAGCAGTTAACAGATCTATGTCAGTCTATGTTAACGGCAAAAGACTTGTTGACTCTGTGCCAAAATAAATTAAGATGGACGTGAAAAGAGAATGCTTTCTTATTCCCATTTGACGACAGAAATCGAGAATGATTTTTTTGTCTTCCACTGATCGCAACTTATTAAGAGTGGTAATCTGCATTAAAACGGATTGCATTCTAATGAGCTCTAGCCTAAGGGCAGAGAGCAGTTTATGCAGTGGCAAGTCCGGCCGCCGCCCCAAATCCACTCACCGGATTCACTTTTAACACCCCTTATATTTAATCCTTGTTTGCATTAAACTCACCCCTTTCTCCGGCGAAAATCATATTGTTCTGATGTTTCCTCAGTAAACAAGGTATGCCGCACTCGCCTCGACGTTTACCTTTTAGCCAATGTCTACTATCTGCGTCAGCTTGATTCAAATTTAGATTACTAAGCAGGTTGCCTGAGCCAATTAACCGAAAATTTTAAAAACATTAAATAGAGTTAACAACGATTGTTTCGGACAGTATATTTTGACACTATTAATGCTATAGTGGAAGAAAAAACGCAGTCAGTAGTACTAATTGAACTGCACTATGTTCCAATTTACTAATACTCAGTAGTAGTGAATGTTTAAATAGTTACAGAGGCCTTCACCAAGATCTGCTTCTCGAATTGCGTATTGTTCAGCTTGTTGCACACATTGTTTAGCTGTTCCACGCATAAATAATTTCGCAACCGAAGGTCTAATAGGCGACTCCACAAAAGGGTTTCGAATTGAAAACACTGATAAGGGCGGATACCTCTTACTTGAGATTAACTGCCAATAATACTGTGGATTGGCGAATAAAGACATATAAGATAAATTTTAAAAAATATCGATATTAGGATTTCCGTAATTTGTTGTCCTCAAACAGTTATGCCCTGGATAAACAAGTTAAAATATGGTGGTGATGTAACGGGGCGAAGTTATTCCGGAATAAGTTTCCCGAAGTGTATCCCCCACATTTGCTAACCCCGTTTGTAGTTTGGTATGTCGGTTGGGCGGGTTGTAGGTTCCCAGGGTTCACAAAGGAAGGGAAGAGGAAGGTCGGCTACCTGGCCGGCTGGCCCCCTCCCAGGACAATGCCTCCTCCTCCTCCTCATCCTCCTCCTCCGGCCACCTGCCCCAACCACCTCCACCTCAACTACCAGCTCGCCCGCCAAAATAATTCAACCCCGATTCATGCTCTCAGCTTAATTTATACAGAAAAATTAATCCAATAAAACTTCGTCCCGCCTTTGTATTAACATCGCAGGAGTGTTCATTGCAACACTTGCATTGTCGCTAATTCGATTCTTCAAATAAATATATAAATGAATAATTAGAAATCGGGCTTACAATAAAACAGTGAAAAATAAAAGATTTTTATTTATAGTACAATCGACCTTTATATCGACAGGTAGAATTGCGAACTGAAAAAAGGCACACCCGGTGATGACACCTTTTGACGTGTGTCCGGCCTACACAGACCTAGGTCTCTAGGCCAGTGGCACTTAAGCCCTCCTGGGGGGAAGTAATGGATGGGAGACGGAAGAAAGGCGACGAGTGAATTGGGATGGAGAGTGACACGCGAATGAAACAGGAACAGGAGGATATTTCACTTCGTCTACATATGTTTAATAATAAAATTGAATAAAAATTAAATATAAATATAAAGGCCAAATTTACATGAAAAAAATGTGATGTGTAATATTATAATTACGTACGAAAGTAATTAAATCTCTCAACATCAAAAGAAAATATAAAACCCGCACGAATAAAAAACTTATTAATAAAACTAGGTAATAAACAAAACTAATTAATAACTTTACAAATTAATATAACTTATTATAAAAGTTATTAATGAACACTTATAAACTCTTGCTTTTCACCTATCTCCATTTAAAAGTTTACTTTTTCTAGCATACTAATCAACTATTTGGTCTATTTATTATTGTTTATAGTTAGTGTGAGAGGGAAAGTGTAGAAATGTAAGGGGGAGAGGTGTAATAGACCGCTGGGATACTTTCACTAGTTTTTAAGTGCTCTTCGGGCTGCCAAAGTGAGATCATTGATTAATTATATCGTTCCTTGTGCTTGATTTAAGGAAAAGATATCTTCAAATTAAGGAACTGGTATGATAGTAAAGTACTGCAGTGGGTTACTTCTGCACTAGTTTTAATTATTTTAACAGCGGATAACCTCAATT
This sequence comes from Lethocerus indicus, assembly GCA_019843655.1. Lineage (NCBI taxonomy): Eukaryota > Metazoa > Arthropoda > Insecta > Hemiptera > Belostomatidae > Lethocerus > Lethocerus indicus. The sequence continues at coordinate 18,144,743 of JACDQD010000002.1, forward strand.
AAATAGGTACTGAAATTCAATTCTCAATTTGATTTATTTTATAAATTTCTCAATGTCAGAGGCAATGACATATTTAAGTATAAAAATATTACAAAAATGTAAGAAATATTTCTGCTTAATGTCATAATTGACGTAACTCCAATCTTGTATCTAACATGCATTCAGATACGAAGTGATGAAATACGGAAAAAAGAAAATTTTGCGGGAATAATTTAATATTAATCAAATAATTTTAATTCATTCATTCTAGGTGTCTAATTACCTTCGAGTATCGAAAAACACTACAGCCCCAAGTAATACCAAGTAATGCTACTACACATGAGTAAGAGAACTGAGGTTAGGTGGGGGCAAAGTCAGTAGAAAAGTTCGATTGCTTTGTCTGACTGTGGTGGCCGTGGTGGCGAGCTTTCATCAGTCTCTCTCTATTGCTCCATCTACCGGTGTAGGCCGAGCCAGGGTGCTGACGCAACTTCGTATTCCTCTTGCCGGCTTACTTTTAACAGCTGGCTCAATCCACTATATATATATATATATATATATATATATATATATATATATATATATATATATATGTATATATATAAAGTACTTTTAAAGTTATACCTATGTGATCGATGGATCGCTCTATTAGCAATGTTATCAAACAGCTGTAGAACGCTTTAATTGTCATTTAATGACTACAGCATTTCTGCGCTAACATTTTGACAAATGTTCCACCAACCTTTGGCCCGCTGAATACACGACAAAACGGAAGTGCGGAAACGCAATTCTGTTTCACGCCCGTGACCATACTGTTATATACTCTTGTAAAACTGCTAAGAGTGGACTGCAGCCCGAGAAAAGCGGTGACACCAAGAAGGGTGGAGCAAATAATGAGCAGTTTTTCCTGGTGTCGCGTCTGCATCATCTGACTGTGCCCTTTCCGAATCAAAATCATACGGAAATAAGCAGACGACGCGGACTTCCTCCAACGATATAGAAATGTCACGCTACTCCTATAAAAAGGTTGTAAGTAATACAGTTATTGTCGAATAGTATATGGGGAGGCATAATTTCAAAGCCTGTTTCTTATCAGATGGTTGAAGGTAATTATTTTGAGACAGGGAATCTATATATGACTTTTAAGATCAATTAATAGCAGTTCCCAGAAGACGATATGCATCCAATGCCTAGTGGCCGATAAATTTTAGTTCTCCATACATCCAATAATCGAAATTACAAATCTTTCATTTACGAATGTCGTAAATAAACAACAATGATTTATTACCACAGTCTACGAAAATAAATTATTGCGTACCAAATGAAGTAAATTAAAATTCTACAGAACACTGATAGGGCGAAACCTTCCATAGATGGAGGCATGTATGATAGGTTCACTTGTGCCACTAAAATTATGAAAGCGTCCAACGTCTTACAGCAATCTTGAAATTTGTGATTAGCGAATAAATATTTCCTACAAATTTTATATTCTATGTGTCCTAATAAAATGACAATTACCCGAGGTACTTAAAAATCGGGGGATATAGTCACATATTTTATATATTCGGTAATATATGTACTACAAATATACCCAATGTATATATCTTAAAGCTATTTGGACTGCGTATTGGTTAGAAGAGATATCGTTAGTAGTAGGAAACTTTGGCAAAACTAGAGTATTAAGTACGTCATATCTTGACCCCGTTCGCCTATCTACTTTTTGGAACGCTTCCCGAGAGTTATTACTGTGCGGTCTAAGAAAAACAGAGCGTACAAATAGAATAAATATTTCTAGGATAGGAGTAAGTGTATTGAAATGTAAGTGACGCAGGGGGACGTGAGCGAACTGAAGATAATGTTATTCAGCAAAATCGGGCTCACGCAGCAACTGCGAGTTTACTGTTGAACTTGACTGATCCGATTTTTCCCCAACATTGCCACCAACAGATGCACAACTGATATTACACACCGGAGCGAAACAGTCGCGTATAGTCATTTTAAAGTTCACTTCACGATGACGAAGTAACTATCGTACAGGGAAAATTAATCATAAATAAAGGTCAATTTACATACATCATTTTAGCGGTAGAATTTTCCCGGTGAGGGACAAGTGGTAATTTCTAAGGAATTGGTATAACATATTTCTGCGTATGTATTTGATAATATAGCATAATCAATTATTATGAGCAGAGAGAGAAAATGAGCGTGCAATCACGATTCGATAAACATTTGTATGCGTAGCGAAGCAACAAAATAGTAGCCAACGAAATATTGTGTATGGTATTGTTGAAACGTAATAAGTGTTAAGGCCAGAGTAACCGACTTCGATGGGCCAGTGAAAATATTTAGTAAGATAATTGGGCGTGTGGGAGTGAGCGGCGGGGGCGGCGGGGGCGGTTAAAATGGGCGGGCCTGAGGAAGAGGTGGAGCAAATATGGTTTCGTCGGTGCCCCGACGAGTGCGTCATCGGCGACTCTCCCGGGCGGCGTGACGCACGGCCTCAGGGCCGGCGGCGAAAGAGGTCCGCGGCGGAGTAGGAGTAGGGCCGGTGGAAGTTTTCTGCAAATGCTACGCTTCGGTATAATGAAGGATGTAGTTGTGATGGGGCCCCCTGGGCGGTCACTCACCTCTCGGCCGGAGCGCGCTCTGCCCTCCTCCAGTCTCCCTCCTCACTCACCCTAGTCCTCTATCCGCGCCTCTCCTACATTCATACTTTAGCAACTTATCCACGGTATAACCTCGTCTCCATTGTCCCATTTCAAGTTTCACCATTTTATCTTTAGTAACGTGCTAGCATTATCATAAGCAATGTAACACAAAACGTCTAAGCCCCTTAGACGCCATTATTCCTTTAATTTAATTTAATTCGGTGCCGTTAAAGCCGAGGATTGCTCTCAGTTATAACCATAAAATCAGTTACAAACATAAAAATAAATATGTGATATTTTCTTTCTTGGTTTGATGTAGTTTTTTCTCTTGTTCTTAAACTTGCTTATTGGCGTCCTGGGTAAATAACCGGAATAGAGATTCCACTTCCTATATTATCGATGGAAACCGGCTACTTGCACCCTGGTCCGTATTCTTCGTGACCTGTCTGGTTTATTAGAACAATATGCCAGGGTATTATAAATATCGCGTTGACCGATATACGCAGTTTATACAGACAGATAAAGTAGGATGTACTAATATTTGTATATTTTGTATGTTACCCAATAATTAAAACATATAACACGGTCTTAACTGAGCATGTTTTAAATTAAGCAATAGATAGGGATTATTACATTTATAGCGGATATTCAAGTGTACACAAATTTGTTGTCCAGTCGTCCTGCTGTCGCCAACTTTTATTAAACTGGTGTACAGTCACGTTTAGGCAAATTCGTTGAGGCGTTTTTGAATTACTTTTTAAACAACTCGTGATTTATCCAAAAAACTCCCTTTTTATATTTAAATTTAGCTTTCGCGACCCGCGATGGCTTCGAATACCTGTCAGCAATGCAATCAAGAACCGTTAGTGATAGGAAGATCCACAGGTAGACGACATACCTATGAACCGCATTAAAGGGTTTCTGAATAAGAATCATGACTGCAGTTTTTCACCTCTATGGTTTAAAGCAACGATGTAATTTTGGACGCGAATTGAGGTACGGAACACGGCATAGGTGAATCATCGACAAGATCGCATTAGGTTAGGGAATTTTCTGGTTTGAAGGGTAGACGATAGCTAGAAAAAGGTGGGAGGAAAAGCGGGCGCTATTCCGGTGGGAGGGAAGGGGCCTATAATTATCCCTGGAGGCAGTTCAGTTATTAATACCGGTGCTCAGACTCCAGCCAGCACTCCCACTACTAACACCCCGACACTAGTCCCATATAAGGAGCCACCGGAAGCTATCCCGCCCTTTTTCGATATGGGACTCATCCTCCGGGAACTCGGCCCTAAATATATTGTACACGGGCCACTCGTCGCTCGCCAATTTAAAGCTATAACTGTTGCGATACTCTCACAGTAAGCCGAATTCTTGGGCTCAGGAGCCGTTCACTAGATACCAGTAGTGGTACATTAGAGCCAGCCACGCCGACATTTATAGTTTGAAAGACACGAGACATTGGTCAGACAAATTGAGTCATGATTTGTGACTCTCTCCCTGTATGTCAGAGAGAACAGTAGAAATAACAGGCCAACGCTGCAAACAATATAATGTAGGTGATCTATTTCCATACTGGACAAATTCAGTTTTCTGCTCCGAAGCACTCCCGAGTGCTGTGGAAGTAGATGAACTTGGGCTCCTCTATATACATTAAGGTGGGGGGGGGGTGTCGTTAATGTTCTTAGGATTATGACATTCGTTCTTGTATTACTACTGCGAAAAATCCCCCTAACAAATGCCAGTTACTAATCACCTTGACATTGTAACGGACAAAAAGATATTGATGATATGACAGGGATTCGTATAGTTATTCGTATTTGAACATCACCAAATCTGTACGGAGGATGTGACTGAAAATATTGCAGGAAATAGTTTAACATACCTGTTTTGTGGTATGCGAGGGGTTGGAATAACGTAGATCTTCTGCCTCCTCTCACTTGTACTGTACAAGTGACAGTGACAGTGCAGTGAGGATGCTCGAAAAACATCGAAAGTGCCAACAGTGATTAACACCGCTAGTGAAGATGGCGAGCAGCCGAAACCGGTCTAGCAAAAGACCAAACCAGCGAGAGGAGACAGAAACACAGAAAATCTACGGTATTGCAGGAAATGTTGCAGGAAACTATTCTTTTTCTGCAAATTTGGTTTCTATTCTCTGAATAGAACTGCCTTATAAAACAGTCGAAGAATGTTGGGAAATATATGAAGTGTATACTGAATACAGGAATGGAGCACGGATAATTCCGAGTCGTAGAAAAGGTTTGCAAGAAAAAATATTGTTTTTATTCATTCCATTTCTTATTAATCCTGTTTTTTAGCGCTAAATACCAGTAATTAATGTTAGCTGGGGCTGCGGCGCTACTGCCAGTACACCACTGGTGTCCCTTAATGCCTGTTGGCCACATTCACGATTTTTTGGACAAATTCTGACCTACTAGGCGATTGAACACGAGACCCTTCGACTCAAAAGCATATACCACGCTAACCGCTCAACATCCAAGTAGCCAATGTGTTCAATGAAATGGAGGGTAGAAATATGATTAAGTCGAATATCGCGTGCTAATCTTTTCTCACTTTCCAGTCTTTCTCTCATATTAACAAATGGGAATTGTAGATGATAAGGAATTATATTTTCTTCCCGATGTTCCTATATTTATAGAATGAAAAGAGTACATTTTCATTTGGCCTCAACGCTAGTTGAGCGGTTGAGTGTGGAGCGTGTGACGTGACTGGCCTCGAAGTTTACCTTGAAAAACGGGAATTTGATAGACGATTGAGGACACGGGTAAGACCCGCTGTAGCTTGGGCCGGAAAACTGTTCACCTCAGGCAACGTTCACAAGAACATACTCTTCGTCTTTGGGACGGTTCAGATGTAATTTGACTGCTGTGATACGCGTGGCCCGTGCTCAAATCTGTGCCGGACTCCTTACACTCCTTAAATTAAAAAATCTATTCTATTTATCGATATTGATCAATTTATAAGGTGAAAAGTCCTACAATAATCTGATATTAATGATTATTATAAAATTACAGATCAATTTATATAAAAACAATTTTTATAACGAGCTACAGAATGAATGAAAGAGCAGACGAAAGCGGGTTGACACCTCAAATATAACGACTCGGATTGAATTGGCTCGATTCCTGAAGATATGGGGCAATTTCAGGTGACCGGGATGTTACTTAATACAATATGCGTTTAAGTGGTTTAGTGATCTAGAGACTCAACTTTACTGAAGACAGCGAGAGTACTGGAGAAAAAGTAAAATCAATTAAGTGAGTTTGAAATCATCGAGGTATTCTGCTAGATGAACCCAATCGAGTCGGTTCTGAAATTAAACGACGTCCATCGACATCGGGATAAACGTTTCGTGTACATATATATAAATGGCACAATTTGCTCATGAGCTACGGAATTACGAGGCACCATGAGTTATAAGAATTTCAAATACTGGTCTGAGTCAACTGGTAAATATAGCCCCTCCAAGCGGGCGGTCCCGACATCACTGCCGGCAACTGGCACGCACCGAGTGTCGATTCACGCACTCACTTGTGCCTCCCACTCGCTCTAGCGGCCAATCCGAAACATCAAACTCATAGATTCAAGCACGTAACAATCTACGGATAATGTTTTCAGCACAGAATTAAAATCTAATAAGACCGAGGCTCGTTAGCTGAACATCATTTCAAAATCATATTTATTATTTTAAATATTATAATACATTATGTTACCTAAACAGTGTGTACTTTTTCATATAGGAAAAATGTTTTAATTTCATCCTTAATAGTTCAGAATTAGCATAGAAATATTCTTTCTAACTACATATTTTTAAATATAACATTATGTTTATTTATTCCTTTATAAAATCTATTTTTTTAAAAAAGAATTTATTTATTTTTTGTAAGTTTCTGTACTAGCAAAGAATCATATTGTTATGTTGTACGGATTATGTGGCTTAATTTTTATATTCGCTTTTTGTAATATACTGTGAATAGTATCGGTTTATTATGCAGTGTTGAGTTCGAGCCCGTTATCTGGCCCCTATCTCTCGTCCTCTATATCGACACTGATATCTTGCTGGGTATCTATCGGAGAATTCGAGTATACTGTTCGGGGCACCTCGCGTACCTCGGCGGATGTGGTAAGGCCACATTTATTTACACTGAGACATTTCCAAAGTACTTGGCTCCCAACTGCAAATCGAACGCCCCCCTTGTGGACTGCATTTGTACAACGGAAGTTTTCTCACGAAAACATGGCTCCTCAACAGTAATTATTAACGCAAGCAATTGACGACGGTCCGAAACAAATTAATATTCAATAACTGCGTGAGGGAGGTTCAAATATGAACAAGAATTTAATTTCCTTTCGCTCTATCCTTTTCTTTGCGCATGCAGTATTACATCGGACATGATTATTCCGACTTTAAACCATACCGACTTTCTCCATCTAATTAGCCAGTAACCATCTCAACGCTAAAACAAGATGGTAGCAGGAAATGATTTATAGTTGGCCACATCCACTTCGACTGGTCTGACACCGTGTTGAATACGAAAATCATTCTTAGCCACCATGCTAGTACTAGACGATATAAGTTTCTGAAGTCGGTAAAAGTGAATTTTAATCTACGGAGATAATAGTCCTGCGAATGCTATTGAATGGATTCTCAATTGACTAGAACACAGTGCTCATGGGACACTTCACCACCAGTTGATGCTCGTAGGTACTTAGTTGAGGTAATTAAGAAGGCGATAAACCAAAATCGTTCAAACTTAAGACCCGAAACTTATAACTTGAAGCCACACAGGTACGTTACACTGTGTCCATTGGTTATGAGAATAGGGGTTCAGTAAATAGTGAGGAGAAGGAGGGAGGGAGTTATTTATAGTTCGGAATGAGCCCGATTGGAACACATTATTTAAGTCTATAAATTAGTGCTTACTTTAATAATTAGTATTATAATTACTTTACGAGATGATCAGTAGCCAACAATGTCCCATCGAACAGAAGTTTTTAAAGCAAAATTCTGAACTTCTGTTGTTAATATTTACAATGGAGAAACTCCAAATAGATTTTAATATTCCATTTGTTTGGCAGAATATGTATATTTGTTAAGAATAAATGCTTTCCCCCCTAGAATATAATGAATTAAAGTTTTAAAACCTTGCTGAGGAAGGGGAACAATAATGACACTACTACAGTAATATATATTTAATAAAATATTTGGTAAAACTGACTCTGTTGAAGGAATTTTAAAACATTTGTATTCAGACTACACCACACAACGTACTAATTTAAATAGGACTCAGTGCACGTTTGCATATAAATGCAATGAACAAAGTATGGATAATATGTATTTTGTACATATTGTTATAAATCTTGCGTATTAACCCCGTGATGATATCGGCTCTGTTTGTGAATGAAGTTGTCCTGGGTGAGTTGGGGAAATAGTTGTTTCTTAATGAGGATAGCTTAGGTTATTAATAGGCTCTAACTCTAACTCCCTCTTCCCCCTCCCACCCTCATTCCCCTTTCTTACAATAATGTCCGCCCGCCTCTCTCCCACTGGCAAGTTATAAACCCCGGGTTTCATAACTTTCTATTCTGACGAAAACGATTTAATTTATGACTTTTAGACCGGGCAGAAATCAAGGAAACTATCTGGATTCTTCCGTCACCTGGTACTTGGTCCGGAATTACTAAATTTTTTTATCACTAAAAATCTAAAAATTAACTTAACTGGTATAAACGGATTTAAAAGTTATTCATAAATTATAATATTTGTATGATTGTTTGATAAAATATGTGTCTGATCTTTAGAACGGGGTGTAAATTAATCTTAATTCTGATCTCTGTTTTAGAAACGAGAAACAAAAAATTGTTGTTCTACTATTTTTGCATATTTATACCATTTACTTCTATGACCTACAGTGCATAATAATTTCGATCAGGCATAAGGAGTGGTCAAAGTGGCATGGCGGTTTCGAATCTCGGCGATGAACTTCGCATGAGTTTCCGGCCAGGTAATGTCCTATTATCGTATTAAGATATGTGGAGCGAAAACTAGTATTAAAAGAAAATGTAATTAAAGAAGGCCTCATTATGAGTTCATAATTTTAAATTGTGTGCATAAAGAAAAAAACAATATTTTTTTGCTTTCCATCGATATAATGCTAACCATATATGGCATCTTATGTTGGATGCCGTAAGTTGAAAGAACACAAGACTGGTTATAAGTAAGAACTGAACAATGCTCCTCGATGAGGTCTGTAACGACGTGTCTGTAATGCGATGACGTGTTTACTGTTCTCGAGCTATCTCCTGACCCTGTACACAAGGACGAAACCTCGCCTTCCCCCACCTGTTTCCTCCCTTTCGCGCACACACACACACACACACACACACACACACACACACACACACACACACACACACACACACACACACACACACACACACACACACACACACACACACACACACACACACACACACACACACACACACACACACACACACCGTAACAATTTCTCGTCAGGAACATTCCACTCGCCTCACGAATAACAATTATTGGTTGAATCGAAACGATGTTCAGAACTCAGAATTATAAAAAATTAAAATTCCAACGAGGATTTGAGACAAATGCATACGAGACTTCTGATGATTCGAATATAAGGAGGATTTAACGACTATTGTGCGTAGAGACATTATTTTGTAATGATTTTGATTTTTTCTTAACAAAATATACATACATAACTGCATAGGAATTTGAATGCCATTTATTCCCCCTGATTTAAATCTTTTTATATCTTAAACTCTGAAATTAAAAAAGAAAATAGATAATAACGTAGCTATTGTCCAATATGTCCAATATGTTTTATTACCGTATTGACACGAAAATGAACAACATATTATATGAGTTTCTACTAAGTTGAGCAGCGACCTCGTTGGATAATGAAATTTCTAATTAGGAGGTCCAGGGATTATTTTAATTTTTAAATATTAATATGCGGTTAATTAATGCGTATCGCCGGCAAAAGGTACAAATGTTGCGATGTATTCGCAATATATTATAATTATACTATAATTATTATATTCTGGTATTGTGCCGCGCCCCAACACCCACCCGGCATCAAATGCAGATGATGGCATGTAGTTGCAATTGAACGATTCATTTCAGCCTATTCAATGGTGGAGAAAGCAGAAACGATATGGGTAACGATAATTCAATATTGGACAAGCAAGTATGGATCGAGTACGCAGTTCGATTTAAATTGTCAACAGGTGTCCTAACTCTGTAACATTACTTATTTACAGCAAACCGACACAACGATCAAATTAAAAACATGAATAAATAAGAATTTAAAAATAAAAACGTCCACATAATGGACCAAAAAGGCCCAAATAACCCCCCTCCCCAAAATGCTACTGCAGTTAGCTACTAAATGCCAAATAAAGTGACAAATTTGTTTTTTATTTCGAAACTTAATTCGGGACATTTTCAACCATTAATCCAAGCGAGAAAACGATATATTTTGAACTGGGCCGATGTACAGGTCGTCCTTTTGTTATAAGCTTCAGTGCGATAAAAGGAACTCGTCTCAGAGATAGTCCTATCTCGTTCCGGCCATTGGTCTTATCAAATATCTCAGCCCGAAAAATAAGCACGGAAAACAATTTACGATTTTTAAAAATTGTTCCCATTCTTGTTGAATTTTTCTTCTTGCACTAGTAGAGAGTGGAGCACCACGTTGACATACTTAACTCGATGACCGTATACACCCTTTCTAATTCTTGATGGCCTATATCTCCGCTCGCTCACGGGCGGGGAAAGCCACCTAATTTTACCGTAGATTTCGTGTGTTCCTGCCTTCTCTCGTTGGTTTGGTCTTTTGCTAGACCGGTTTCGGCTGTTCACCATCTTCAGCAGGGGTGTGAGGCACTTTTGGCACTTTGGATGTTTTTTGGGCATCCTCACTGCACTGTCACTGTCACTTGTACTGTGGTGGTTGTCTGTTTGGGGCGTGTCTTCTTATTGTTTTTGGGAATGTTGTTTGTCTTATTTCGGTTGGGACGGATTTTGTTAATCTGCTTAAGTCTTTTTTGGATTATCGGTCAATTAAATAAATAAATATATATATATATATATATATATATAAAAAAATGTATACATATATATAAGGACCGGAAAGACAAGTATAAGGAGATTCGGAGCTCCGTGGGTGGGTCGGAGGCCGCCTGAGGGGTCGGAGGACGAAGCCCGGTTAGCGGTGGTTGGGGCAGGGATTATCGAGGGCCCGGCGGAACCCGAAGGAACCCGAAGGAAACCGAAGGAAACCGAAGGAAGCCGAAGGAAGCCGAAGGAAGCCGAAGGAAACCGAAGGAAACCGAAGGAACCCGAAGGAACCGGAAAGAACCGTTTAAGTATTGAAAGGCACTTTTATTTTACAGTGGAAACCAGCCAGAAATAATGATTTCATGAGGATTGATTTTCTGACAACTACATCGTCGATAGTCCAGAATATCATGATGCAGGATGTAATTCAGAAATTATAGGAATATTTAACGATATTTTTTTTATTTGGTCTAATCAGGATTTAAACCGATATTCGAAAGATGTAGCACTTCAGGATATTCAAAGGGGATATCATTAAATTTGTTCTAAGGAGTGAAAATGTTTCACGCTGAAGTCTCTTCCAGACTAGGAGTCGCAGCGCGCTTGGCGGCTAAATTTAGAACGCTTCCACCTTGGAGAAGCGTATTACCTCAATATACAGTTTATACATATGGACCAGACGGTCAAAAAAGATCTGTTCATTTCAATTTTCCTTTGTTGCACTTGAAACGGGAACCTATGGAACCAATGGAAATATAATTTTTCCCAAGTGGTATTTATATAGAAATAGTCACTCATTTAAAACATACGAAGTCTGCGTTTCCCGCACCCAATTGTTGTTCTAATCATAATTTCACGTTTATACTATGACTTTCATCTTTTATCATTAGCAGTAACAAGTAATATGAGTAATATGACAAGACGAGCATTGGCAAAGACCTATTGAAAAAGGAATCAAAAGGGCGGCGGTAGATTCCCGACGTGCCTGGCGCTATAAATAGATAGCGGCCTGACGGAAAATCAGATTCTGAAGCGTTGTTATTCCACGTCGACCTCGCCGCTGTTAAACACTGTAAAACTCAACTGGTTGCTTTATTATTCTCAACAAATAATGTTTCACCCACCCACGTTTAAATCGCTTGTGTTAGATTTTCGTCATATTAAAGATTTGTCTACTATTTTATAAGCAGTTAAAGATTTAGGGAACAATTTTTTTTCTTCATTACCTTAATACCTCGTCTAGTTTATTTGATCAAGTACTTGGATTAGTTCGATTTCGGCTTTTGGCCATCATCAATAATGACAGCTTTTCCCCGTTCATAATTGCAGATAATTCCTTAATAGGAAGACTTTTTCCGTTTAATTGATAATTATTAAGGTCGTTATACTATTATGCAAAAAGAAAACCCGAGTACAAAGAAATATAGACTCACATCAGACGTCAAATTGCAATGAGTATCAATCATCTATAATAATTATTTCGATTATTTGTTTTACAAAACAAAAGTATTAGGATTATTTCTCCCTGATTATTCAGTCAATAAACGTGTAATTGAAGACATACAGCAGGGTTATATAACCCCGAACACGGGAGTAAAATAGCGAAGGATAAATAGGGAACATGAGTATAACTAGATGGTTTAATCAGACTATCAGAAACATTTAACTACTGTTATTTCATTCTCAATATAGTGTATTTGAATGGGTGTTCGAGAATGGGGGGGGGGGGCGAGTGCCGCTTTGCAGGTAAAACGGGACTTCCTCGACGAAGAACACGATGCTCGACCGCACCGATTTATCCGCTGAACGATATAAGCAAGCAAATTTCTTCGTTTTCGGAGCCGATAAAATTTTTTTCAGACCTGTCGTGGGTGCCAAAACAAATGGCAATAGCCCTTTCACATAGACACATCGTTTCATTTCATCTACTCAGAGAATAATTCCATATGTATAGTACAATGTATAGCAAGTATGAATGGAAACTATTCGATAATTCTAATAAGCCGGACATTGATACGTTTTTAACATTCATACGTTTTTTATTGTTATGCTTAGTCGAGTTCTATTTTGACCGTTAACCAATTAATTGAAGAATGTGCATATCAAATTACACATAAAGAAAAACAGTCGTTTTTTGTTTTTCTATTTTAATTTTCTATTGCCGATGCATCAGCTCATCAAGACACTAGAGTATACCTCTTTCCAGAAATCTTAAATCTTTCCGGAATCTTAAAACGTGAGAAGGGAATTAATTTTAAAATTTGTGATACGAACAATAATAATTCATAGCTAACTGAATTAATACTGCGGTGGCGCGTCACTCAATTCGCAACGTAACAAGTGAATTACTAAAAAAATTTAGATCGTCAAAGTATGATCACAGAATAAAATCAGAAAGCATAGATATGTTACACCAGTAACACTGTAGAGCCGACAGGCTTAAGTATGTCACCGAATACTAACCGAAACCGGTCTAGTTGCTCTGGATAAAACAGGAGCGGGAGGAGTTGGGGACTGACGCGAGTGTTAATACGTTACCAATTCAATACGAGTTGAGATAAATATTCCGTTTACTGGTTGATATTGAAAATTGGCGATAGTAAGGGTGACTGGTTCCGGTGGATTAGGTTGAATAAGTTGTCTATGGTCGGCGGTGGTGGCGGAGGTGGAGGAAGCACAATGGTGGAGGCGCCCGTTATTGGAGTACCGTTGGGCCGTTATTAGCCGACCGTTACTTAATGCTGGTGCCGCCCCCAAACACCCCGCCTCCACTGCATCCCCTGCACAATCGTGTACCACCTGCGCGGAGGCCACTAGCCCCGCCTTATCTCCATCACGTTGTCCTCTTCCTATCTGGCATTCATACGGCCGCCCGGGTCGCCCTCTTGACTTCGTCTTTGGTAGACACACCAAACACCCTTTTAGTCCCCGATTTACCCGATTATATTGACCGATATTAAATCTACAGAGCAATCTACTGAGTGGCATTCGCTTCGAAGGCGCCAAATTTGCTGCTCTTTAACAACGCACTCCATTCCGTTGGATTTCTGAGCAAACCAATTTTATTTATGTATTTATAATGTTGATTTAATAAAGGAAATTCTAAAAGCTGTATAATGAGTATTCCTTGCGTATTCATTGCGCATTGTGTTTCTGTAGACTCTAAATATGTTTGACTTTGATTGTATTTGATTTTCTGTGTGGGTGTAGTGTGTGGGGTGAGCCGGGGCTCTGGGGGACGCTATGCCCACCGACATCAGCCAACATACCATGTCCACTATTGGGTACTGCAAGTTGCGAATTTCTCAGGCACCATATACTACGCGAGTCTTATTTCGTCATAAGCACCATGTACGGTTCATTTTGGTTTTTTATTATGTTATAAAATATTTAAGGTAATCCTTTTGTCTATTCTTTTAAGCCTGAGACATTCAGTTTGTCCCAATCAGAACAATATATTTAAGACTCGAACTTGGCGACTTTGTACATTTCCCAATTCTTGAGAACAACCCAACAACTTGAGGACTTATAATATAATCAAGAAAATGATAACATTTTACCCCTCATAAATACAAAATAATCTATTTATGAAAAGTTAAGAAATTCAATGTTCAAAAGGGTTTCGGTAAATATTAAGCTATGGATAATCTGGAACAACAGGTAGCTCGAACCGCGGATCTCGAAACTTGTTGCGCATGCTCGAAACTCAGCAATCCGGGAGAGGAAATAGCTTCGAGTGAAGAGCAAGCAAGGGAGAAAGCCCTGGGCACTGATAGACCAAATGTGCGCTAAACGGGCCGAAGTGTCACATTTTGTGGAAAAGCATCAAAGTGCCACCCAGACAAAGATTTAGCGCGCCGCCATGTGGACTTGTTCAATCAGCAAATCTCCCTCTTCATCTATATCACTACCATTTTTAGCCCATATTTCTCACTCAGTTCTGTTAAATTTTATTATTTGACTCTAACTATTACTTTTTACAGTAGACGAAGTCGCAAAATCCCGGTTCCTGAAGTTCCACTCCCGCCTTTCTCATCATCCTAATCCAATCGTTCAGTCCCTTTCCTCTCTTGCCCATCCATTATGCCCCCGCGTCGGCTAAAACGCCACTGGCCTAGAGATCTCCTTAGTCCGAAGTCGTAAACTGTTCATGTGTGAAAAGTGCCGTCATCGGTCTCTTTTATCGAGTCATTCAGGCGAGAAATATACATTCAACATTTGTACACATAATTATTCTACAAGTGATTGTACAAGAAATAAAAGGTGAAAAAAAGAAAATATTACTTTTTATTGCCTTGCGGTATGGTTTTATACTCACATCCCTTTCATATTCACTGGTGTTATTCTAGGTTTTTCAAATGACTAACTAACGCGGATAAGAATTTCGTGCATAACAATTTTTGGCTCTGTTGAAGTATAAATTGGATTTAGTGATAAATAAAGGTATGCCAAGAAATAAATATTTGCAGTATAGTTTCAGTATATATATATATATATATATATATATATATATATATATATATAAATAATTGTATTTGGAACCCCCAAATAAGCATATAGTCGAATACTACAGATGGTGCACTGTTCTATGGAAGGTATCAAGTTTTAGGTAATTAAGAGGGACCGTAAGAGGATTATTTGGAGACAGTAGAAGACAGAGCTGACCGTCATTATCTAGCGGGTAAGTTTAATCGAACGGCAATGAGCCGGGAATGCGGTAATCGGTAATAGGCACAACTTCGCAGTGACCATTATACAATCAACAGGTTAGCCGGTGCTATATACAGTGGATCCCAAGAAGAAACCTAGAAAGAGCACATCATCGGAACTGCGACGTAACAAAGGTAAGCGATGAGTTTTCGAGCTGTTCGGAATAGGATAACTCATACAGTTTAGGAGGAGGAGTATAGGAGAACTCGATAAGATATAAAATACGATAGTTTGTTCAATGACAACTGCTTTCAATGAAATATACATGGATGATCGCCGCTCTGGGAAGAAATGGCTATGTGAAAATGATAATGAGAAAACGGCTGGGTCCCCGGCATAATATTGTTCCACCTAAATGTTCCTCCCACAAGTGATGTGTCTGAACATTGATAGAAAAGAGACTCAGTGTCGCAAACGAGGGAAGAAGCGCCCCTGGACAAATATCGTCCAGCCGTCACAAATATCCAATAGTCGTCAGAGCCGTTAATGGTTCCTAACCTTGGAGATCTTGAAATAACACCATAGAAGTGGACAGACCCCGGGCATACGAATACCTGTATAGTACGGAAAGTTGAGTTTATAATATACAACAATCAAAGTAATACTTTTATACAAAATTAATATTGTCTCGAATGTGGCATTAGTGCCATGTGTGTAATGCCCGTCTGGTAATCGTAAAAATATCGGCAAGAAGAGGAATATTGGGGGTGGGGGGCTGTGACGCCGACAGGTGGGGTTTGAGCCTATCACTCATGCCGGGGGACTGTTTATGTTGAGCTGTTATGGTTGTGCAGCCTGCGACCGCTGAACGACACTAAACACGCCCACTGACAACACATTTCAATTGACTTGGTAAACGGGGCTTGACCTGCCTGTCACCTCGTTCGTGGACACCCCTCCACTACGACAAATCAGTCCCAGTCCATACGAACACCAGATAAGTCCCCCCACCTATTCATGTCAGCGAACTACCTGCATTAGTGAACAGATAAAACTATAACCGATTATTATTATACTTCCTTTCATTATTTTTTTCTTATATTACGGTAATTCACACTTTATTCGATTAATATATTACCTTCTAAAAGCAAATACGCATTCGATCGAGTTTCATATTAATTGATCTGACCTACAAGGTACCCAACATCTATTCTACCAATTTCCTTAAAATCCCATGTCAATAACTTCCCTAAACTTCTGCACGTTTTATTTCTGCTTGGAGAACTTTGATTCAAATATAATATATGGGAAACGTCCCATTAGTTCTAATCACCGATCCTTGTATCGAATTTCTGGGTTTGAATTCAGATGTTTTTTAACAACGCAAATAAGGATTTCCGGTTGGGATAGTGCGTACTCGTACTGCAGGCTGATTTAATAAAGTACTTAATATCGCAAGCCAATGAAACACAGACCAGTTAATGAGGAGTCAAGGACTTTTCAAGCACGATTCAAAACCAGATTTAAAAATTATTTGGCGTCATCAGTGCCAATAGAAATATAACTACGACATTACAACTATAAACCCAAAACTTATTTTTCAAACATAGTAAAACGTCATTTCGTAAGATTTATAAGAGGTTAATTACAATATATTGGGATAATTCTAAATATGCTAAAACTAAGAGGGATATGCACTATTTTTCAATTGTCCACTGAGAAATAAAAGTACGCAATTATGGCGTTCGTTACATCGTAATTTAAAGTTAAATATTGTTGATATTCGCCAGTGTCCTTATGTTATAAAATACATGTAGAATAGAAACCAGGACTGTCTGCCTCTCTTACGAATTTAGTACCAATAGAACCAATGAAGTAGTGGATTTAATAGAGGAGTGCGGAGGCGGGGATCACGGGGGCGGCTATCGATCATGTAGGCAACGGCAACGCGTCACCGCCCCCACCCCTCTGACATCACACTACTTTCGGTGACGTCGTAGACCCCGTGGCGCCCTCTGCACATACAGTACGTTTGTAGGCGTCGGCATCTTCAACATCATCATCATCATCATCATCATCATCGTCGTCATCATCATCATCATCATCATCATCATCATCATGACCCCCGCACAACTCTTGTCATATTTCCTGGCAAATCATCTACGACACCCACGCGCACCCAGACTCAGCCCCCGCTGGCCACCCTCGCACACCCCCAAGGACCGCTATCGATTACTCGCAGGCGAGTCGTTCGATATGTCGGCCATTACAACCTGTTCAAACACAGCTTGTTGAACGTCTCCCATGATACACAATTACCTGTATTAGTTATTATATGCACATGGTCAGCGCGATCCGCCAGACAAACGTATCAAATGAACTTATCAGTCCGGTTTCTACTATACAACATTTTTCATTATAATGACATTTAGGTTATTCTTATGATATATATTGGCATAAGTATTATAGTAAACATAATATTTCTTGTAGCCTTCAATTATTTTTTTTGGACGGGGGAGGGAGTTTGCGCCCTACAACATCCTGTCGTCCCCAACCCCCTGAATTCCAATCTCAAATTTTATTGCGTTAGTTTTATATTAAAATAATGAAAACCTTCTTCAAACGCACTCCCTCCTCTTTTGCTTCGATAAGGCAATTCATTAAAAAATATATTTTACGTTATGCACCATTGCGTGCATAAATAAATAAATAAATATATATTGCAACCATTTTGCGAGGTTAGGATAAAAACTCGTCTGTAGTTTCGTCCAGGTCTGATGATACGAGTACCTATATCGCGTCTTTGACCGGTTTTCAGAATTTTCTAAACAAACAAGTAGGCAAAAACTTATTAAATTAGTCCGACTATTGGACATACCGACAGGGGAGCGAACTAGACTGCGCTTAATATGTGTTAATAAATGTTTCAATAAGTTGACCAGTGACCCCCTAAGCCTATGCTACCGACAGGAGATCCGAGATAGTGGACGAGTGAAAGTTGACTCACAGATAATTTAGGTTCTATGGAGTACGGTACTAACTTCCATCACTAGTGATTATGTGTCTGTGGGAAATAACCGACGGATCTACTGTAAGCGATTTCGGTCGGACTGAGACATTTACATTTGACAACAATAATCGTTCAGATAACTGGATCACGGATTGTGTACACCGAGAGCATTAGCTCTAACCCACTTTCCTACTTTCTTCTCGATAAAGGAAAGTTGATAATATCACACTTTCAGGAAGCCTAATTCATATATGAAGAAGTGTTTTAACGTCTGTATTGGTAAGAAGCTGAATACGTATATACCAATGATCTAAATTAAAACACACTTGATATGAAGATAGGCCTGCATATTCATACAATACTAGTTTGTCATAAATGCCTCTTGGCACAAAAAATATTGGTTAAGTGTTAACGACTTGTTTTATATGTGTATATAATCATCTTTATTTTTTGCATTATATTGAGTAAAAGATGAAGAAGATGAATAGCACAATAATTTTCAGGTTTATGGTTTTTACACCTCTGAATCCGTTTACGTACATTGCAGAAAGGATATTTAAGTGGCCTTAAATCACTAATCAAAAATTTGAGTTTGATGAACAATAAATGGGACTGGGTCTATCTAACTCTGACTGGGATATCACAAAATGCACCTTTTGTCAGCACAAGTATAAATTAGGAACTAGCCACGAAGAAGTATGTTTTAAAAATCAGTTTCAATGACAAAGTGCCGTTAGAGGCGTAGTAATAGTTAACTAGTGGCCAAGGTTGGAAGATTGCATCATTGCATACAAGGATAGTACTCGGCCTCCTTTTTGATACCTTCTTATCGCATAATCCAGAGTCTAACCAAAACCATCCACTCCGTATGATATCCTACCACCTCATACGCTTACTTTACCGAGTATGCTCCTTGAAACTATATTGCAAAGGTGAAACAGTGAAATGTTCACCGCGCGAGAACAAAATCAATAATTTTAATGGATCATAAATTACATGCAACGGAAATAGATTTCAATTAATCAATGAAGAGTGGGAATGGCGATCCGCATTACTGTTAAAATAAACGTAATCATAACGGTCGTAATAATAAGAGTTTTAAACCTGCCGTTTGCGCTGTCTCCCGTGTATTACTTTCTCTCTTACGCGCACCTCCACCGGTCGACCTTACTCAGAGGTTTCACAAAAGTCGGAGCTAAAATTAAAAGTAATACCTCAATTTTTAGAACCCAGAATGAACTAAGGCGTCTTTAACCACAGAGAATGACCATTGAAAATCTAAATCGTCAAACGCCATTAACTGTTTTTGTGACTTCACCACAAAAGTAACAGTTTAAAATTGTTATTAAAGGAATCCAAATATTTATCATCCAAAGTAGAAAAAAACTATTAGTAGGAACGTAAGCCGGAAATTTATAAGGCTAGACTTGCATAGGAAAGACTCAACGAAAACTGGAGTTGAGTTTATGACCTCCATACTCAAGGACGTCCCTTTATTAAGGGTCAAGTTGCTTAGACCTAATGTGAGCACCCAGACAACTATGTTGAGCCTTCTCAGATGACAGGGGTACCTCTAGCATAATTCGTTAAATTAATTTTTTATATATTAGAGGTTAAGTAAAAACAATAAAAACTGTGAAAATAAAATTATGTCTCGGGCATATCAGAGGGATATGTTTATCGAACTATATTATGATATTAATTCCATCTTTCTGTACACTATCCTTTTTTGGTTTGTCACCAGTCCGATTTCAATATCAGTTGTAGTTGCCTTTTCAGTGGAACGGGCACGGTCATTATATTTGTTATTGCCATCTCAGAGGCGTCAATAACAAACTGAATGGAATTGAAATCTAAATTCTTGCAGGTTTTAAACTTTCCCATGGGAGTATCAGGAAGGTTTTGTCAATCGAAAATAGATATATTTTAATAATCGGTCTTACAGTAAACCGATAATTAAAGCGGCGATAAAACGAAACAGTCTAATTCCAGACCAACAACAATATAATACTATATAATAATATATACAATATAATAATATACAAAAGAAAACTGAAGGTAACGGAGGTAAAAATATTGTTTAATACAGGCATACGGATGGATATCAGTAGTACATCTTATAACTATGATATATTTTATACGGGGAATTTTAGAGAACACAATTTATCGCACATGCATTAAGGTAATAGAAAGCCATTCACTGCAACGTCTAGGTCGGCCAATTCTCAACATCCTTCACGGTCCAGCGATAGGAAGGTTACCCAGTCTACTTCTCAGTATCGCATAGCTGCGACAGGTTGTCTCTGCCGGGTGTAAGCGGGATAATTAATTTTTGACCGCTGTAAACCTGATCGAATGGGGAAACTAAAACAGAACCAACAGGACTAGTATGGCTTATGTGGTACTGTCTAATGTTAATGTGCTTCCATATCTAGTTCTAAAAGGACAATGGTATCTGCATAGGGTTGTAAATATAGTGATAGGATTTTCAGTGTCATTGTCACTACATTTCCACACTGCATCACTAGATCGCACCATCCTGAATTAGTATCGAAATTAGTATCTTACTGACAACGGGGAATCGGGTCATTATAAGATCAAGCCGGTACAATTGGAGGTGTCATCGTCAACAATCGTTTGTCCACCAGCGGGTATCACGTGAGAGAGATCGTTGTAGGCACTGGCGTGTCGCGCGATTCAGACAGTGCACTACTGAAGACAATGCCGACAGCCTGTCGCCCCATCATCATAATCATCAAATCTCCTCGTTTCTGATGATTCATTCACTCTCAAGTTCAGTCATACTTACTCTCACGCGCACATCCACATCCAAGGTCTTCGTTGGGAGTCAACCTTAGACCCTCCCTTCTTCACCCCTCTCTCATTGTTTCTTTCTTTCATTCCTTGTCCAATTACATATACCTAAAAATAAGACGTTAAAAATAAAACGTTAGGCTGACAAAATAATATACTAAGATAAAATAATTAAAGGTCACGAGGTCGAGTTATATATATATATATATATATATATATATATATATATATATATATATATATATACATACACACACACACACACACACACAAATCAAATGTGAACCCTGATATTTTGGTGCGAGGCTAACAAAACAATTACTTTACTTTATCGACTAGGATAACCTCCCTTAGAGAATCACTAGTAGGAATATGGGGCGTCATCTTCCTGGAGAACAGCGAAGATGAAGGAAGTGAAAGCTGCGCCCCTAGATGCGTGCACTGGCCGTGTGACGTCACTACCTGCAACACAAGTACGCACACACGCACAGCTGACCTCACACGCTCAGATGGAGGACAATATGGCTCCATCACACATCCACAAATACGAGTCTATTGACACCCCCCACCCCCACAAGAGCTGGTTTGTAGTGTACCAACTGTGACGTGGCTGAAAGAGCTGCACCATTTCCTGCTGTTGTACACACACAACAGACAGCCAGACAGACCAGACGAAACCTCCACTTGGCCTCACTCAGATTTGGATGAAGGACTCGATGGTTCCACCTTTCACTCCGCCGAATGTAAACTCCACGAATATAAACTTCGTGAATATAGCAAAACATAAACAACACCTAGAATCAGGACTGGGAACTCTCGGTATTCAAAATTTTCCAAAAATCCGTTTGTTGAGCTCTGGTCTGCTGATTGGTCTTGTGTGAAGACACGGGAACAACATTAAATCGTGTGCTACCGAATGTTCTCTACTTTTCAGCGTAGCGTTCAAGGGCCCCAATACGTGCTAGTGGAGATAGAAAACCGGACGAGAGATGATTTTAATCGAATTCTTCCAATCAGATTCGTTTTCTTTGTTTACCTCTAGAAGTCTTATTTTGAAGGGGGTCGTACTCTTTGAGCGGTATTTCTAAAAATCTTCAATATCGGGTGAAAGTGAAGGATAAGTGAGCTAAATTGAGGTGAAGTAAGGCAGGTGATGCATGAGCCATGGGCCGTGCGGCATGAGCGCTGAGGCAGGTGAGAGCCGCCGGTGAAAGCCTGACCTCTATATTATTAGCCCTTGCAGTCCAGACCAACCTATCTTACAAATTCAACCTACCGCGAACGATAAAAGTAATAAATAGATCGTACCTGGAAAATTACTTACTATAATTTTAATTGAGATGAATGAACGGACATTCGACCCGACCAATTAATCAGCTATAATAGGAAATTTAAAAATAGAACCGATAAAATAATTTTTCTTTTCTTTAAGATATGCAACCCAAACCCGCTGTTCCCTGTCCCGTTTTTACGAATCAAAAACATGCTAATCGGTGTCCACAACTATATCTCTTAGCCACGCCCATGATTATCGAAACGTGAGGGAAGATGCGATAGGGTCAGGGTGATGGGAAGGCTATAAAATGAAGGGGTGTGTTTATCGGTAGACCTCTGTGCGTAATGACTATGTAATTTCTGCGGAAGGGACAAGGTACCTAGGCAGGAGGGCATGAGGCCAAAGAGTTCGGCATGAAATAGATCTACGCTTCCCCTTTCTGGGGGCAGATCCCCTACCATGCTAGAGATAGAATTTTGTGTTGTTAAAAGCATTTATTTTAAATTTATAGTAAGCTTACTTCGACCATTTAGATATTTTAAATAGGAACATATTTTTAATTACCTACTGTCCATTGTTATTAACCTACTACTGCCAATGTTATAAAATTTTACAAACTGTCCATCGAGCCCACACCTTGCCGATTCAGTCTCTCTGGGGAGCTGTTCACTCATTTCAGTTACTTTCACTAGAGTAGGGACTGTTGCCAACCTTCTAAGAACCGCGCAAATACATGAATTCCCTTCTAACAGCCTCAAATCATAATTTGTCTTTCATTTTGTTTCAATTATCAACAATAAAGATTTTTAAATATTTACATATCAACCTACTGTACGTTTCCACAATGTTCGAACATAAACAAAATCATTAATGAATGAATGAGGGAAAAATATGACGGATTTCCTTAGCTCTTGATAAAAGTGAGGCGTTGATTGCGTGTCCATGATTATAAATCAAATTTAAGACAATCCTCAGATATTGTTATTACCGTATTTATAACAAAAATCATTACGTATATATGATATTTTGTTGTACAAAATCATAATATTATATACAAACAATATTTTTTATTTAATAAAATATATCCTTTTATATGCAAACCAGGTGACTCACTTCATATGTTTCGATTTGTATTGGCGTAAATTCTTGAATTACTAGCTTTAATTACATTACTCAAGGATTTATTTGTTTTGTTAGTTTAATATTGAATGAATAATTGAATTATAAAAAAGTATTTTTGTTACAAAATGGTGCTGAGTAGTAGAATGTCGACTGGTCGTACAATTATCAACCACTTGTTGTATTATATTATGGCCACTAGATGAGTTTCATATACACGTAGTATTCGTTAGCTGATCCATTTTTAGCTGGTCAGCATCTCTGGACAAATGTTACCCACGCACTCAGCACTCACGTGTAGTGCTCACAGGATTCTTCATCGACTGCCAACATTGCCTAAGTACCTTACATTATTCCGTATCTTTCATTAAACAGTTTAGTGCCGACCCAAGGGAAAAACCGAAACCGATCTAATCTGGCACCAAATAACGAGATGAAACCAGATTAAATGGCTATGCAATTTCAATATTTTCAACATACATCAGCAAATTTTCAATATTTTAACCGTTTTGAACCTACTTAGTTTGTTATTGACTCTGAATACTTCTTTCGTTATGGAATCAATTATTTCGTAACAATTATTGCACTATCCAAAATAATCATTGTTTGTCACTATATTAATTCCTAATAACATATAATTAAAAGTGTGTAAAAATAGTAATCCAAAGTAGATAATTTTATAATGAAACCACAATTTTATTGTGGGGTTTAATTCCTAAATCAATCCAAGCCAAACTAGCCTGAAGGTTTAACGTGAACGTTAAAAAAATATGTCCAAAAACGCATCGCCTTGTCACTAAACTTCAATGTAAATATATATAGCACGTACAAATTAAAAACCAAATATAATATTTAGTGCATCGAAAAAAATGTGGGCTATCATCATCAACGGTCTTTATATCGACACTCTTTTTTTTAAATAACTATAATAGATTTTGCTTCAGCGTGTAGGAACAATTGAATTTTTGAACAATTCTGGGGTAAGAAGAATTGCATCGTACCACCCCAATCACGCTATTCTTGGTCACATTAAGGTACCGAGTATGGGTAGCTTATAGAATAACTGATAGATTATAAGTTATATGATGCAGGGGTTTGCGGTGAGTTGGAGGCACTGCGCCCTGGCCTCCATTGTATTCAGGTTAATGGAAAGTTGTTTGTCCGTTATTCCATCCAACTGCGAGAGGAGAGGTTGGCACCACTGGTTCGAGAAAGGACGACCGCCTTCGGTACCGCTCGCTTCCTAGTTTACAACACTACACTATACAACACAAGTTAAGTCATCATGCTCTTTATACATATATATCCATTCATACATATAACAACACAAATGTAAATCTCGGAGACATTTTAATACTTCATTAATATTATAGATGCTTACATCACCTTACAAGATATTTTTTGGTCGTGTTTTCATTTAATATATTATGTGTGAAATGCTGCTATCACGTTGATGGACCTATGGATGGAACACTTTTAACCTAAAAGAAACGACACATTTTATCCTAACTGACGACCGCTTATATTACGAATTTTGTACCGATAAACAATGGAAATTCTGTTCTAGCTACATATGTATAGTGAGAATCTGTTGAAATATAATAAATTATAGTGCATTGAATTTTGCTTCATCATCAACTAATATGGGTATATTATTCTATTACAACAGAATCCTACCAGTCAGATGCAGTGGATGGCGAGAAACCGGCCCAGAATGAAACTAAACATTGGTCCGGCTACTGAGAAAGTTCAATTCGATATTTAAATGTCGCACACCTTAAGTTGCAGACTAAAGCTGACGAGCTCGTTCATATCCGAATGTGAACAAAGCAAAAGTAAGGTCTCGACATGCGCGTTTCAGTTCTCCACTTATTTCTTGATGAATTTCTTAATGAAAGTTTCAAAAAATCTATTCTGAGAGATGCAGGTAAATTCCACCAGACGTAGATTTCTCATTTATTAATAAATGCTAATATATATGGACGTAAAAAATTAATTCATATTTTGTTTGCTTCGGCATGGTTTTTAGAAGGATGAAGATTTTCTGTCGAACCTAAGCGAAGGATCAAAAGACTGCTGAGAAAACGTGAGAAAATAATATTCATTAATGGGGTCCCCCGCCTTCTATGAATGTTGGGAAACAGTCGCTTGTGCTCGCTTCACTGATCAACGCCTCCACGCTCGTGTTCTCCCTTTTTATTCTAGGGAGTTTTAAAGAAAGAATTACCTTCTGTTCTTACTGTTACTAGAATTAATTCTGTAATCAATGCTAAACATGGCCAACTCTAAGGACCCAGAGATAATGTTAGGGTCTGGAAAAACCTGTAAGGATAAACCATGAAATAATTGAAATGGTTTCCTAAGTGCAGAGGAGAATGAATAATCAGTACATGCAATAAATGGTGTGTCAAATACTTATGTTCTAAAAGGCAGGAAATCTACTTGAGTTTTTCCTCGAAAAACGTGAGTGGTAGATATATCCTATATTAAGGCATAAATCTTGGATACCTAAATCGAAAGTAGGTCCAGAATCCTAAAGGATGCACAACGTTTTCTACATTTTAATTAATTTCCATGTTAGAAAGAAAGTATTATGTTATATTATAGTAATTATTATGTTTAATTTTTATTTATTTGTATTTAGTTTTCTGTAATTGTTGACATTCAGGCTTAAATTTTTAAACAGGCAGGAAGAAATCTGCAAAGGTTATGTCGGAGAGCTGTAATATGAGTTATTATTTGGTTATTTGGTTTAACCCCTCCTGAGGTAGGTACCTCCCGGGCAAAACTGCAAGTCAAACTGCGTTGTGGTTGTCCGCACACGTTCAAACCAAATCGTCATCGATGAACAAAACAATTCCATATTGTTGGCTATACAAGACAGAGCGGATTTGTACATTGTATTTTCTCCAATATGAGGCCGGTGTATTGTAAAATGTGAAGGTTGCTGGGAAGGTGAGGTGGGGCCCCAAGGCCGCAACCAACTGCGTCACTACCGCTACTCTTCTACTCATCCTCCTTCCACTTTGCCTTCTCTTTCTGCTTCTGCTTCTCCATCCTGCCATTATCAACCCGCCGGTCATATTTTAAGCGTTTCTTTTATTACAACCGTACAAAAATACACCATTATAGAGAATTCGTTTTTTATAATTTTATAATGCATCGTGGTCTAGATAGAATGGAAATTCGGTACATGTACGCTCAGATATTAAAAACGTAAACTGGTTTTAAGAGTACTACTAATCAACGTAAGAATATGTTACAACGGCTCCTAGTTTACATTAATGAAGTCGTTCAATATAGCGACAAAAAGGGGATGTATTTCTCCTCGCCGATACAATGCCAAGAAGAATCGTCCGTTTCTGCCGGGATTGTCATACACAGCAACGACAAGGATACACGACCAGAGGAAGAGTGGAGATCGACCGGTCCCGAAGTCAAAGATTGAGGTGGTGGGAGTACAAGTAAAGGGCCAATCAAGACCAATAGCGGTTTACAAATCACCGAGCCAGAAACAAGGAATTCGTTCTGGTGCAAATTATTAACAGCCTCAAAACGAGAATAGTGGCAGGAGACTTTAACGCATGCATACAAGCGTCGGGAAAAACATAAGTAAACAAATTCTAGGTAATAATATAAATTATTATTTCTATATAATAATATACAATATTAATAAAACGTTTTTAATAATAGGAACATATAAAAGCGTTCCGATTCCGATTAGGACGTCGACCACAACAAGTTCACCAGTTCTAGCGGACGGTCAGTTAAATCGAAAACAGCTAGTAACCTTCGAGAGCAGGAGAAAAGTGACGACAAACGGAAACCAACAGCCCGGAACGAGAAATAAAATTAAAAATTCAAGACCGAATAATGCAGATGAGGAATGAAAAATTCAGAAAGCAGGTGTCATTTACGACAGCCTGTGGAAAATAATAAGGCAACTGACCAAGAAATCCTGACCCGATTTTCCAATTTGAATGTGGATAAAATACGTGATACGTGATAAAATAAGACGACGAAGGAAAATTGAAAGCATTACTTGCTTTCGTATGCCACCAACATTCATAAAGATGCAGTGGACAGAGGAAGTGTCAAAAGGGAATGACTAGAAGATGCGCAGCAAGGACCTAAGGTAAGCAGGCCCAATCAAGCCCTTCAGTATTTCGGACATTTTCCCAGATGCTTTACCAAAAGAATAAGATCAGTATTCCTTAGTCAACCACTTGGATGAGTCCTATCGTGGCATATTATAATCCAACAAGAGGGGTGTATGTGCCATGTTCACATATTAGTAAATATTTGAAAGAAAATAATTCAACGTTCCGCCAACGCTCCAAATATTCGTCTGTCTTAATTTTGAGCCGGTTACCTCTTCGAAGCGGCTTGAGAGACGGACCGAGGCCCCTCGTTTACAGTTTCATCTGTCAGGAAGCCGATGTGTAACACGGGATTAACCCGGATCCTGCTAATCCGCGGGCACAGCCAGTGGCACATCGCGCTCAACACTCGACGCTCGAGAGTGACGAGTGTGAGGGGACACCTGTTGCCTTCTCTGTGTATCTACCCATCAATCTGACAATGAAAGTAATAAAAGCACGAAAAATCACGGTGGCTCGCCCCACATAAATAATCTACCGTTTCATCATTTATAGATTTCAGTGTCCTTCATAACCGACACTTGTCAGAAATATGTTATTTGCGAGGGGTTGGAATACCGTAGACTTCGTGTGTTTCTCTCTCCTCTCTCCTCGGTTTGGACTTTTGCTAGACCGGTTTCGGTTGCTCGCCATCTTCAGTAGCGGTATTAGTCACTTTTGGCACTGTGAATGTTTTTTGGGCATCCTCATTTCACTGTCACTGTCACTTGCACTGTGGTGGTTGTCTGTTTGTCGTGTGTATACATGTGTCTTGTTATTGTGTTTTTCGGGACGTTGTTTGTCTTCTTTGGGTTGGGAGGAATTTAGTTAATCGGCTTAAGTCTTTGTCTTAATGATTGCATACTTTTCCTTGGAAAGAATTAAGCTTCAAAAAAGTAAATAAGCGAAAATCTAGAATCGTGACTGAGAACGGAAAGATGAGCTGCAGTTACCTATGTTGGAGGATGATCACAGGTGGAGAGCTGCAGGTTCCATCCTGCTCAGCGCACACTCCCCGGTTGATTCCAGCTTGCCAGCTCTGCATCTGTCCAGCTGTACAAACTCTTACCCTAATTTTCTACACTCTTAAATTCGTGCTATCATTAACTCATGCAATAATCTACGTTTTATGATCTACAATAATCAGCAGTGAGTTCGCCAACATTAATTTAAAAAATAACGCCGTCCATTTTAATACAGTACACATTTAATTTAAACATTAGAAATAGATTACAAATCATATCCAAGCAGTCTTTTAAACTGCATCACCATTTATATACTTTCTCAGTATATAATTCCCGTTTCTAATAATTATAATAATTTAAATTTTGTATTTTAGTACCTCATGAACCATCTAACATTTTCGCCAGAAACATTAAAATCGTCCCGGAGCTGTAAAACCCACAAATGAAAAATCTCATATTGAAGGACTAAATACGATCGATACATCGAGCGTCCATGTTCCATTTTCACAATGATAAGGTAATACTGAAAAAATAATCGAGCGGGGATTGTGTCATTCTATTATCTGAAACGGCGTATATCTTACAATCTTATCCCATGACGTAACATGTTATACGCTCGCTTAAATAATTATTTTTTCTGTGTGTAAATTAGGTGTTAAGTATTTGAACTTTTCTTAACCAGGGCAATCAATTTCTTTCCATTAAAAGCCATGTTTATAGTTAATTAATAGATTAACGACAATTAGTTATGTTTTCAGCAGCTGTCATTCACTGACTAGAATAAGTGACAATGCAGGGTGAAAGGCTAATTTCAAAATTAAACCGCGAATATTAAAATTTTATAAAAGGAAACATACCTCTGTTTTAGGTTTATTGTACTTTTTTATCTTAGTTTATCTTCTGGCTTGTTTAGATTATTTGGCACGTATTCCAATCGGCTAACAGAAATAATTATTACTCCTCTTGTTTGTAGTTCTTGACCAAAGCAGCTTGGGGTTTCGTTTTGTGTTGTCGAAACATACTTTAACATCCCAGTGAAGAGATCCCATACAGTTGCCACGCATGTAACGCGTGTGATAGATACATAGGTCGATAGAAGCTACCACCAGTATATCCTTCAGGAAGGCATTGTAGATTAAATTTACCTGCAACCTGGCTGATTGCATAGTGACTAGTCTGCACCGGCTACCGGCGGAATATATTTCCGCTTAAAACTTACCCACTTACAAGTAACTTAACTTCAACCTAAGAAGTGATGGTTAAAGTTAGGACTTGCTTTTAAAAAATACGTAATGACGGGTAATAATGTATAAATTTATAATAAAAGAAAAAGAGTTTAATGTACGCAATTATTTTTGAAACGTTGAAAGAACAATGTAAGCATGACAGACATGGTTGTACGTCGATCAATATTTCGGTATTGTTCTGGTTCCCCGTGTTTTAAAAACTGGCTAGAGCCATGAGAGGAGCAGTTAGTGGAGTGAGCAGACCAGTCCGTTATAAAGCGGAGTTGTTGACTAAACATGGTGTGTCGGTTGTCGAGTGTCGAGTGTTGTTGAGGTGCGAGGCGAGTGCCAAGGTCGCCGCCAGGCACCGCCACTCTCCACTCCTCCTTGTCCAACCTTACCAGTCAGCACATACACCTACCGAATTAGCCTTTTACACCCGAAATGAACCTGTTGACACCGCCTAATCATTATCGAGCATGTTCCTATTTACGACTGGCGGAGAGGGTTAGAAAAAACGAATCTGTACTCTCAGACGTGGAGGAGAATCGCGTAATTCTCCTCTCGTTTTCTCTGAACTGTACACTCCAGGCTGGCCACTGTGTTCGCAGTCTTAACGCGTTCATTAGGTTCCAAAGTATCTTTCTTCTAGTTTAACATACCCGTTTTGTGGCCTGCGAGGGGTTGGAATAACGTAGATTTCGTGTATTTCTCTCTCCTCTCCCTGGTTTGGTCTTTTGCCACACCGGTTTTGGCTGCTCGCCACCTTCAGTAGCGAGCCATTCTTCGGCGCCATCCAAAGTACCAAAAGTCACATACACACACACACACACACACACACACACACACACACACACACACACACACACACACTGGCGCGCGCGCACTGAACATCGCTACTGAAGATGGCGTGCATCCGAAACCGGTTTAGCAAAAGACCAAACCAGCGAAAGGAGACAGAAACACACAAAATCTACGGTATTTTTCTTCTAATTTCTAGTCCTATTTTAATGTGGGTTCAAACTTCTACTTAATATATTGACTTTAACGGGACTCGCCGATGGATAAATAAATGTATATTCATATAAATTTATATTCGTGAATAAATAAAATTACGGTCCCCATCAGCCATCTCCCTCAGGGATCTTTGTACCGAGAAATTGCTCAAAACTTCAATAATGCAGAACGAATTCTATGAGTCAGTTTTCCTTATCCCCTTTTAATTATCGTGACAAATTAATGAAAAAATGAAGGTCAGTAATAAGCAGGCCTCTTTCTCTTCCATCTTGCAGGGAATTCAGCAGCCTTGAAAAGTTGAAGTCTCCAAATGATTATGGTTTAGTCCAACTATTTAAGTTTAGTTTCCCAATATTTGTCCACTGACAAATTTAAAATCAATGATGTTTCTAAAGAACTACATTTTCAAGGTTTAAAAGATTATGACCTCACTCGCACTTAATAAGCAATGCCCTCTATTAGAGATTTCCACAACAAGCTCATGAATTTAAATGCAAATAAGAACAATTATAATAGTATTGTACGCACAATACAGAGGAAAACCCATTTCCCCAGTAAATCTGTAGGGTAGTCCTTTTCCTATTCACTCGTGTTTCCCCGACGCTTATTTAAAATACTACGTTATCGACCGACGACGGGAAACCCCGACGTCGAGAACCGTGAATCATCGGACTATGAGTAGCAACTCGGGATCCTCACGAGGGCAGACCGTATCCACACTTGACCTTCTCTGTTTGTGCATGTGTGTATTCTGATATGACCGTAACACACTTCCACTCACTCATCCCAAACCTATACGACCTAGTCATCACAATAAACTGCAACGAAGCGAGGCCGTTATTGCCCGTCACGATTAATGAAGCGCCGGTCGAAAGACAAATTTACAAATATCAGAACTGTTCCGGACAGTTGGGCAAAGAATATAAATAAGATGATGAGCAGAATTTCGAAAACGCGGCCACTCTCCGTTTTTACAACAGCGTGACATTCGTACATTGCGACCTTTTCCATTTATTTCAATACACCTAGAAATATAGAGCCACAGAGCGACCTGCAAATATGTGTTACATAAGGCTTTACACATTATCAAGTAATGTTGTTATGTAATATTGTATTATCGATTTACGAAAAGTGGGTTGTATGCTGTTAGTCCCCAAGTTCGCGACTTGAGATTACAGTCTACACTGCATCATTCCCTTGTGTTGATACAAAATTTAGTTGTGAGTTCATTAGTGATGGAGATCTAAACAAGCATTTCTGGAATTATTACAGGGATAAGTAGTCGAAATGATCCGTTTAATTATTATTCCACGGGATGAAAATTAATCTAGTAATTACAAATTTGGATACGATTTGTATTTGTCTTGTAAAGAGTAGTTGGTGATGATTTAGACATGAGCTCCCGCAGTGGCGCCTCTCGCCTTGTTCACTGGCGCACACCGGATATCCTTTCTCCCTCTCCCTCTAACTCTCCTCTCCCTCTCCCTCATTCTTATGCTCACACTCGCACGCATCCATACATATACATATATTGTGACGCAGTGTCTCGCTCTGGTCGCTTATCGAATTTCTCTTTGGGTAACCGCATTTTCTTCATCAGCCCAAAAAAGATCGACGTGTTTCGAGAATAAAGGAAGAATTTATTTCACATTTAATATTATAGCTCTTTTCATATAAATGCGCGAGCACATTAAATTTAACCCGTAATTTATTACGATAATTTACATCAAGCTAACGTATCTGTTAACGTTACGGTGTTGGTTTTATGGTGAGACACTTGGAAAAGTAATACGATAGTCAGATAAAAATTTTGATGGGGATACCATTCTGGCGTTAATACGGCCCTGCGATAAAAATCATTCCACAATTTCCAAAACTGTATAGTGCCTATACTCATATCCCTAATCTAGAATTTGAGTACCCAAAAAAATCACAAAACCTAGACGTTTTAATTGTTATATTTTAGAGGTAAAAGGAAAAAAAGCAAATCTGCATCCTTGGTTGCTTTTCTAAAATTCATCGAGTTTTCGCCAATTGAACATAAAATTAGTTCGTAATTACGGGAACTTATTTTACGGGTGACAGTTTGGGCTGATAGCTGGCATTATAAAGGGGACGTGCCGTTTTATGGTTTTAAGAACATTACGGAGTTACAACTTGTATAACTTGTTGCAAGTCGGGGTGGCACACCGGTAGAGCAGCCGGGGAATAAAAAAACAAACATATCAAGATAACGCTTGTTTAGGCGGATACACTTATAGAGTGACACATGTCATCAAATGAAGACATGATTAGTTGCAAGTACATACACTATATATGGTCGTAATTATTAAATTTCACTCGTTTTAACAAAACAATTATGATTCATTTAATTAATCCGAGGCAGTAATCAGAGAAAATAGCGTCACTGTAACTGTCCTTAATTTATTTAATTATTTATTTAATGTATTGCAGAGTTTATCTGCATATCCCGTTTATCTGCTTGAAAAATGGTTAACTGTGAAATCGCGCCATAACGGACCGTTGAAGTAGGAATCGTCGGATTAGACCAACAGACTTGTCGTTCACATCGAATCAAAGTGTCGGACGAAATAGTTTTCGTTTACCACGCTCACTGATTAACAACCGGATTTTGTGCGCCGTTCGATCGCTTGCTCATCGTGGAAGGGAGCGAAGGAGCGAGTATATTGATTAGCGGGGGCGGGGCAGCCACCCTCCACCCTCCCACCAGCCCCCCTCCCAATCTAAGCCTAGTACCGTATTCCGCCAGCCCCGTTTTTGTTTTTTATAAGTTCGAAAAGAGCAATCCCCATACGGGGATGATAGAAGGGGCGTTTGGCGCAACAGAACTGTCTCCATTCTCTGGGAACAAAATTACGCCGTGTCATCCTACGCGTTATTGTGTAAAAAAAAAACCCCGAGCAGAATATATAAATATGCGAAACGGTAACACGTATCTGTACAGACCACATTTAATGCGAATTCCTCAACGATTGTTTGAAACTAAATTAAGTTTTCGGAGTTCTAGGAATGTTGCCATAAAATTAAAATTTGCGGCTACACCGTGAAGGTCGCCGCGTGGAAAGAGATTGGAGACTGGAAATTCAAAGGTTTGGCGGTCGATATAACAGAAAATTTGTGCATAATCGACCATTTACTATATATGTTTCGGGCAAGTGTACAAATGTTAGAAATCTGCATACAAGAATAATCTGTATCGAACCTATATAAACATTTTATTCGAGCTGTTATATTCATGATTTTAATGAATATTTATTTATTTGTTTCAAAAGTGATTCAAAAATGAGCATTATTGAGAAACATGGAAACGATTATGAGAGAATATGAGTCTTATCACTCTAGTACGCCAAAACAACAAAGCCGACATAAATTACGAAATATTACAATTTGTTAAATAGAATAACACACTTAAACAGTAGGATTTATCTAGGAGTTTTCCTCTAAATCCTATTTAGCTCCTTAAGCTCCTATATCTTCTATGTAAATTTTTATTCTGCGTTGAGAATAAAACTTATATTGGGATACTATAAGAGCAAATTTGAAATAGGTAATGGCACAAATTAAAGAAGGCCAGGAGGACGTCCTCTCCTGGCGTGGTGTAAGTCAATTCAGGATTGGATGCTAATATTCTTGTGGTCTACCGTATCCACTCATTAATTTGCTAGACCAGTTTCGGTTCTTCAACATGTTCAATAGGTATTGATCAGTAGGCACTTAGGATGCTGACACTACACTCTTACTGCAGTGATGTTCTTCGTTGTTGACCTTTATGTACGAATTCATGTATGTATTTGTTCTTTAGTTCTTCTTTGGGCTTCCGAATGTTTCTTCGAATTCGGGCTTTTCTTTTTCGGACGATCGGCGTTTGGTAGGATCATTAACCATTAGATCGTAGGCATCAAGGTTTTATTTTACTAACGTACATAGTAACAGTGCAGACTGCGGGCCTCACGGGCAACCAAGAGCCGTAATTAGTCATTGGCTAATGTAATGACCGAATCCGAATGCACACGTTAATCGAGTCTAGTGAGTGGATATAGAACATGGTTTGAGTGATGGTATTCCAAACCGTCGTGGACCGAGGAATACATATCTGAAGCTAAGATGGAAAATTTCTTGACTGGTGTAATACAAAGCAGTAACACCTTGTAATACCCTGATACAGCCGATTGTAAAAAAATCGGTATAGAGAAAAGATTGGGTTGTTTAATTTTCTGTTCTGATAGTGTAGGTATTTTATTAAATAATGCGATTATCATTTTGTCTCGATATTATCAAATTTGAATGGTATTTTTTGAATCTTTGGAGTAAATTCCAAATTTAAAACAAATCGTCAGTTCACCTTAGAATATCAGTGTAATATTTTAAATAAAGACTATGGGTTAATCATTTTGGACCTAAAGAAGTAGTTTTACAAGTACAGTCAGAGATCAGTTATTTCCGTTTTAATCCCGAGATGTTGAAAAATTAGGAATGTAATTTTTGAAATGTTACTTTACTGGTTAATCATAATGCTCGGCTTTATTTTGATATTTCAAAATATATTATTATATCGTTATCAATAGTCATCTCAGTAAAAGAGGAAGTACCACATGGGATATGCCCGTTCGGATTTCACGCCAGCATTAAAAGTCAGTCAGAAAGAAATAAAATTCAATCGCACTTTTCTCGATTAGATAACGCTGTATATCGAAGAGCGGCAACAGATAATCAGCGTGTTGATTATAACATAGGCCCATGCTGGTTTGTTTCATTTCTTTCACTTAAATTTGAACTACCTCACTGTCATATTTCCATCTGCTTCCGAATACCAAAATCATTCTTTGTCTCACCCAAAATTGGTTAGGGTAGAGGCCGAGACCAGTTGATATTGAGTATTGTCTGGAGCGGGCACTGAATGCTGTGCCAGTCTAGTGCTATTGGTAGTGCTGTCGGTGAGGAGGGGAGGAGGAGCCCGCCCTGTGGAATTCTGTGTAGAGCCATGTCGAGTGGGGGGCCCAACGGTCATTGACACCGATACCAGTCTCACCCGACGTTTATCCTCTTCTTCAAATAATTAAACTTTATACACTAAGAAAAATCGACATCAACTGTCTATTATAACTACCCATTTCAATTATTCCAATGTACTGACCAGTACATGCTTCGGAGCGCTAATTTTCCAAGGATATTACCAATCACCTTGTATCATTTGCAAGTCAGGTTCGCGATTAGTAGATTTAAAAAATATAAGGCAGCATATATTTTCCGAGTCAAATTTTACGAATAAGAAGGTAGTTTCTGTAATCCTATTTTCTACTATTCCAAAAGGACGTGTTATCGCCCCTAGTACTTTTCTTGCTGCCTTCGGCAATATATTAAATATGCCGCTTTCCAGTTTTTCTAATATCAACTCCAATGCAAAAGCGCATAAATATGGAACTCAATACTAGAAGACCAATTCGATTTATCTTGAACAATTCTTACCCAACTCTTAAAGTGTTAGTTTTAGGAAAAATAATCAGATTTTCGAGGAAGGAATACTCATAATAATAAAAATACTAAGTATTTTTAGTCTAAGTTTTATTTAATGCTAAGTATTTATTGAATGAAACGATATAATTATTTATTCTGAAATAATTCTCGGTGTATATATGGATGATAGACCTCTAGCTCTAAATTAGACCATTTTAACCGCAAGAATACAAACACTACAACGTTCGATCAGGATGAACTGATTGTTCAATTATCAGCGATCAATGTCCGGTATAACCGTATTTATTTCAACTGAATGTTATCCGATTTACTTCTTGTATTGTGCATTTGTGGGTTAAAAGATGAATTCTTTCTGGTTTCGAGTCACTAATAACATTTTTAGGAGTACAGTGATTGTAGAGGAGATAAATAGTATTCCCTATTCTTAATGACGATGGCGAGAAGTCCAAAACGTTCATTTTAGTTTACATTACAATTAATGTCAGTTTCTATTACATTTGCATTTGCACTTACTAATACTATCTGAGCGCTTAAAAACACACACGCTTAATGTGTGTTTGGTCTAATTTTATTTCCTTCTATCCTATTTGCTTATACCCGTGTAATAAGATTGTAATATACAGATATTTGTTTAGGGATATTGAATGCAAGAAATGGAATTTTCTGTGCGCCAAGATTTAGTTTCTCTTGAAGTGAAAGTGACTCGCTTCACACACCACATTATGTCTACAGGGCTCAGTTGTTTTGCAATGCAATCTCAGCAATTCTTTTATTCGGAGCCAATAAATTTTTATAAAGAAAATTTACAATTTCATGCAGTTTATAAACAAATGTGACGCGGAAGCTCACCCATCATATCCTACAGATTTTTAATATGTCTGCACACGAATAATACGAAAAGATGGTTTTGAATTCTAACCTAATTATACAAACAACATTAAAAAATAAATGGCAGAATGTTCCCCCCGTGCTCTGTTCAGCATACAGAGGCGTATATGCCCTGCTTTTTCTACTGCTATTTTCACTGGCGTTGGTGGACTTCTTCGTTTCAAGTTGCTGAAAATCACGATACCCCATCGGTGAGATTATACAATACATAGTTCCTTATTCATTGCTATTTATTCTGCAGTGGGAAAGAGGCAAATCAGATGGTTCAAATATTTTTTCCAATTTGTAATCAAATATTGACGTATATATTGGTTCACATATTACTTTGAGATTCGGTGGCACATTTAGAACGAAATTGCATCCAATTTTGTTTTTTTTTGGTTTGTAATAGACGATTGGATATTTTCTGTCTAAATTGAGGGATTTTTAATACAATACAATTTTAATAGTAGGGCGGGGCTATAGGAAGGCACGCGGCGTGCCCGATCTCTGACTCACTCGTGCCTATGACTAATCCCAATACGGATGTAGCATTGAGTCGAGAATGTGAAACGTCCGTCTATGAAAAATTGTCGATTGTCTTCCACATACCAACCAAACAAATTTTTCCTTGTCTGGCTAAACTGTAATTTTCCATTTGATCATACAAAATGGGTTCAAGTGTCAGCTAAATGTGCAAATGTTTATTTAATTTGCTATCGATAACGCGAACAAAGCGACTCTATCTACCTGGTCTATCAAACAAGGTCATCACCATCGTGCGAAAATCCTGGTTTACTAATGCAGGAACGGCACTCCAATCAATAAGGGAGAAGACAAAGAATGTCGCTCCCTCATGAGATATCAAACAATCGCGCTCTCATTCTTCCAAATATTTGACGAATTATATTTTGATGTTTAATACTTTCAACATTTTATTGTCATGATTCAATATCAGGCAATACATGCGATCCTTGTCCACAGGAAGGAAAACTTTTAAAGTCGTTATCCTGTATTGCGTAAAATTTTAACTGACCACTGTAGCATATCACAGCCCTGGTAATGGGGCAGGAAGTTTGGTAATACTGTAAACAAAAGCCATTTTGGTCCAGGTTTAATACAGAATATGCTCAGACTTTTTACATTCACGTAGCACTATTATCGCGGTATTAACACATTAATTTGCTCTTGAAGATAATCCAGGGTTCCTTTACGAGCGGGCGTTCCACTGGATCTATTGAAAGAACTCGTGCGTCATTTAAATTCACAACCCAGCGCTTATCGGCAATAATCGAAATTGAGCGGTAAAATAAATTCACAACCGCCACGGTATATAAAATTCCTTATCATTAACTTGTGTCATTTTGTATTAATATATGGGGTAAAAACTGTTTGTTTTTTGGTCTATTTATTTGTTTAATAAAAGCATTAACTGATAGATTAGATAATAACGTATGTAGGCCTAGGATTGACTAGTCGGTTAAATAAATAATCAATATGCTATCATAATCTTAATATAATTGAAGACTAAGTTGTGACCAGTTGTGAGTGGTAAGTTTGATTGTGCAGCCTCGGCCAGGGGTTATCGTCCTGCTGGAAAGGCGGCCGTGGTACGCCTCCTGATTATTTTATGAAAATTCATGATATATATTATAATATTTAATGTTTGTGTTCACCCCATTGTAGATACAACGTAGCCACAGATTTTCGCACGCTGTCGGATATAAACAACACTCTTGGGAGGAATAATTAATTTTGCCATAGCAACATAGAAATAACAGGATTGTAGAAGGAGTCTTGATTCTCGAATAATAAGTTTATGACATAAATATCAAAGGCAGGTAACAATATGATGTTAAAAATTTTCTTATTTATATAAATAAGTTGATCCAAAATATATTGAAAAATGTTTATTTTTAGTAATCTAGTAAATCGGTGCAAGTGCACCCAACGAACACCGCACCACACGTGCGGGGCGCTAGTTAACCGGTGCAAGTGCACCAAAAGAACTTTAGTTAAGTACATTTCCGTACCACACTCAGGGGGCGCTAGTTGGTAATCGGAGCAAGTGTACTAAACGAAGGCTCAAGCATGAATATTTAATTCAGTATTTCTCCCATTTAAAATATTACGCGTATTCAATATGGTGTACATCAAATAATTCCACTGCCCCGTTTTATGGCTTTCAAACCCGCACGTAAGGTTTAAATAATATGTCCTAACATGCGAAATATTGTACATTTTTGTATTTGAATTATTCATTTTTTAATGTTATTAAGATTGAACTTGTCCCACCTCTCATCTGTCTATTACCTCACTAGGACAATTATTGTAATACTAAATGTGTGCACTATTACAAAGATTACCTGACTAATTTTGTGAGGTACTTGGGAAGAATCG
This sequence comes from Lethocerus indicus, assembly GCA_019843655.1. Classification (NCBI taxonomy): domain Eukaryota; kingdom Metazoa; phylum Arthropoda; class Insecta; order Hemiptera; family Belostomatidae; genus Lethocerus; species Lethocerus indicus. The sequence goes on from JACDQD010000002.1 coordinate 18,184,468, forward strand.
TGCCCCAGCTACAATGATAACGCGTAGAACCTCAACGTCTAATTAAGGTGTCTGTGTCTGCTGGAAGTTTTCCTTAAATTATGAAATAAATAAAAGATCCGGATATAAAAAAGATAAGTTATAAATGAAATCGAACCAAATAATATACTAATACGCCCACATTTGTAGGTAAGGTGGTGGAGGTAAGGTGCGAGGACTGCGCCAATTATGCCGGCCCTCACCCTCGCCGGGTCGGTGAACCCGCCTCCTAGATCACTCACCTCCCAAGCCACATCCCCCTGTCCTACCACACCCCAACTAAACATTATATTTCTGATTCCCATTATTCATTTTATGGCTCTTTATGTACATATATGCATAATAGATACATATATAATGTAAAATGTCTTAGCAGAATGTTTGATGTATTTCCAGCGTACGGCGTTTGAAAAATTATTTTCCAGTTTTGTGTCACACACAAAGTGTGTCCACAAACAAGGTTCATCACCTTCATTTACCTGTAAGATAGTTTGCTTGCCATAAGAAACAAAATATTTCCCATAATAAGGTTTAACATCCTAGGACTGCTTAGAAAATAAACTGATTATGTCTTATAGAATTGCTTGAAAAATAAAAAAAAATTGATCAATTTTTGTTTGAAAAATTGATTGCGAGGTAATAAAATTTCGATAATTTCTTTGAGATAGTTAAAATCGGTGAACCACTGGTAATCCACTCAATTTATTTATTTATAGACTAGAATTTGAGATAACCGTCATCACCTTCGGGGACACACTTTATAATACGAGTCGGTGGCTTCTTAGGTCAACAATTCACTGTGGTTCATCTTGTTTCGATTTGACGTAGTGCAAATGGCGAGACGTTATAAAGTGGGCGTGATGATGGGAGGCAGTTTGTGGACTCGAAGGCAAGAGGCACGCGCTCTTTTGCCTTATGCCCCCACCCGAAGAGAGACAGACAGACACATTCGATGAGCGGCTGAAGGTAAAGTGGCAAGGTCGCCGGTGACATCACAAGCAGACAGGTAGAAGCAGACTGTGGGCCAATGCGGCCCATGCCGCCGCTATCGGAATGGTGCGAACTCACAGAAAGAGAGTTTATTATACCCCACTGTCCTAATCTCACAGTTCTCTGTCCGGATATCCGATTTTATAATAATAATCCTATTTTAAAATCTCCGACTTATCCGAGTTGAGGGTAGTTACACCAACAACATTAACGACTGAACTGAACAAAATATCAGCTGCGTCGTTCCTTTACCACACTATCTACCATAATATAAATAAGGTGAGGTAAAATCTAATGCATTGATACTAATCAACCTTCGCAAAAATAGCACATTTCAAATAAAGCTCGATACAAAATCCTTCCAACAATAGATGTTTGTCTTACAGAAAAAATGTAATACCCTTATGGTAAATAATAAAAAATGATGGAACAATAATTGATATTTTGTAAAATAATAACACTAATCTGTAATATGAGATGATCCCACCGACTGAATGAAGTTTTGTGTATGAGCCCGATGGAAACGGGACCTTTAGAGGAGGTCGAATCATAGCAGGAGACGAATGCGAACCCAGAAGAGCTATTGATGAAGATTTAGCCGGACACTGTTAATTGGTCTAACTGACAATCGGACATACGACCGGCGAGGAGCCGTCCGCGTGCGTGCGTGCCGCGCACCTGCGCTGAGACCCGCACCTGCGTCGGGAGTTGCACCTGCATTTCGGGGTCCACCTGCACTTCTACTGACCACTGCTCTTCATTCCCCACCCCGATCACCGACGGTTGACCTAATATCAGTCCTGTTTACAATATCACTCCGTACTTCACACATCCATTTTTCCATGCGGCACTAGTGCTTTGTCATTTAACATGTTCGGATACTAAATAGTTTCGCCGCAAACGGGTCTCGAGACACTCCGGAAAAATAGTCCGCCATTTTATTAGAAATGAGATTCTCTATACTTTTACTCTAAATATACGCTAGTTATTAAAAGGCATTTCCAGGCAAGACGCATGAACAGAATTGTTACAAACTGAGTTATAGAATTAAGGGGAGCATTTTGTATCAAGTTATAACTCCAATTTATTTTTTTAATTTTCGTTCCGTTTTTCAAAGGACAAGGTAGTGTAATTTATTCGTAATTAAAAACTGTAACTATAACAACTAATTTTGTGACTACAACTTTTTAAATATTACACTACAGTAATATGGTGCATGTTCAGGGCTGTAGACTCGAGAGCAGTTTGAGACCATTTTCTAAATGGCACAGTTGTACCTACTATTAATATCGATTAAGTTCAATATATAAGAACACATAAATGTAATATTAAAATAAGCATTATTCTTAATTGGTGCCTCTTCTTTCTTAATTCTTTATTTTAGTATAGAGAAAGAACATGTTCTAACTTCTTAAAAAGCAATTATAATTTGTTTCTGCCTTCAAATTGCCCAACCAATGGCCCTATAGTATGGGACATTTGTACAGTTTTTCCAAGAATTAGTGTAAATTGAAAAATGCTTTGCATTTTCCCCAATGGGCAAATATTCCCCAACAATTATTTAAAAAAACTTTCCCCGAATAGGGAATTCTAGTGCCTCATTAAGAAATACCACCCCCTTTAACAAATTATATAACGATTATGGTTTCAAACCCTTATTGTTCTCAATTACGATTTGAGAGATATACATTGTTGCTAGGTTCATGAGGTAGTTTTCGCAGAAACATTTCCAAGGAGGAGATGAGTACTCACACGAAAGGAATTTCGACGGTCCTATAGTCCCGGTTGCAGCAAAGAAATTGGGCCGTCCAACTCGATTATTAGGACGAAACATTTGAAGTTTTTCCTTTAAAATGAAGTTTTTTCTTTGAAATTAACGGTCGACTATAAACGGTGGCGGGTTGCATTGGGTGTCAGTTTTGGAAGCGGTGACGGGTGGAGCTGGCAGATGTGGAGGCCACAGCTGCCTCAGTACACAGCTGCCTCCTCTCCCGCCACTCTCTGGCCCTCCCTCCTCCTCTCTGCCTCACCACTGGATGCTCGTCTCTCTCCGTCTGCCTCTGTTATGCCAGCTCGAGTTAAACGGTCACTGTCCTCTCTCTACCTGGCTCCTGATCCTGAAAATCATAAATTCTCCCGAGCTGGCATTTCAAAAGCATTTCTTCTTTACGAATAAAACTGCCGTCGAATAATGTGTGGTGGTAACATGGTTTTGGCAGTACCAGTGTACAGATTATAACACTAATTTGGGCGAATGTTTCATCGCGTACTGTTAACAAAATTAATAGCGCACGTAACAAATTTTAATGTTCTAGCAAAAGATCAAGCTACCGTGAGGACACAGAAGAATGCAAAACCTACGGTATTAATAGATATCATAATATATCATCAATATGCTTATATTTTTTCCACCTTCATTCTTTATTTGAATATTACCATATGGTATCGAGCCAACAATAAATTTTCGATACGTATATATTACAAGAAAAGAATAATTGTATATTAACGATTATTCGTGATAGTAAATCTGATATGAATTCAACACTGCCTTCCGAATAGTAATGAACTGGTGGTACACATAAGGATACAAGTCTCAATAAATAGAATAGTGGTACATTTTCATTGGGAATATTTAATTTTAATTAGTTCTCAGTTAATTAAACAAGGGAGGTGAATACCACACTGTTGTTTGGTTCGAGCTTCTGTCGCCACTCCCTGGTTTGGTACCACTCCAATGGCGAATAAAGTGTAAAAAAAGACCACCGAGACGAGTCAGATCATGGGAAAACCTACGGGATTTAATTTTAATATTCCAGTTTTACGGTCAACATGATATAAACTGTTTCCAACGCCCTTCTCTACTTACGGTGATCGGTGCAGAGCCAGGGTCGAATTCGGTAAGGGGGTCAGCTTTCTCCTGCCATCCGGGCCCCGTAGAGGCCGAATGCGCTCCAGTGCGCAGCCAATGTTTTCAGACTCAGAAAAGTTACCAACCGCCCTTCCCCGCCTTTTATTAACAGATCTATAGTTACTTTCTAACTATAGCCAATTGGTACAATCAGGGCATTTCTAAATTCTTATTTAAATTCTGGTAGAATCTTTTGCTGGCTAAGAATTCGTAAAAAAATTGATAAACCGAACAGCGGTGGGGATCCAGGGGAGAAGGAGAGGTCGTGACTAGGCGTTTCCGAAGTTTCGAAACCAAATATCTACCTGAAGGTTTCATCACCGCGAGAAAAACACATTGCTGGTTGCTTCACGGAGAGAGAGAGAGAGAGAGAGAGAGAGAGAGAGAGAGAGAGAGGGGGAAATATCTAGTGGGAGAGAGTAAAAGAGACAGACTGAGAGAGGGAGGACATACACCTCCTCTGTTTCAAGGATCCCAGACTCTGACTCAACTCGGCCACGCCGTCATATAATACTGAAATTTATAATATAAATAGTAATTTATAATCGCTTTATTAAAAAAACAAGCATATATATGTATATCATGATCCATGAACATACTACATATGATTATTAGTCTAAAATTCTAATTAAAGGAAATCCGAAGGCCCGCCTTCGGGTCTAATTATAGGGGGAAACACAAAAAATGCAAAAAAAAATCAGGACCTTGTGTTTATATTTGTCCTCTAGGGATAGATAGAGTAATGTAATGAAAATATTTCTGGTCGTAAAAAACAATAACATATAAGAAACAAATTTAAAAAGTCAACCATTCCAATTAAATGAATACGAGCATCAGCGCGGGCATAACAAGAGAAAAAACCGAACATTCTAAACCACCACCATAATTAAAAAATTCAAGCACCATATTTGTATATACCATATATGTATAGTATAACGTATTGCAAACGACACCACTGTAATTCTAACAGAATGCCACTGACCACTGCGAGAACCAAAAAACTAACTAGTTTAGAACCACAGAAGTGAGAGGAGAAAACTAAAAACATTACCGATTATCACTTTTTTTCATTTAAAAAAAAAAGAAACCTAAGTTGTCCATTTAAACCCATAAGTTATAATTACACATGAAAAATGTATCAAAGAACATTTGTCTTCTAGTGTGCAACATGTAATATGCAATTACGGTAAACGGGTAACACGTTTAGAGGATAAACCGTTGAAATCCGCAGGTAGGTATGATATATGAATTGAGATGAATGAGATTTGCAAACTGGGAAGATATTTAGCTAAATTTATTGCCAGCATACATAGGACCCATGGTTATTTCCATACTTCCCTGTAATAAAAAAAATAGTAAAAATTAATTAAATACACATAATTAAACATACATATTGATTAAATAAACATGAAAACCTGTTATCATTTTTAAATTGATAAACTTAAGGCAGGATATTAGCTTATGGCGGTGATGAGGAGAACTGAGAACTGGGCACCTCCCGTGTTATCGATCCGCCCCCTCCTGCCCACCCCCCCCCAGGGTGTTAGTGTGTGTGTGTGTATATATATATATATATATATATATATATATATATATATATATATATATAATATCTGTGTGTATGTCGTTGTTTACCAGTCCCTGCCATCTTATTAACTCTTCCGTGCTGGGGCCCAAAAAAAAGTACATCATCGACCCGGCAGGTTAAATATTGGACGTTATTTCACTTTTTAGTTCCATGCCGAATTGTCTTTTTATGAGGTTTGTAGGAAAAACGTGTATTCATACTAGCATATTAAACATTAATATATAATCTACGTTAATAACTATCTACATTCTCCCGCTTAATAACTGCAGTGGCCGTGCAACGTGTATTTGGAGGACAACAATTTCATTAATTTATTACTTATTGCCCAAAATTTGGATGATTCGATACACTATTCAATAAATACAGTCTATGTTATAAAGGATAGTTCTAAAAGATGATCGACAACTAAAAGAATATGATATTTTCGCAGATCTTGTCTTATTGTCTTTATACATCGGTAATGTCTGGTAAACTCAAATTTTTTTTCAATATCATTTATTACTTTAAAAAAGGGTTCTTCTTAAAATAAAAAAATAATAATAGATAATAACCTGTAATAAAAAATTACGATTATAAATTAATATAATAATATATATTATATGTATACACGTATATAAGTATGAGTAGTAGGTACCTGTTTATATACATACATATAATATTTATGACCTGCGTAAGGCATGTTGTCACTCTTGAGATATTTGCCTTCCCTCGCTTGTTTGATCCTGGCCTAGATTTAATATACGCAAGACTGAAGCACTATAATAAAATGGTTTTATTATATGGACTGAGGCACTATAATAAAATATTTAAGCACGAAAACTTCAATATCATAAATGTGAAAACGAATTCACAAAGTCATGCCTTTCCCAAACCTCAGCAAAAGGAATCCCGATATCGGTGAGTGAGGTACTAACTTCCAATAAGCCCAACAGACCCCATGACCATTAATCATCACAAAAAAGAAACATTCTTAAAAACTCTTCTTTAGCTACCAAAAAATGGATAAGAAATAAAGGGAATGAAAATAAACTACCGTATGCACTTTTATACTATTTTATAATAGCTTAAGTGTTAGTATTTCTAAATTATCGTTTTAATATATGTTTATTCTATTCTTCTGATGCAATAACTGATTTTCATAGCGAAACTTATGTGTTATTTATATATTAATCAGACCTAATAACAGATTTCTCGTGCTACGATAAGCACTTGGAATCAATTGGCATACGTGTTATTTTTTTTTATTGTAAAGCACTTAATATTATTCGAAATTGACGATTTGTTATATTTACAATTTGATTAATAATTAAATATTTCGATAACGAAAATGGTATTGCATCGTCGAATCCACTATAGAGGTTCTTGCAGAATAATAGGCCTAGACGTAAGAATTAATAGAACATGTATTTATTTTTTAAAGAAAGGGCTTTTCCTCTAATTTTGAATATCGACTTGGTGTGGGATATGCTATATTGAGAGAGCGGGGTCTGCTGGCGGCGGGTGACCTACTGGCCCCGTTCTAGCCAGGACGCGCCCCCATTTGCCGCAATTGTTCAACCGCTATTTACATGTTTTTTCTTCTACTGCACTGCCCAACAGGCACACTCTTGCATACATTCCAAAGCAGATATCCAACGAAGGAAAAAGGAAACAACGCACTTGTTCAACATTGACCGGCAAACGATTGTTTTCCTTTTATTTTACAAATCAATTCATTCTCTCGCGTGTCACTTTTCGCTAAACACCTCGCCGTCTGTCACCGGCTGTGATCAGCTTTCAAAGACACTTAAATTTAACATCAGGGACACCGGGTATCATATAGCACGGGCGAAGGATTGCGAAGTTTAGAATAATTAAAACCAAGTAGCCATGTAAAAATCGTAGATTGCATTAATGCGTTAACTGGAAACGGTTAAGAACTATTTAGATGCCTGTCCGCGAGATAACATTAGAAGACAAAGACAGACAATACTATATTTTTTCGTGCTATAATGAATCCACATTTTTTCACTCATTTTAGAATTATTTTTCTCCCCGTCATTTACTACTAATTATTTTTTTGTTTTGGTCCTACTTGTTATTTCTTATACTCATATTATTTGTATTTGTATTTTGAATACGTATTTGTTTCTCCACGTTTTGGGTTTAAGCTAAAAAAGTCTAAATTTTGACTACTTCTTTGCTATATAATAGTAATATAATAGAAATGTGATTACCGCAACATTACTATAAATTTAAAAACCGAAATTATCGGTATATATACATACATATATATATATATATATATATATATATATATATATATATATATATATATGTCTTGTTGTTGTGGCTAACCTGAGGACACAAGCCCCAAACGTCTTACATAAAGCCATAAGTCGCGCAGCACCATTACTCACATGCGACCTAGGGTTAGCCACAAACCACACGAGGAAATCCGTACACCATACATCGAAAACAACAAGCCACGAGGCTCAAACCACAAGCCACATGTTGCACACTAACTTGTCGCTGCCGCATTAGCCTGCCGCCTATCTTCGCCCATGTTACTGACAAAAATATCGCCTCGAGGCTACCAATAGGAATATATAATATTTACTGTAAATATTATGACAGCAATAGATTGCAGGAAATCCTGCAATAAACACACGACTACCAAGTCAGAACCACCCTATTTCCGCCGTAAATTGGCGAGGTAAAATGAATGGCGGTGATCTTACTAAATATTAATTTAATGGTATATGTGAGCCCAGCTCTAAAGATACAAAGCTAGTGCCTGGGTGTATTAATTTTAAGGGTTCGTTGATGCTCATTGTCTCGTGTCCGGACTGTATAATATGGTTGGCGAAGTTGAATTCAAAAAATGTTGTTTTCAAAAATTTTCAGTGGGGCGCTAGCGTCGCGGTGCTTGTGCAACCAACAAACTTTAGTTGAGTGCATCTCTGCGCCACCCTCAGGAGGCGCTAGCGTCGCGGTGTTCGTGCCAGCAACGAACTTTAGTTGAGTGCATCCCCGCGCCACCCTCAGTGGGGTGCTAGCGTCACGGTGCTCGTGCACCCAACGAACTTTAGTTGAGTGCATCCCTGCGCCACCCTCAGGAGGCGCTAGCGTCGCGGTGTTCGTGCCAGCAACGAACTTTAGTTGAGTGCATCCCCGCGCCACCCTCAGTGGGGTGCTAGCGTCGCGGTGCTCGTGCACCCAACGAACTTTAGTTGAGTGCATGCCTGCGCCACCCTCAGGAGGCGCTATCGTCGCCGTGCACGTGCACCCAACGAACTTTGGTTGAGTCCTAATGAGTTTTATCGGTCCAGTTATAAAGGTGCATATCGACAGACAGAAATAGCGAACGCATATTTGTGAGAGATATATTGATATGAAAATTATCGGGTTGGATTTTTAAACTCTGTAACTGTATTGGAGAACGAAACTTTCTTTATTGTAAGTAAAGGTTGGAAACTAATTTTGAAGAATTGTTTTATCTCTAAAAACTCCGATAAATGTATTAATTAAACTAAACTAAGGTGATACAGATTTCTAACCAGAAATATTAAATAAAAATTGCTTTTTTAAGTAAAAACCTTTTATGTGGCAGTCAAAGGGAAAGAATGCAACCGTTACGGAACTCGCGTCCGACGCTCCAGCAGTAGTAGGCGGCAAGCGTCACGTCCCACAGTTCTCCGTTATTTTTTAGATGATATCGAAACCATCACACTAAAGGTCTCGTTGAGATCTTTAGTTTGACATTACTGAACTTTAATGGCAAATTTCGCACTAGTACCCGATTCTCGACATTTTTCTTTTTATAGAAATCGTTACTTCGTAATTTCATTGAAACTTAATAATTCAACAAAAAAATCCAGCTAGGGATGCTGGCTAGTATGGGATATTTGGATGGCGGGACTGACTGACATGTCTCTGTCTACATGGGCCGCAATCCTCCAGCTAATTGGGGCTCATTAATAGGCGTCCTTGAGCCGCAATAACGCTGCCCACGTCGCGCCCGACCTCAACCTGCAATCATTTCAAGTTCTTCTACTACATCATCCAGGTTCTGTATCCTTCTTACAAGTATATTTCAATGCGACATGACCAACTTATCGAATACATTTTATTTCAAATGCCTGCACTGTTGCAGTTTGATAATAGCTAGACATTTTCTTTACCCGCGATTATTTCGCGGCCCACTTGCCCAATTACTTGAACTTGGAATTGTTCGATTTTGTTTGTATAAGGTCCGGTACACTCAACGTATGTTACCTCCTATTGATTAGGTATATCAAATTACACTCCGGCTCGATATCCTTACTTTCAGTCGGACAGTGAGTGCACACTCAGAACGAGTGGGCCGACCGATGGCCTTGAATATTTCGTACCCAGCTTAGCTCAAAACAATTTAGCAAGATCACTTTATTCCAGAACCCTAGCATGTTATGTTTTCGAATCTACGAGACACCGTATTAGCATTGGCTAACGAACAGACCACACCTGTTGCGTGAAATATTCCTTTCACACAATCCCATTCGAGGGACTATCTTGCGTGGTCCAGAAGGAAATAGACTATTAGCCAATCCAGACGAGATCATGCCCAACAACTATAACACCGGACACTTACTTGATGCCTTTCATGATTACAATAATACGTTAGCCAAAGTTTGTGGCGCCAAATAAAAGTATATTTGTTAGGAACTTTCAAAGCGATTTGCCTCTGATGCGATTTGTTTCTGAGTAGAGAGGTAAAACTGTTTCCTGTAAAATTTAAAGCTATAAGCTAAAGCTAAACATCTACACCTTTAGGTGTCAATGACATTTAACAAAGAATGAGGAACTGTGTCCATTCAGTTGAATTTGGTAGGTGAATTACAATCTCTCAGTAGGTGGATGGCTAAGAGCCACCCAAACTCTGGAAGACCAGCCTTTGAACGTTTCAGCTCCGTGAATCTCTACGACTAATACTGCCACAAGGTAAATGCTACCTATGCTTTTCTGTTTGCATGGCCTCCAAAGCTATAAACCTGGAAGCCGTCACTAGTCTAAGAACAGGTGCCACAATGTTTCTCGGTGATAAATGGCATAGTTGAAGTCTTCATGTTAACAAACCAGAAAGCTAGTTACTATTGCCCTGACTAAGTTAGTACTTCTCTTATATTGTAAGATTGAGACTTAACTTCAATCCGACAAGGAATTTAATTGTTGACTATAGAGGTTGGTTTTGTTTAATCTTTTGTTTCTACCTTAGGGGAGAATCAACCTTACAGACTCCATAGCTATAAGTTTAATAAATTTTGGTGGGCGGTATGTTCCGGCTAATATATTCGGAGAATCCATAAAATCCTTTCATGAAAGTTCACAAGGGTGGCAATAAAAAATAAATCCGTAACTATAGTATAAATTAGCAATCCATAATTAATGCTTGCATTTATATTTTAGGGAACTAACCTTATGTTGTTTTATAATAACTTTAAAATTACAAATTTACGTCATAATTGCACGTCAAATTAACTTGCCCGTATTGGTGAGGAATCGTTTAATGATCTCTGTAAGAATCTTCGTAAAATTAAAAGGTCAATAGAGCCATAATATAATACATGTCAGCGATTCTTGGGAGCTGCAATAAAACTAGAATCGGATCAACCCATTCCACTCGTCGTAAACCATAAATCACGCACCGTACTCAATGAAAATGACATCGAGCCGTAACCCCTAATTATATAAATGCTTACGAGTCGCATTTGTAAGGTGCAAAATTCAATCAGCATGTGACAAAGTAACAAAACAGCGTCCCATAAAACTTCTTTACCGGTTAAAAACACCTAAAAAATATTAAGACTTCGCAACAAGAGATTAGTGAAGCATTTTTAAATGCTGCAAGCGAACGTGGTAACTGTAAATTGTGTCATATATATCGCATTCATCTCATGCAAGCCGGTAGGTAAGTGTCATAACCTGATCGAGATAGATCCTATCAAGATTAGCGCTATCTCTCACAATCCCTTGTACGATATACAGTAGACATATCTGGAATGATCACTATGTAACTAATTAATAATAATGGGAAGAGTGTTATTCTATAAAGTATTGCGATATATTAGTCGGGCAATGAGGTCTTTTCCTGTCGCCTAAGATAGGGGGAGTCGGTTTCAGAGAAATTAGATTGGGCTAGTGTTAATAAGAAGAGGAGGCGAGCGGTGCCGCTGGAGGGATCGACCGGACGAGCAGCGGCGGGCGTGCTGGCGCGGTGTGGCGTGTGGCGGTGCGTGCGCTCGCCCGTGCTCGGCGGTGCTCGGCCCGCTCGGCCTCAGTCACTCGCCACCGTTCCTCCGGTCACCTCGCGCTCGTACCCTCCCCCCGCCATGGAGTGGACCGACGAGTCGATCCTGGCGTTCATTAAAGAGTACAAGGATCGGCCCGTCCTCTGGGACACGAACGACGAGCATTACAAGCTAACTTCGCGCAAGATCGAGGCTTGGAACCGGATCTCGGCCATCCTCGATGTAAGTGTGGCCGAACTAAAGAGAAAGATGAACTCGCTACTCGCCTCGTACAGGCGCGAGCGACAGAAGGCCGTCCTGGAGGCGCTCAAAACGGGAGGCTCTCCGGACGCCTACCATTCGACCTGGTTCGCCTACAAGAACTTCGATTTCCTCAAGGACAAATACCAACCCAAGCCACCCAGGAACATCCTAGAGGTACAGTTTTGCGTTTACGTAGTGTGGCGGGCGCCGGGCCCCGCTGAGTCTCCGCTCTGTGCGGTGTCTAGGCGGCCGTGGCTCTGCCTAGCGGAGGCTCTCGCCACTAAGCACGGATCGTTCATCCGTGAACCAATCGACGAACCCTTGTAGGCACTCCGTTCTGCTATCACTTCCAACGGCACTGTCTCGACATTCTATCTACTATGATTCTTTAGAATCGATACCTTGACTACATTATACTATTAGAATGTTTTACTCTGCTAAGTCAACTACATATGGAGGGATTGAAACATGCTAAATCGATCGATTCTGAATTTTTCAGAAAGAAAGTTTCATAAACGAATTGTTCCAGAGACGTACGTGTTTGATGTAAAGGGTACAGGTAGTGGGGGTCTCTGTCGAGTCCTTTACCTCCATTTATGGCTTTATCTCAATATCTGATCTGTTCCTTGTAACGAACCTGACAACTCAATTTAGATGGAAAGGAGAAAAGTATCGGACAAATTGAAATGAAACTTGTTTCTAGGTGGAAATATTTTGCTTGGATATTGGTTATTGTCCTATTTCAAAGAAAAGTGAAGAGAAAAACGTCGATCAGAAGAAGCACAGGGTTAGGTAGGGGGTTGCCTTACTCCCCGTATATATATATATATATATATATATATATATATATATATATATATATATATATATATATATATATATATATATATATATATATATATATATATTGTGTGTGTATTTTTTTGTAAAGTAAATATCACCCTCTGTTGTATATTTACCGAAACAGAATTGTAACTGTCGCTATATTTGTGACTGATTTTCGCTTGTTGACTTTGTTGTCACAGGGTAACTGGATGATAAAAACCTAACTTCAGTAAATGCATATTTACGTCTAGTTACTTGAGATATTGCCATGTTGTTATTTCAACATAACAGGAGGCAATGCCTCCTGACCCTGTACGCTAAGACAAAACCTCCCCTCCCCCATATCTATTTACTGCCATCCCCCTGTCCTTTACACTTAATTAAACCGTTATTAATTCGTTGATTATTTATTAAAAATTACTTTTAATAAAGAAGAAAGTCAGTAGTATTTCTCGAGTATTTAAAATGAACACAAACAATGGCGGAAATGCTTAGTAAATCTTCGAAAAATGTTTAAAATAGGAATTGGGACTAGGAAAGCAGTGATTATGTTACGTAACATGTAGAAGATTGTTACATATATTTACATTGTTCAGGAACATGTATTTGTCTTCCACTTTTATATTCCTACTGATTATTGATATTTATAATTACTATATGTTTTCGTTGAAATTTCCTATTGAAAACCGGTCTAACAAAAGACCACACCAGCGAAAGGAAACAGAAGAACACGAAATGTACGGTTTAAAATTAGCATTGCAATTTATAGAGCCATATGAAGTACGTTATTGATCAACGCATTATTGATTTATCAGCTTTGGAGAATTGGAATGATCTTTTCAGCCAGCAGGCTCCTGTGTTGGGATTTAGTTTGGAGAAAAGATATAGTTGTTACCTCTTCATGAAACTATTTCATAGGATCCATTTTGTGCGTTTTTCTTTACTTCTTTAATGTCCTCTAATAGTTGTCACTCAAAAAAACAGTCGTCAGTAACGTATTTCTGTAAAGTGCGAATCTAAAGCTGTTAACTCTTCAATTCCAAAAACGTTGATGAACATTATTCTTTATGACGACATTTCTAATATAAAGTTCACTCATAGTTAAAAATTCGCATTCCGCGTCCAGTTCATATTTTTAAATGAAACAAGCAAGATCCCTAGTTAAAAGGAAACCATCAATAAGTAGTGAAATATTTGCAGGTATCATATCGTAATCGAAGCGGCGAAGATGATGCCAGACTTAATGAAGAAGATGCGGAAAGTTTTGAGTACGATATGGGAGTAATGCAGGTGGGGCATGACGAATCGTCACGCGAACAGGATCGGGAGCCGGGCGAGGACTCGGAGGATACGGCCGCCCATTACAGTCACCATCGGCCCTCTCACCTATACAGGAAGAGAGCCAGAAGTTGGTGGGAGGAACCGGGGGAGCATTACCTGTCCCCGAGGAGGGACGAGTTCGACGCTTATGGTGAGTACATCGGGGCCAAATTGCGCCAGCTGGACAGACGCTCGGCCTCCTACGTCCAAAAGGCCATCAGCGACATACTCTACGAGGCCGATATGGGCAGCCTCGTCAGCTCCAACTCAGCCCACTGGGACACCACCCACATCCAACTTCCTCACCATTCACCGACACCAATCAACAACAAATCTCCGTCTGACAAGTGACAAACAGCCGCAAAAATGAGAAATAAACATGTACAATGTTGTGAGACAATACTGCGGTAGTAATGTACCCCTTTCAGGGTGCCTTCAGCATTACCTCCGCCAATGGAAATACGATTTGCTAATAGCGTGTGAGCTTTCGGGACTAAACGTGTTTTGTGAACCATTGTGGCCGGTAGCCAGAATATAGTCAGAGAGGCATCTGAACTAGAAGACCGTAGGCAGCTGACATACTGAGTATATCGCTGTGCCTATTGGTTTTTATGCTGTAAGCTCATGCTTAAGTGCTATTTCACACTAAAGACTACGTATGCCCAGAGTGAAGGGTAGAAAAACTCTACAATACTCCTATTATCCTATGTGTGTTTGTGTATATATATGTATATATATATATATATATATATATATATATATATATATATATCTTATGTTCTAGGACTATGGGCAGCATAACTGATTTGCCTCAATATCTTATTGACTCTTGTATGCCTTGATTTTGTAAGTGGCACTTGTACAATTGTAAATAATAATAAAATTTGTAAGATTATTTTGTTATTATACTGTTAGCTCTGTAAGCTGACCATTTTGGTGTGCGGCTCCTGTCAGGTATCGACCCACCGCATCCCCTCTCCCCTCTACACCCTCTCTTACTCTCTCTACCGGATGTGCCCTATATTAAACACGCTACTGTTAAAACTATTAGTAATACTTCTGTACTAATAAGTCTAGAATTGGAAGTTTTCAATCAGTTTCAGTTTGAATGCGAGTGCACTTCACTTTCACTTGGAATCACTTCCCACCAGTACATTTGTAGTATCGTGTAAATACTTCTCACCATCATTTGTTGTTACCTGCAACACAACTACCAATTTTTTTATTTTGAAACAACAATTAGAATTATTTTCCATTAAATATTTGAAAGTGAATAATTTTTATAATATATAACATTTTTATACATATATATTATGTGCTTGTTCATACTCAAATATTTAGGATACTAAAAGCATAACTAAAATTAACTAAATATAACTAAAATAATAATTTTTCGACATTCATCATGTTGTCACAGGCGAACAATACTCTGATTTAGATATTTCTTAGATGATATTCAAGATACTGTATATTTGCGTATAAAATAAATGAATGTATATAACCATATATTTACTAATATATTTACTAATGTGTGTATCCACAAGTATATTTTGTGTACCTGTGAGGAATGTGTGCTGGGGTAATTAACTGCAAGGAGGGACCTCGGTGGCTCAGGAGCTACCATAAGTAAATTGGAATTGTGGAAAACAAAAACAAACCGAAGCATGTCTCTTTACAAACCCGGAAACGACAAGAAACAAACCGACTCCGAATCCGGTACCCAGACGTGCCCCTAAAGATATCGGTTAAGTACCAGGGACTACCCCCAGATGAAAAACTGTAAACCAGCAGGCCAAAATCAAAATAGGGAGACTGTATAATCTTTTCAAGTTCATGATACACAACGCGAGGTCGAAAGTGACCTTCTACAAAAAAATCATTAGGCCCTCCCTACTTTACGCCTGTCCTGCTTGGAGAAACGTAGCCAATACCCGTTGGAAAAAACCTACAAGTTACACACAACAAATGCCTCCGTATTGTCCCCGACATAACCCCAAGACCACGAACGGACCACGTCACGACCTATCTCAGACACGCCAACTGACCGGCATAATAGACAAAATAAGAATACAACACAGGGACAAACTCCTAAGCCACCCCAATCCCCTTAAGTTACCCCAAAATCCCACTGGTTGGGAAAAACGAACCGCAAGGAGGAGGGGTCCTCATGCCTAGCTAGAAGACCACCATAAAAAGTGCAGTGTGCTACAGTGACGTGAAATCTGTGGATGTGCCAGTTCAAGTGCCTACATGCAGTCTGCTAAGTGTTATAGTGCTAACGACGGTATGCGACCTGTCGTATATTGTCGCCAGTGCCTCAAGTGCGAACAGTCTAGTGAAACAAGTGGCGTGCAAAGTGTAGTGCAAAATGTGTAAGTGAATGTGTGTTTCTGCGAGTGTAACTTAAGTTCTCGGGTTTTTATTATGTAACTTTCCCGATTACAATATAAACATGTGCAAAATCTAAATATCATTTAGTCCCAATACTTAAACCAATTAATTTAGTAAGGCCCGTGGGTCGGTATACATGTAATTATCAACATATGTGTATCGTTTACGATGTTCATAGAAAATAAACGTGGGGGCTGAGGGGGACGTTGGGCCGTGCACCTGTGGAGGCAGTGGTCGGCAGTTCGAATCTGCCCAGGTGAAGAATGATGATTAGTCATCATCATCATGACCTGACTTTAGTCATGGGTGTTAGCTTATAAGCTAGTCCATAAGTAGGGACAAGGTCCATAAATACGCGCTCCCTCCGATCATCCAACTAAAACTTATTTTAGTTAGCGTTTTGTCATCCAGTACTGTTCTTTTGTCAATGTGTTTTGAATTTGCTCTTGCCGACGATGTATCATATATTATAATTTCTTTAATTAGACCGAATCGATATGTTGACGTCATGCTTGAAACATCCACTGGTAATAAGATTATCCCTCCAGGCAATAGGGAATAATAGTACATTGTTCGAAATTCAACACTTCAATTAGTAAAATAAACACTTTAGAGAAGGCAGTGGCAAGCATTAGAACATTTACCCAATTAAAGAACTAACTCATATTTTCTGTTACTTGAGGCACCATTCTCATATCTCACACCTTTCGCTTTACAAAGATACATGATCCTTCGTCGACATTTCAATCTTGCTTATTCTACAAGGCCACGATACTACGGTTCTGTCCAGAATACACCACGTGTTCGTAGAGATGTAGAGTTGGTATTTCTACAAGCGAGTTTCATTGTATCTGAAGTTAGACCATAGCAAGTCTGACAATACTAAATTCCACATACAGTTTTCAAGGCCCGTGTTAATGGGAATGGTGTCGAGGATTATTTCCGACGTTATCATAACAAAGTGGGTTCTCTAGACTCTCCTTCAAAGCTGTAGCTGAAGCTTCGTTCTACTCTTCTTTAAGGAGCGCACCGGCTCCTGATATTTTTGTCCTGCCATTTAGAAAATCATAGTCTTCTCATTTCCAGTACGGCTAAAGGGATTTGCTGTAGTTTCAGTAGGGGTTTAAAAGAAAGTTATTGTAGCATCTTCAATAAGAAGTGTACTTTCATAACAGTGGTTCTACTATTGATGTTGAACCTGAGGGTCTCTTCCCTCCTGTTTCAGTAAATCTTGTACAACAAATGTTTGCCTCCCTTCGGTCTTCAAAGCACGTTAGATAGTGTTAGATGACAATACAGATCAGTTACTATTTGACTATTGATTAAATGACAAATAACAATGACTAATAACTCTCACAATGACTGACCTCACGTTATTACAGTAATCGAGCATTCTTCCTAGTTCAGGAATTCGAATATTGGTACTTAGCTAGATAGCACTGTATAATATTGACAGTATTCGAGTTGCCCTTGTTGCCAAGTAATATTTTATATATAATATATAAGTATATATATAATATATTTTAATAATCCAATTTATAATATGGCTTTATGCACATTAATGTGCGGACAATGGGGTCAAAGAACAGAGGGCTTCCGGATCACCCGAAGATTTACCATCTTCTACACGGTAAATATAACACGACCGGTGTGACAAGTCAGTATTTAATGAAGTGTGCGGTGTCCAGCTGCGAGGTGGTGGGGAAGACAGCATTCCAAAGCTGTCCTCCTACCCCTCCGACCCTGTGCATCACCTTCCAGTTCCAGCCTGTACTGCCACCACCAATGGTACTATCCACTCAGAAAATCCCGCCCCCGCCATTCTGCACGCACAATAACGGTCCTCCACTCTACTTTCGCAACCTCATAATTTGTTATTTGCTTGCTTTTATTTCGAAGAAACGATTGTATTATCTATCCTTTATTCCTTTATATTATGTTTATTTTCTTACGAACGGACTATTGTTCTGAATGTATTTAAATTGACGGTGCAATGGACGGTACACAAACCACGACTGCTCATTATTAATTAAGACTCATTTTTATCCTGCGGAAATTATTTCACCGATTGAAAAAACTTCAGGTTTCAGCTTTCACTAGCGATAGTAGCACTCCGACAGTAATTCTAGGCACTTTCGCACGTCGGCTATTGGAAGCATCCTGTCACTGCACTATTACGGTAACAGGCTGTTACAGCACTGAACAACACAGCCAATACTGGTCTACCTTAAGATCAAATATGTATGTGCAGTGTATTGATATTAATCTTTATGAAGTACCAGAACATAAACTCATAGACTTTCTGAACCTTTGCTCTTCGATACGCATTTCTTCCAAACTCGTATTGCGTCGGGCTTCAGAGTGTGGGTGTACTGAAAATGAACGCCATGAATTGAGTAAGTATTTTAACATCAGACAATAATTTGTCTCTCCTCTCGGAGGAGACAGAAACATCACGAACCTACAATACTGACAATTAATTATTATCAACAGAATATTCTTTGATTTTTACTTGCCGGCTCAAATTTAATTACTTGGCAAATAATTAAAAGCACAACTAATTTCTTGATAAATTTAAAAATCCCATTTAAAAAATGTTTACTTCGTTTACCATGTATCTTGAGCAGTGAATGGCTACAACTAAAGCCAAAACTAAAGGGAATTCTGTAACAGCTCATCTCCACTTATGGGACTCCTCATCACAGAAATAGATAGCGAACACTGAACATATTATTCATAAGTAATTTCACAGGTGAATTAATTCAATGTGACCTTTAATAGCCACCCTAAAGTACTTTAATGAATATACAGCCACATAAACGAAATCCTAATTCAGATATGCCTAAATTATATAAAATTAAAAGTAAAACATTATGACCCTTAGATAAACAGGATATAAAATGGTATGATCTTATACTTTGTGTAGAGCATATATTTGAAGGAATAAAGGTATTTTAATTCATTTTCCAACCTCCTAAACACCTCATAGACCATTTGATATTATATACATATTGTTCAAATAGGAACCCACCCATAACATGTCTCAATACCTATCATTTTTACTTGATTCTTGATGCTTAAGTCACTGACTACTTAATTAATATAACCTAACAATAAAAAATCTATTTATTCAATGAAGTTGATGTTGTGCCAATGTTAGAAAAATGTTTTCATTCATTAATATAATTTGAGTGCAAAACAGGTAAACACTAATTGAGCCCCACCAAAAATATAGATAAAAAATGAAATTTGAAAATTAAATCCAGCCTATTTTTCATAGAACTCACAAAAATAATTTAAAAATGAAAATAATAGAAAATCTTTTATTATTTAAAAACATAAATTAAAACAAAAACAATTTCTTCTCTGTGTATTTGAATATAAATGGACTAATAGATTATCTTGTTCATTTTTGAATTTATGTAAGTATGTAACAGCAATGGAATAATGTGTATCTCTCACTATTGTGATTGGAAGTGTTAATCTATTGATTCATTGTGTTCCTGCAGTTGGCTTTTTTTTACTACTACAGTCCTATTTTATACATGTTTCAAAATTAAGCTCCAGTTACCCATTTTCCAGAAAATATGTGGTCAGGCAAATTTATATTGTTTGAACCCACTGAAGCATAATTTTTTTTAATGAGTCATTAATTTAATGTCAAAGAAAACATTACTTCAATGAAAATGAAAAAAATTTATTATATTAAAAATATTATTTGCTGAAATTATCGTTACAGGTGTTTAACAAAATTACTTCCTGTGAGAGTTGTAAATAATTATTTTAAGATAACATTCAAGGTCATTTTCTTATATCTGACTTTAAATCTACATTATTTTTGGAAATCTACCAAATTTGGTTCACTCTACTAAAGTTTGTAATGTACATCTAATTTAATCATTTAGGGATATCTCAGCCAAATAAACATAATGTAGAAGTGTGTAGGTATGTGTTCAGGAACATTTTCCTAAAATGTATCCACCTGTGCACATTTTTGTTCAGTTATGTGTGTCTGTAATACATGATCCCTGAGTTAATTTTTTTTAAACCCACCTCATGATAAACAAATTAACCTTTTAACAATGATTCAACGTAGACATTTGTTCAAAATAAAAGTGAATGTTCATTGAAGTTTTTCCTTCAACCAAGTTCTAATAATATATAATTTCATATTTTAGAAAATTATGAGTAATCAAAAAATTAATTTTGAATTTTTAACATTTATTTTAACTAATTTACTTCCTATCTGCTTTATTAAGAAACATCCAGTGCTTTGTATGGTATAAAATACTCTCTCTTATAGTGGCACTACTCATGCACAATACATTTATTACTAATAATAATTTAAGTAAATATTTAATACATAAAAAATTAATTAATAGATACCTTAATGCCACACCAATAAAAATAAACCTTGCTAAAATGAATGTAACAAACCAAGACAGCATATGAAGTGGCATATATCCTGCTCTGACTAAGTTTAAATTCACATTGTTTGATGGAATTTTAAATAAAACATAATTATTGTAATTATAGGATATTATGGGAAATAAAATTGCATCTTGCATAATCACTAAAAGAAAATAGAAATCACAGTAAATTTAATTTAATAGCATACTGTTATTATTCACTGACAAAATAAATGCCCAACATAAAAATAGGAAGGAAAGTTAAAATAAACCTGTAATACCTCTGTGTTAAAAGTATGTAACATTTTTATTCATATGATAAAATATTTTAGCATTACATAAATTTAGTATATATTTATATTTATTATGTATTCATTTGATATCACTAAAATTACACATGTCTATACAATCCATACAATTCCATATAATTATTATGCCAATTATGAAATTCTCTATTCAATAAAGTTTTTATTTAATGTCAGAGTTATAGACAAATGTAATAGTTTAGAAAAATTATAGAATCTATAAATATTTTTATATTGATAACAAACTGTGACTCAGTAGTTCATTAATATTAATGGTAAATAAATATAAGACTATTATATATTATTTTCCCGGACAATATGATCTTTGCATGGCCCTAGAAAATTACAATGGAACTAACATAACAAAAAATCATGCTTTATAATGCCTAATTATTCAAGTTATTAATTTTATTAGTCAAGTTTCTGATTTGTAGAAGCCAACAGATACTGTTATTCCTAAGTGTAAGTTTCCAACAAGATTATCATAAAGTCTACTGGCCTCTGGCATGTTAGATAATTATCTACTTCCTTTCTTGTTAATCAATCATGTTTATTTGGGACTTTTGGTACTACCCTGCTTCCAGTACATTATGAATAATAAGCAAACAGAATAGAAGTTATCAGGAATATAGCTTTCAAGTCAAAACTATAAATGAACTAACCTATATCCCTTACTCAAAATGGGTTACCTTAGAACTGACTCTAATTTTTGATATATAGTTTGATAGTTTAAATAGTTCACTGCACTAGTATTATTCGTAAATATCGCGATTTTATTAAATTGGAACCTTCATAACTATGTAAAAATATTCAACTCTCTAATAAACTGACGTCATGAGTTTTTTCAATTAGAACATATTTGAATTTAAACAGAAACATTTATGTCTGAATGATAACGCATTGATAGATCACTAGTCTGTAATATTTGCTGAACCATTTGAAATATTAACGAATATGATTAAAAATAATATGATTAAATACATAATTATCAGCATACAAATTTATTTGGTAGAAATATGCCATTTCCTGGAATTTTACGCAAAGGAAAGGTTCAAATTATACGTTAGTTAATAGTTATAAGACTGTTGGTGGCCCTGCCCATTAATTAAAAATAATCCCTTTACAATAACTTGGTTAAACAGTTCACTAATACAGTATGGTAAGTAAAACGCTTGAATTTATATATCTCGAAATACGAATTAAACATGTTAAAGAACATTTCTGTACTATGTGAAACCATTATTACTTGACGATCTGCCAAAAATTGAAATGCACAAGACTGGTTTTATTATGAATTACTTTTTGGATCTTCTGTCTCAATTCACATATTTGATCCAATCCATAGTACACAAAACTGTTATTAGTAGCAGGTACAAAAGGCCCATAGTCAAAATGTGCAAAGAATGGTCGTCAAATATAAATTCACAGTGATGTATTAGGTGTGCATGTTCATTTCACCACTTCGTATGCGGAGGGATACGCATATGTAACATATATTTATCATAGAGTTTCAAAAACTGCCGTATTTGCTAACAACATATAGCGTCAAACAATGGGTGGCTTACATTAATGTTATAACTTGTCTAAATTGCGATAAAAATAATAACATAAGAACAAACAATGCTCAAGAACTACTTCTCAAGATAAAGATAGGTTCGACTGGAGATACTCTTGGGCCCATAAGATCTCGGCTACGGTTGCTTTTACTCGGTTTGTTCTGAAAAGAAAGTGGCTATTAACAATTACGTAAGGCTATTAATTCAGAAAAGTATTAAGTATTCTATTTTAATGTAAAATATTGCGCATTCATTTACTACGTAAGGAAGGTGCTATCTTCAGTAAACTTGAAGAAGTATTCTAAAGAAGTATGTGTGGCAATTTTCCACCATGTCCGGATATACTGCAGAAAACGTATAATTACAAAATTTACAGGAATTTAAAGCTAGCCATGAAATAGACACCATCTTCAGATAAATTCTTTTATTTATAGCTGGGTGTCCTAATACACAAACGCAGGCCCATGCACGCACACACGCAATGTTTAGCTAGACATAATTATTGATAACTAACACTTCGATGGGGGGAGAGGCAAAACGAGTGAGCAATAAAGCATGTCATTTATCGTCAATCGTATTTGGTCTCGATTTATAAATTTTATTGACTGCATGTTTATTAAGAGCTATGAAGCCAGTAAAAGCCTGGATGGTAGTCGCCTGCCTCTGTTTCCTATAAGGGATTGTTCTAATATTAGGGTGGGCGGGGGCGTGCCCCCCACGTAACCATGGTGACTGAAATCGATACACTCCTCAGCCGATAACACTGGACAGAGGCACTTGCGATAATTAATAGTCGATATGAAAGTACTTTAAAGTATGTGGTTTGATATTACAAATGCATGAACAGTGCTATTATTGCTCGTCGAATAGGTTAATTCAAAATAGTTTAGGACACGTGGGAAGAATTATTTTATAGTAAAACAATTGATAACTAATTACAGCCAATGCTTCCCATCATAATATTACATTTTTAAGCAACTAATTATAAGTAATTCATTCATTTAAGAGTTCGTTCAATCTACTCTCACTGAAAATGGTACACTCATTTTATTGTGAGTTGATTGACCTTGCCCATTATTCTACACTGTCATAGTCATATTTTTTTGTCGATGTCGATAGAAATGTCATTTTGGTTAGCTAGTGAAGGGCAGTACCTAATAGCGAGGAACACATTTTAATTCTTAGTAGCATAGTTGCAAGAATCAGAGCAACAGTAAAGCTGCTCTGCTGAATCGTTCTTTAACGTACTTATAATTGTACATATAGTCAATGTAATAACATTATCTTTGTAGTAAATCACGAATTTCAACAGTACCGCAATGGGAAAGAAACAGAACTATTTATTTACACGTTCCATAAGTACAGGTATGTGCTGACACGATTAAAGAATGCACCGGAACTACCCGCATTCAATAAGTGTTTATGTAGTACTCTGGTTTCTTCAAGATTGGTTTCCAATAAAAATCGTTCTACTGTCAGTGCCACGAATTTCTTCAGTTTAGACAATTTTCCAAATTTGTTATGTACCCAGATGCAATGGGGGCAGATACCTTAAATTTAGAAACCTTTGACAAGTTAAAGCTAGCCGAACTTAAAATTCAATAAACCAATTTTCTGTTTAGCTCTATATGGAAGTAAAAAATCGTGGCATTACGAAAGGAATTCACTGAACATGAGCGATTTTCAAATGTATTTAATAAGCATGGAAAAGAAGAAAGCCTTAAAACTTGGAATGCCCTAACACAATATTTCCACTGTTTGAGAAACCTAATACTGGTTGTTTTGACGGTTGTTTCTTCGACATACGGTTGTGAATCATTGTTTTCGATAATGAATTTTATATAAAATAGTTTCAGGTACAGATTGACCTATGAATCTAGTTCAGCATTCGTAATTACCAAAGTATCCAAATAGAAACCAAATATAAAAGGTTTGTCATAATTTTTGATGATCAACATTTTCAATTTCAAACATGACTTCCGTGTTCTTCGTTAACATGGCAGTGCAAATTTGTTACAATTAATTATGTAGTAAAAGTTTGTCCTTATTAAGAAATGTAACTTTTCAAATTGTTGGCGCGCCATCAGAAAAAGGTTCACCAGCTCTATCGATGACTGATGATGCCTCACTGTTTGATGTAGAAGCTTTCATTGTTACAAAATTTAATTGGTTGGAATTTTCTATTTCTTTTTTCTTATTAACTTGTAAATGTATGTCATTTCTCTAAAATCAAATGCGTAATACTTATTTCGTTGTTATGCGGCGAGTTCTCGACTCTCAACATCCAACAATCGATTAATCGGTAGAGTCTTGCGATAACAGTCTGTGTAACCTTACTTCATAAGTTTTTTGGTTTTGTTCTGTATAGTTTCGAATATCGGCCTTCCTTCTCAATTCAATCGTTTTTAGTCTCCGTCATGGTTTCATTAGGTAGAAAATGTTTCCCAATTGTTTTTCGATGCAAATTGCCTGTCATTCTATAACATCTGCATGGGTGTATCCAACTTACATTATTGGGACTGTTAATTTCAGGTGGCTACAACTCTGATGGTATTACAGGGCCTGACCATGAGTATGTGGTCCCTACTAGAAAAGTATTCAACCTAGGATGTATGGCACTTTGGGAGAAATCAGAAGCGTACTATGTTAGTTCAGTTTATTCATTTATACTATAATCTGTTATAACATAATTCTCAGTGTGTTATATTATTTTGTTGAAATAACAAACCTTATTGAATGATAAGGTCCTGTACATACGTGATATGTTCACACGTCAAGGTTACTACTAGTTATCATATTGTTTTGCCCACAAGTTTGAGCCATTTGTTTGGGTCATAATATTCAAAAATATCATAAATGTTGTGCGTGTAAAGATACAATATGTTACCTTTGCTATTAATGTTTTTTCATCCTTATTCAATTTTCTTGTTCAATTCCCTTGTCAAATTAAGTTCTAATATTGATGTGATTTACATTTCTGACATTGTATAAGTGCCTATGGACAGGAGTACCTGGGATTCATTACTGCAATGAATGAAGAGGTTCGAGGGAAAAGTTCAAGAGGAAACTACCAAAAGTCAGAAAATGTTGAAGTTGTACTTAGTATACTGGGCAAGCTGGATACTTGGACAACAGAGATTCCACCCATCGAACAGCCACAGAGGTTCGGAAATAAGGCATTTAGAACCTGGTATGAGAGACTAAAAACAGTGAGTTATTGACTATATCACCAGTCTCATTCAGTATATATTTTAAAATATCTTACTGACATTTGTAGTAATTATATTGCACAAGTATTTCTGAACCTAAGAATTATAACTATGTTTGTATGTAATCTCAATTATAGCTTCAGATGTGAATTAGAGGAGACATTTAAGTATTATGTAAATTTGTGAGTAGTACACAGAAATAATATCTAAATGAACTTAAACTGCAGCCTTACTAAGAGGAACAGCACAACTACATGTTGTTTAGGTATGCCTCACATTAACAGGATGAGTTTTGTAGAAGAAAATAATAACATTTTTAAAAAGTCATCTGTAAATATAACTATTGGATATTGTGTAATGATATAAATATTCTCTTCATCTAAACATATTGCTTCTTCACATTAGAAATCAGTGAATTCTAAGAACATTACATATATCATCTCCTTAGATACCAACTCTAATTTGTGAACACCCCAGGTAATATAAACTTTAGGGAATACCAAATCTAATTAAAATATTCAGTTAATCAACTGAGAGAGTAATAAATATTTATTTGTCTTGGCAGTTTCCTTTATCTCCCTTCAATCCACTGCGTTCACTTAAATGAAGGCACTGAAATTGTCCTATTTTAATTTTTCTACCTGTTGGATTATTTTATCTTTTTCAGATGTAGTGTCTAGTTAATTAAATGCAAATGTTCAATGATGATGTAATTCCCCAAACAATTAATGGTGCTAAAAAATGACAGATATTCTTCAATTGTTATATTAATAATGTTTATGTATCAAATATTAATTACTGGAAGTAATTCTTTGCTGCAGGGTGTTTTTGTATAAGCAGTATGTATCTGCTCTTCATCAAGTACTCCTGTCTTACTAAATAGTAATTCCTGTAAAATAAATATTGTAAATTGAAAATAAAGTGGAAGATCATTGAACTGTTACAGATTTTAGAAAATATTAAAATAGTAGTAGTTCACAAACCATCAGGATATTAAAAATTTTATTTTATTTTCATCACAATTAGAGAACTCATTGTTCTATCGTAGGAGTACCTTATGTTATTATCAAAGTGATTAACTGTAGGAATGAGAATGCATATATGCATGCATGTATGTATTTTTAAGAGTCAGATGGAAACATATTTTCAGCTAATCTCTGTAATTTGACGTGTCTGTATACAGGAAGCGGGTCAACTGTTAATGGACGCTCTGGCACCTAAATATCACCAAGCCATTGCTGAAATCAAAGATTATTTGATTGAAAGTTTTGGAAATTCAACACGTATTGATTATGGGACAGGCCATGAAATGGCATTTTGCATGTTCCTCTGTTGCATGTTCAAAGTGGGTGCATTCACTGGCACTGATAAGTCTGCTGTTGTATGCTATATATTTTCAAGGTAAATCCTATTTTGATTGTAGCCATACTTTTTTATTATAAATTAGTTCAAAGACTTTATTCCTAGAAAGTATTGTTATTTAAATTATTTTTCATTTTTTCCCAGGCTTTAAACAAATGTAATAAATAGTTTTACTTACTGTTCAATTTACCCACTAATTATACTTTGCAGTCTTAGATATCCATTTCAGATGAAAACCAACTGGCTATCGAAATTTTGCAGTTAGTTTTCTCCATTTGGCATAGCTGGTTTATCAAATGTCATATATTTTTTTCATAATTGCTTGCTGTTCACACATTCTCTATTAGTTGGGCATATTTGAGCATTCAGTGATTAAGGATCAGCACTGATTCTTAACTTTATGAATTTTGTCCCATTTAGGGATTTTGTTTTGTTAGAGTTCGTAGGGAGGTGATATGCAAGTTATTACAGGTGTTCACTTTTAATATGTTTCAATATTATTTAATTACTTCACTAACTTGGTTCATCATGATTATCATTATGTGTAAAGATATGTGGAGGTGGTACGGAGACTACAAAAAGTATATAAAATGGAGCCTGCAGGGAGCCGAGGAGTTTGGGCATTAGATGACTTCCATTTTGTACCTTTCATCTGGGGTAGTGCTCAGCTCACAGGTACATGTATACATATTTGTATATGTACATTTACATGTGTGTGTGTTTGTGCGTGTATGTTTGTATTCTTCAAATAGTAAATTAAAACAAACATAGTAAACTATGTACAAAAGCCCTAACAATATTTATTGTATAATTAATTTTGAATCTCTTTAACCTTTATTTCTTTTAGGTCATCCTAGGATAATGCCAAACATGTTTGTTCAGCCAGACATTATTAATACATATGCTGATGATTACATGTTCATAGGTTGTATCAAATTTATTACACAGGTAAACATAATATTTTAAATAATAGTTATAAATAACTGGCTTATGTGTTACAACTCATTATTTCTATTTTGGCTTATTCCTATAAGGGGGAATCCATTTCTGGTAAATTAATATTAAGTTAAATAATTTTTGAAAATTTGTGTATTGTACAACTATTAACTCTAATGTATAAAAAATGTGTAAAGGAAGTTTGGCAGCAATAATATAAATATATATTTGATTAAAGGTTTATAATAGATCTGTCATTTACTTTTTATAACTTAAATTATTTAATTTCATAAATATTGTTTCAACTAGAACTGTCTCCACCATTATTAGATGTAATATCAACTTCATCGTAATGGACTGAGTCATTGTTTTGAGTTTGGTTTGGCTTTTTGTAGAGCTTTGTTTTATTTATTCCCAGTTTTACAAACTCTGAAAATTTGTGTATTGTTATATTTTCCATTTTTTAAACTGTATGGGAATACTGTGGCTTCAATTTTATTCAACACTATCCTGCTAGCCAGGGCTCAGGTTGTAATAGCATTTACCATAAATTTCATTATTAGATCTTTAGCTCTATTATAATAATACATTGTTTCTGAGTAAATAATTAAATTCTGCGTATGTCTTAGGTGAAGTTTGGGCCATTTGCTGAGCACTCTAATCAGTTGTGGAATATCAGTGGGGTTGCCTCATGGGAGAAGATCAATACAGGCCTAATCAGGATGTACAAAGCTGAAGTAAGTAAACAGCTAAATTATATATGACATAACTTATAGTATTACATTTAAACCTTAATGAACAGCAATACAGTTGATATACTTTCATTCTATAATATTGTGTGTACTATGAACTGTTATGAAAAATATATACAAATCAGAGTTCTATTCATTTTTAAATAATATGGACAGTTAATCAAAGTTTTCTGTATTTACAGAAATTTGGTCATCTTTTTGGTCATAACAGGTTACTACAAAATAAGTAGTAAATAATATTAAAATATATTACTTATGTGTACTAATTGTCATATTAAATGCATAGTGATTGAAATAAAATGATAAACGGTTTATGCGGAATCTTTTCAGGTTATTGAATGTTGTATTATTCTTTGTAAAATAACATGGTAAATAACTTGATACATTTTATAATGTTTCTATTGCAGTCCTGACATTGAGAACATTAAATCAATAAATTACAAGAAGTTGAAAAAATTAAACACACTGATGTAGTTTTGTACTGAATAGGTACTTGCGAAATTCCCAGTGATCCAGCATGTGTTGTTTGGATCATTATTGAGGTTCAAGCTGGCAGAAGTAAATCATGGGAGTGGTAGTGCCAGTGGGAGTAGGAGTGCACCCAGCATCAGAACAGGGAGCAACACCATTGATGCAGGAGTCACACCATCACAACAGTAAAAGAAAACATACAGCATCACAGAATTCCTCGTTCCATTTTCTTGATAGAAAACAATACACCTCAGTTTCTGTTATTATTAGGTAGATTACAATAAATATTACTTTTAAATTTTCAGATTGTTTATTTGAGATCCATAGCATTAGTTATATTGCAGTAATTTGTTCTCCAGGAGTTTCTCTGATTCCAAATATATTTTTGTACCTCTTAGGAATCATACATGGATTGTTCATAGGTGAACTGTTGTCTGTTTGTTGACTATTTTTAGATCTATCCTAGACATGTTCTGAGTTTTGGAACATGAGCCAATTCCATTATTTAGATAAATCCAGAAATGGTCATTCCCCCAACAAGGAACAATTTGTTATTTAAGACTGGTCTTGACAATCTTTGTGTAGATACCAGTTGTACATATTATGTAAAAGATGATTCTTAAGAATTCGAAATGTATACATGTGGGATTAACCATCGTATAAACAAAATATATTATCATACATATATATATATATATATATATATATATATATATATATATATATATATATATATATCTTCAAGCCATTTGATCCTGAATTGAGATAATTGATGTGGATTTTTGTGGCTCAATTTATTATAATGACTTCTATTCCTAGAACAGTACATTACATTTGTCTCAGGCTCGCCGATGGCTCCCATCATCTCTTATATACCTTATTATGAAAGGTTTCAAGTTTGTCATGGTTTTAAAATGGATAAAACTGACTGGAAACATTTGCTTTATCATTATTTATATATTGATATGCTACACACCAGAATTATATTTTGAATCAGTGTTGTGTGTATTTGTTAATTCTAAATTGTACTTGTTAATGTGATAACATCCTGTGATTTGTTTTCATTATTGAATTTAAATCAATGTTTTGTTTGTTATCTTTCCCCTGAACAATGCTTAAGATGGTTTTCACTAATATGCTGAATTTATATAGTTGTTTTCTTTATCACATATATGAGATATCTAATTTGTAAATAAAAACAACATGAGAACAAAAACCCTATTTTTAGCTACCCATTAAAATGCAGGCATTTATGTTATATTTATCAGAGACATTCAAATCTGAGCCACTCATTCTGTATTACATAGCACATAACTGGCTACAAGTGGCCAATTGAGAGCTACATAAGAAGTGTTCAAAAAAAGTAATATTTATTTATTATATCTGAATGGATCTAAGAGTCTAAAAGTGTTGCCTTTAATATGTCCTTTAGTTTAACGTGTGATTTTTATTGACAAGTTTTTGGAAACAAATTTTTAATTTTCCTTTAACCCACCAGCTTATTCATTTATACATCAAATACCAATATACTAGTACTGGGAAGTAATTTCATAGCAATCTGAATATCACTAGGATCTAATTGTTGTCTTATATCTAGTTGTATCTTAAAATCAAAACTGATGGTCCCTACACCTGAGTTTAGCATACATTAATATACAATTTTTTGGGCATAGTGTGAAGAGGGTCTCCGTCTGTGTGTGTGTGTGTGTGTGTGTAGAGCCTAATATATACAATATATGGGACCTTCCCCAAATGTTGTTATCCTCACTCTCTAATGGGACGTGTTTATGAATTTTAAAGAACTCTGGGCCAGCAGTTTTTGAACGCTGTCACTTTTTTTCTACTCGCCATCACCTGTTTCCTTTCCCCTGTTTGGCTATAAGCTAGACTGTACTTCGACTCTTTCACCATATTTCAAAGAATCACGTTTGAAATATAGCGTTAGACTATGATTGATCCGATTATGATTAAAATTACAAGTTTTTCTTTTTAATACATTTCTTAAATGTGTATTTCTTATCTTCCTACTATTAAAGTATTTTATTAAAAAAAAGGAAAATAATGACCCATATTATCTACATCCTAGTACCTCACTAACCCAAGAGTTGCAAGAAATTATACGTTTTGTACATCGTTATTTATTCCAGTCAGTTTGAGTAGTGTAAAAGTTAGTAAATTTCCTACACTGAAAATGAAAGAAACAGTTAAATGTACTGGAATATTTACATGGGGGTTTGCTTGCCTTAATACAGATTCATATTCTTTTTGCGTATAGGTTCTCTTGTTTTTTTTTCTGTCAACTATTAGCTACTTTCATATATTCTCTTACCAAAATAACACATACGATTAATAATTGAAATGAGACTATTATAGAAAATGTCAAAAGAGTCAGCTGATAAATTGAGAAAAGCCGTATTAGTAGTGTAGCGAACTGTGAGGATTTGTCTGTGCGTATGTCTTGTAACCGGTAACCTCCACATTCAGGTGTATTAAGCAGTATTAATTTAAATTTGAATTGTTATTAAACGGATCCCAAGTAATCGGGATATCGATTATGATACCTGTGTGGGCTCCGGTCTGTTGCAATAATGCTATTAAGAAGTGTTCAGAATAGCAGAGTGTGGCCCATCCTCCCGGTCCTTGTCTGCACTCTAATCTTCCTATACTTTCAGTATAAACTCAACAAATTGGAAGGAAATAAAGAATTATTGGGTAAAGTTCTTCAACACGTTTATCAAATTCAAAAGATTTTTTCCATAATTATTTAATGTTACGGCTTTTTTCTTTGGCTTAATAGGTCCAATTAAGAATGAGTGATATTATATTAATTGAAGATTGAATTGGCCATTCTGCTGTTTTGACCTCATTCTTTCTATTCCGAATAGTAGGATTTACTAAACTGTATATACATAAATATCCTTGTATGTACCTATCATATAAAACTAAATTCTAACCCAGAGGTGGATTCTAAAAAAGTAGTTTATCATACTCAGAAGAATATCCTACTATGCATATAATAGTTTTAATTATGCATGGATTAGGGAATTATTTTTATCTGTTGAATAATTTCTCCATATAATGTTCGGAAACCATTTTTGAGCTATTATGGATCGGTGGCTAGAGCTAAGGGTGCAACAATAGCCAATGCAACTTCAATTCTTGATGCAGGCTGAAAAATGTCTTTCCACAATGCATTTGTGCTAAGTTATGTTAAGAATTAGATGAATACAAGGTTTTATGCATATGTGTAGCTCATTAATGGCTAAAAAATAAATTCTTGAAGAATAAGAAAAAGTTATGGTAAAAATGCTACTCACTTATACTACTTATATAAATGAAATGGTCATGTGTATTTTGTTTTAGAAAAAACTGTGGTTCGTTTGCAGACAGAAAATAGTGCACTGTTTAAGGATAAAGATAGTAGTGTAAAAAAGTGGACTGAAAACAGAGAAAAGGACAGGACAGTGGTTATTTATAACAGGATACCTAAAACAGGATCTACTAGCTTTGTCAACGTTGCATATGACTTGTGCAAAAGAAATGGCTTCAATGTGCTCCACCTCAATGTCACAGGCAATTTGCATGTTATGTCCATTGCAGATCAGGTCAGCTAACATTGATAAACCACTTATGCCTGTTACTAAAAAGTAACTTTCAGTACTTTACTGTTACTTAATTGTAAAAACATTTTTTATGTTGAGTAGTATCTGTAGAAAATATTAAAAATCCTCTACCTTAAATTTATAAAAAATTCTAAAGGTGCGGTTCTATATATTTTATATATAATAATGTGAATTAGCATTACCTCTGTCAGAACCATACTTTGTACTACTTTATAAAATGGGCTTAACCTAAAACTGAACATTGTTAAAATTTGCTCTTTACTCTACACATAATACTTTATATTACTCCTTTGTCTTTTATTTGTTCCACTAATTCTAATTTCAGAGACTGACATGTATGTCAGTCATGATGACATGACTGTTCATTGCTTTTTCTGTCCCTCTGAGCCTATTACTATTTTTATAATAATTATAATACAAAGACTTTTAATTATGTTGTACTGAATGTTGTGTGTTTAGGCACGTTTCATCCACAACGTAACCCACTGGGATGCCAAGAAACCTGGACTCTACCATGGCCACATTGCCTATATTGATTTTGAAAAGTTCGTTGTTTTTTATTTAAGTTTTACAAAAGTGGTTTATTTGGCAACTATGCACAGGGCATATATTTTATGTTAGATACATTTCCGGATGTGGACATTGGACAGGCACTCACTTGACAAGGAACATGGCAAATTTCATTAGCTTAAGTTATAAATGGAATATATAGCAATGTTTAACTTTCTACCTGGTAACAATATTACTTCTAGTGTTGTAATTATTTTAATATATTGAAATAAATAATGTGATAGAACGTTCTTACTGTTAACCTTCTAGCACATTATATATTATTCTATTTGTTGTTATATCTCTATATTTGTGTTAATGAAACACAGTGCAACGCTATTTCAATGTAAAAGTAGTTATATGCAATTTAAAAATTAAAGATGCTATTCTACTTCACATTTTAGACTGACTTAAAAATTAGATAGCATAATTTACATTTAGATAGTAATAACCTTTTAACCACTGAATTTATGGAAACTGATAATAATACTAGCTCCCGTATAATTGATTGTTTCTCAAAGATATAAAACTGTGTTTTCTATATGTTAGTTATATTCTTTTGTATAGATTATAAGTGATTTCAATGTTTTCTACATTTTGATTTCCCCTGTTTATTCTATTATTATTGTCACATAGTTTTTAGGGAACATGTTCTTCATCTGGTAAATACTTATCTTAAATTAAGATCTTTACTTATGGTTTATAAACACAAATACTTCATCATATGAACAATTATTGTGTTGCATAAGTTGTTTATTGATATGCCTATACTTTGCAAAATTATCCAACGTTCACAACCGGAATATCCTAATTTTTAGCAGTCTTAAGTAAGCAACTAACTAAACTATGCAGTTTAGTTGTATCTAATTTGAGTTGATTGGCTGTTTTAATATTTTTTGCATTGAATTTAGTTTATGCTGTTTCTGTTGGTCTCAGGTTCGGCGCTACACAAAGGCCAGTTTATATAAATTTAATTCGCAAGCCTTTAGACCGCCTCGTTTCCTATTATTATTTTCTGCGCTTTGGTGATAACTATAGGCCCCATTTGATAAGAAGGAAACATGGAGATAAAATGGTAATCTTTTAAAAATTACTCTTTTTTAATTTATTGTGCTTGCTTAATTTATTATCAATGCCTAGTTCTCAGTGTGCCCTATGCTTTGGCAACTCTGCTTTCTATATAATACTAAATACCCTTTTTTTGAGAATTATTCCAGTTATTTCAATGTTAGTTTCACAAAGTATGGCGTATTACTGATGTATCAGTACATAAGAAATAATATCCAAGAAACTATACTATTTTATGTCTTATTGTGGAAGATATATACAAAATACATTTGTGTGTGTATATATATAATATTTTAATTAGTATATTGTCAGAAATATTAATAATGTCATAATAATGTTGCATTGTAGACATTTGATGAGTGTGTCAAGTGGAAACAGAACGACTGTCATCCAGACAACATGTGGCTACAGATACCATTTATGTGTGGCCATGCACCTGCTTGCTGGTTAGTTACTTATAACCTGTTAAATTTAAATAGTGCAAATGCTTTTAGACCAGCTTAACTGCAATGCCATAAACAATTAATAAGCCAATTATGTAAAACCCCTCTTGACAGTCCTAATCATTTCAAGTTAGTTACTTTAATGTTGTGGTTAATTTGTAGAATAATAATCCAGAAAAAATATTTTAAATACTACTATCAAATAATGTAGACAACATTTTTTCAGAGGATTTGACGAGATTAATGAAGTAAAAGGAGGAAGTCAAGAAATTCAGTTATTTAATTTTTGTTTATCATTTTAGGAAAAAGTACAAACACTTCCCTTCTTGTTGTAACATAACAGCGTACAACATAACCCATAACACAGCATATAACATAGCTACCATTTCTGTATTTATTCTAATAATATGTTTTCATATATAGTTTGATCATTGGAATTTATTTCATTTAAATGTGTTGCTGTTTAATGAGTCCATCCCCATCAAGAAGAAAATCAAAGAATGCCTTTACTGTTCCAAAAAGAAGAGCTCACATAATATTTATTATTATTAATCATTGTATTTAAATTATATTCCCACATTTTTGCAATTTAATTATCTTAATTATAGGGTTCCTGGGAATAGTTGGGCTTTGGAAGAGGCAAAACGTAACCTGTTGACGAAGTATCTTTTGGTGGGTGTGACTGAAGAGCTACATGACTTCATTGCCATTTTAGAGACTGCACTGCCAACTTTCTTCAGAGGAGCTCTCAGTCACTTCAAAACAAGTATGCAGTATAATGTATTCTCTAACTCTGTACTGTTCAAATAAACTCATCCCTCACTGTTCATCCCTGGCTTCCGAGGTAATAAGACTATTAAAAATATTCAGATTAAAGAAGTTGGTAATTGTTTCCTCCATACTGCCTGAAGTCATTTGTTATTTGTTGATTTATTTATAACAAATTTTTGTTATTAGTTATTTGTAAATCTACAGTATCAAAGAAGTAATTGAATACAAATAGTTCCCAACACCTAAGTTTTATATATATATATATATATATATATATATATATATATATATATATATATATATATATTTCAGACTTTGCAGTAAAAAACCCCTGCATACAAAATATTTAAGTAAAGCATACATAAACTTGGACTACAGTAAATAAACATAACATTCCATTTAAAGTAATCATTCTAGTAGCACAATGCTCCCTGTTGTTTATTTGGATGATATTCGCCCTATTGTTCAAGTTTTAATGCTCTGCTGCAGCCTATACATCAAACCTATATATGACAGCCTATTGCTAACATTAAAGTATATTATTAAAGGAGCGAATTTAATGAAGAAACACTTATTTAGATTATGTCATTGCAGGTAAAAAGGCTCACTTGCGAAAAACCAATCAGAAAATGGAACCATCAGAAGAGACAGTGAAGGCAATAGAGAAAACAACTGTCTGGAAAATGGAGAATGAATTCTACGAATTCGTTAATGAACAGTTCCAGCAGGTGAAGAAAAGGATGTCTATCAACAAGGAGGGTGATCTTATTGATAGGGGTCAGCTGTTTACATTTGAGAAGATCAGCCCCAAGTAGTTGTACTGGCCTGCAATATCGTACACATATAGTGCCTATGGGATTACAATTGATCATTATATCTTGTACTAAATCTGTGTTGTTTACATTAGTTATAAAGCATTTAATTTTTTCATTTTAGTGACAAATGTAAATAATGTTATCTACTTTAAATTAATTGTCTCCATGCATCATTCAGAAACATTTTTTCTACCATGCTTTAAACTAAATTCACTGTTATTGTATGCAAACAAATTTCCAAGTACATACAGTCTTTATATAAAGACACTGGTATCATGTGAAGTTCGTTGACTGGGAATTCAGCTGTCAGTATTTAACAATGAGGTTCTGTGATATTATTTTAGTGACATTATTCCTGACGGTTATTTAATTTTTATGAACAGTTCTACAATTTAGGATAATTGAAATTGATACAGAATGTGCACTCTGGGCACAACCAGTAAGTTGGTATAGCCAATATTTATGTAAACTTAAGGTGTGACTCAAATACTCTAATAAACATCATTCAGCACAACCTCACAAATAGTGCTAATTTTCTACAAAGAAATAAAAATCAGCAGTTTTTTATATGAATAGCAATTTCCCATTGTTCTTTTTATATGAAAGAAAATATGTTCATAATGAAATTAATGAAATAGTTCTGTAGTATAATGGTTGAATGGGGGGCAAACTACAGGTTGTACAGTAATGTATTATATTTAATATATATTGTAAAAATCTTACTTTGAGTCTGAATATTAATTATATATTAGATAGACCCAACAAGGTATAGTTTATCATTAATAGAATTAGGAATAAAACTCATTTTTCGTGATAAAATTTTTGTAATTGATCTTCCAAAAAGGGAGAGAGAGAAAGAGAGAGATTGAAAGAAAAGAGCAATACCCAGTGTTGCTTTGTAAATTGTATTGAATGCTGTATTGTACATTGTGATATAATAATACAATCCAACAGTCTATTGAGAAAGAGTCAAGTAAAGTATTAACAAGTTACATATCATCGTCAATGTCAGTGTTGTTTACCATACCTCTTCAACCTAATTTGCTCTTCTCTTTATAAGTTGTACCATTTGTTTATAACAGATTGGCTCATATGCGAAAGTAAATCATGTACTAATATTAAAATCCATGATGTTATTAATAGTTATCATATTTCAGTGACTAATATATTTACTTAAAGCGTATTATACAATTGTTGAGAAAGAAAAGTACTTTTTTATCCTGATGTACTATTAGCACATATGAAATAAGTAAAATTTGAATTGAATTGGTTTGAAATGCAAACTTCATTTGGGATACCTGTTTTGTGGTCTGCAAGGGCTTGGAATACATGAAACTTCATTTGTTGAGTGTTGCACAGCCTATTATAATTGTTTTTATTGAGTACCTTTTGCATGTGAGCTGTTTTAATGTTATCAACTATTAATGTACTATAATGGCCTAATGTTTTTGTTACTTTTTTAAAATTGTATTTTAAAGTAAAATATGTGCGGAGGTGAAGCAGTATAAGTTCATTATACAATATGCTAGATTTTAAGCCAGAGTTTTAAATTGTATTTTTATTATTTATGGACTTGCTCACTTACGGTTGTGTATTTGTTGCGTGATTTATATTTTTTGTTTTTTATTTTATCTTAAGGATATAATGAGAGATAATTATTTTGTTGTGATCATTGTTTTTTCTCTTCACTTTTATAGCACTATTTTGTTCTTCTGATATGTGCTAGGCCCATTGTTTAGTTTAATAAAAAATCTTGACTGAGACTCAAAATCTAGTATCAAAGTTGGTGTTAATTAAACTGTTAGGTTTACATGGAGACCTTGCTTATTCCCTTATAAGCCTTGCATGACAGGATTATTAAAGCCTAAGTTTGTTGTTACTTGAAGCAATGCATTCTTAAAATACTTGATTACAGTTTCTTAACAAAATACCTTGTAGCTCCTTTTATTTAAATGATTAATAAAGCATTTAATTGTTACTCAAAATGGTTGTATTAAGAATATGTTGGAGATCAAAGCATAACATATGCAAATACTACATCAGTTTAATTCATTTTTATCAAAAGAAATAGGCATTTTATTCTTGTTTAGACTGCAGTACATGCTATTTATAAAATTGATGCATATTTTAAATACAATGTCTTTTGGGGAACAAGAAAATTTCAGTTTGTTTTAATTGATTTTTCCTAAAGCCAAGATTGTTATCTTTCTCTAATCTTTGTTCTATATTTTAATTTTTTCAGAATGCCATATACTGTGTTATTAGTGACAATAATGTACATTTGTTTTAATGTTAATTGATTAAATAAGGTACTAAATGAATTCCAAGATTAAAATTTATGTACTAAGACCAGTTTTAAAGTGTTATTTACAATTTCTTTATTTGTTTATAGTATCCCCCAATGGTACTTTAATATAAATATTTTTGAAAAATGAAATTTGGATTCACTATTTTTTGATAGTATGTTGTGATAACAGCTATGCCTCGACATGTCTAAAGAAGTTCTGATATAGGTCATTAAACTATTCAGTTAATATGCATAATGCAAGTTTGAGCTGTCCTGTTGCAAACAATTAAGACCGATAATGCTAAGTGTGTGAAATATCTGTACATTCATATATATATATATATATATATATATATATATATATATATATATATATATATAATAAATACATATCATACATGTTGCAGTAATTTTATCAACTTTTACAATTTGGAATTTTATTAATATTTTTCTATTTCTTATATTATCATTATTCTATATTATGAAGCCATTTCACTTAGTTAAACAGTGCGCATATCTCTCTAAAAATATAATAATTTATGAAAGATTTGGGTAGTGCAATACTGAAAATAATTGTTTTGAAGCATTGTACCTATCATAATAATTCCAAGGTCACAATATTAGCTGAATATGTTGTTATTTGTTATTTATTTTAATGTGATAATTTGGCATATTTTTTTGTTTTTAATGAAAAACAAATGTTATTGATTTTAGTACTCATCGTATTCAAATATTTGTACTTTGATTATTATTATTTCAATTTATTCATAAAAATTCAGTTAGTTAAAAAACTAACAATGTGTAATGTAACTTCAATTTATTAATTACAATCTGTTAGAATAAACCTCATATGTACTTTAATGATTCTCACATTCATGATGGTCAACTTTGTTTTTCTCATTTAATGAATTCAGGTCTCATAGACATACGAAATAGCTTTGCATTATTCATTTTATTATCATAACTAATGTTAGTGGTAATCAGTTTTTTAAGATTATCATTTCGTATAATTTCTTACAGCTATTATATTTATTTGTAATGTGTTCAGGGTATTTTGGTTTGAATTCAAATCATTATTATTTTGTAAGACAAGGAAACAAATATTTTTTTTTATTAAAGAGATGTATTTGTTTTTAATAAATTTTGTTAGTTATCTTATGTGTTAGATACTATTCCTTATTACAGTATCACACCATATGTGAGTTTAAATTATGTAAAGGAGTCGATCAAAAACTTCTTCAATTTTCGGATCTCTTCCAGAAAGTTTTAATTTCAAGCCTCTTTGTGAAATTCTAAAACGTACTAAGCTTTGCTTAGTAACAAATATGCCTTTCTTTATTGAAGATGTACTTCATCTGGCTGATGACCCCTTGGGATCATAATGACCAAAGAGGGGGGGGGGGGGTCTAACAGAGTTACTGGGAATGAGAAGGGTTACTGTAGAGCCCCTGCCCCCTGCATTGTGCAAACAACGGATCATCACTCTGTGCAGACAGAAAATGAACTTCTCTCTCAATCTGAGGGGCTATACAGCATTTATGGCGCTCCTACACCACCATAATGGTGTATAGGTCTCTCCCGTCACTTTTTCTTGAAAGTGGAAAACTGGAAATATTTGGAAAAAGCGTCGTTACATTTTGTAGAAATAACGAATTCGGAATCTAGGAGTCGCAGAAACAGGCAGGCGGCCGAGTAAAATATGTTCATTTTTTAACCTTTTTTTTTTCTTTTAGCCCATATCAGCAGTTCCAGGACCTTATATGATTATGGGCGTATGAGATTTATTTCTGTTTGACTTTGCGACCACCAGGCAACAAACATACACGTAAATGCATGAAGAATTAAATCAAAATGATCAACTAAATTGGGTTGTTCATTCAAGCCCAACGTTTGTGCATAAATTGAGTGTATAGTCATATACGTTACAAAATATAAAGCAAATAGAAGAATAAACAAATTCAATGCTAGCTTAGTATTTTTTAATGTATAGACTCCAATTTTAAGCATACACCATAAAACGGATAAAGTATAATTCGCATTAGTGTTTAGTGATGGTCTGCCGGTTGCTTAATCCAATATCCATGAGGAGCAAAGTGGTGGTCGTGATGTCCATGGACGGTTGGTCCGCGGTACACTTTCACTTTCACGTGTCCATAGTGATCTAATGATAAAATAAATAATACCAATGGTTAATATATCAATGGAAGTATAAGGTGAATTATTGGTATAAGAACCGTTCTTCCATATATTGGCTTACGACTTGCAGCGGCGTCTTGATCGTATGATTCCGCGCCTTCCTGTGCGTACACTGCATTCCTTGTAAAAGCAATGCAGAAAAACAGCGTCACAGATACAAGAACAACCAAAAACTGAACCTTCTGAAACATATATTTATTTCTACTTTATACAGGCATATATATATATATATATATATATATATATATATATATATACAGACGCCTAAACGCGTGTAACACAGAAACACAGCGACATGTCTCTTAAGATAATGAATGGATAGTATTGAAAAACGTTGTTACCTCTGAAAGCATAATATCTATCTCGAAACTGGAGAGCAACTATTATCGGTCTGCCCACTCCGGCAAATTTATACTCTTCACTTCGTGTCCAATCGACCATTTAGACCCAATGATATAACTTCACTTTCACGATCATTCAACCAAAAAGTGAAACCTAAAAACAAAAGAAATCAATCCAAACACGTGAAATACACAGGTAGACAACAGGTAACAATAGGTAAGGGTTAGGAGAAAGGATTAGAAAAATCACTAGGAAAAATAAACATTTTTTAAATTTTTGCAAATGCCACACTGGTCTTATGTGTGTTTACAACAATGTTCACATGTTTCATTTTTGATTCTATTTTATTTATTTAATCGATCATACCAGTCAGAAGCAAAACCTAATAAGATTATTTCTCATGTTTAATTATTGTTGAGCCAGAGCAATATCTTTAAAGAAGCATGGAGCATAAATACATCTCTGATCTAAAACACAGATCACAGAATAACAGGATGCACTTTTGTACTGATTTTGATAGTGAATGTGAGAACTTAACTCGAGCAAGGAAGACAAAGTGATAGGTACATGATAGGTAGCATTAAAGAAGGTCAATTCCTAAATTTTCAAACAATTTTATTTTTCTATACAGTTTATAATATAATAAGTACATTATCAAAAATTAAAAGTTAAAATCACAAACGTATATCTTTTATTTTACATTTAAATAAATATTTATTTTTTTTTATTATACCAAAATATTTTATTAAATTGGTATATTTAAAGTTCATCATAAATTTTTATCTCTTTAAAAATATATTAATACTCTATTAACTCATTCAGAATATCATAAACTATGAAATAAACCTTTATAACATTCCCAAAGGTACAATCGATTCCTATCAACACAGCCTATTATTTTGGATTGGGTTTTATTTAAGTCATTATTTTCACCTGTATTAAAATACTTTGGGTTCACTTCTTGAGAAACCAAATCAAAAATTTCAACATCATTATGACTCAATGGTTTATCAAAAACTAAATTTGCTTTACTAATATCATTTCTAACATTTGATGTTGTGTCATCAAAGAATGGACTTTGATACTTATTAAGATAAATGACTTTTTTAGATCTTATACAATTTTTCATTAATGAAGTTTCTTTGGATGAATTGTGATCACTATAAGGCAATATAAATATCCCTGACTTTCTGTAAGTATCTATATCATTTTTCCGATAGATCATATTACATGCAGACATCACGATAGTAATACATGGTCCATGCAAATGACTTCTGAAACAAGTAGAAAAGAAACATAGATTATGCTACTTATCATCACGATAAAATGTCAATATCAGAAAAGAATGACACCTCTTTTTGTATGCAGACAAAGTCACATCCTTAAATTTAATGGTGTGAATTCGACTTTTCCTAGGATTTGTAGTAAAATGTGCAGCAATACCCAACTTACGAAGAATGAGGTACTTTTCTTTGGATACATATATCTTTTCCTAAAAAAAAAAATAAAACAATATTTGGTAAAGTTTATAACTTCATTATTTTGAAACTAATAAATAACTATTATTCTGAGATAATATATTTAATAATAATAATGATAATTAGAATAAACAATATTATTTAAATTAATTACTGTTAAATTAGTTGCTCTTTCTTATTAGCATTAACAACCTAGATTGTTCACTGAATCATACACTTTACCAAGGATAAAAACTATTACAGATATGTATATTTCTGTAATGATAAAATAAATTTAAAATTCTCGTCCAACTTTGAAATGACTAATTTAAATACATACGCATAACTCAAGGGCAATAGTGGCTAGTGCTTTTTCCATTCCAAGTACATGACAACATATGTATATTAGGTGACATTCATCTTTATGAGCACTATAAGAATAAAAATATTAACAGTTATAAATAAAGACAATTTAATAAAATTATTTTAAATAATTGTATTCATTTATTAAATAATATTAAACAAATCAGTACT
This sequence comes from Lethocerus indicus, assembly GCA_019843655.1. Lineage (NCBI taxonomy): Eukaryota > Metazoa > Arthropoda > Insecta > Hemiptera > Belostomatidae > Lethocerus > Lethocerus indicus. The sequence continues at coordinate 18,228,105 of JACDQD010000002.1, forward strand.
AAGCTATATTGAAGCAGTATATATAAGGTAATTTGTAAAAGTAAATAAGTCTATACCTAGAATACAATGTACTTTACATTTCACAGTAAGAAAAAATAAATATTATTCTCAAACTGAGGGATAATTACTCAATAATTTGAAGTGCATTTCTGATTACTTCTTCTCTTGATGGAAAGTCCATATTTTCACAATAGTAATGTCCATCAATGTATAACTTATCTAATTTCTTGTCCAGACTCTGAAAGTTATTATTAATTGTTACAACCATTTACCTGTTGTAATTAAAATTAAGCAAAATACCTGAGAAGCTATAAGATATACCAACAGCTTTGATCATATTCCAGCATTACCTTATTGTCGCAAAACATGGTCAATGAGGGATGAAACAACATATCTGGCCTGTATCGGCATGCTCCAGAGTACAAATAACAACCAAAAGAACCTAAAAATGTGAAGTTTCAAATTTAAATCAGAATATATCAATAGGATATTACAATATATATTCTCTCAGATGCATTCGAGGCAAGAAGTATGAAATCTACGTTTACCTATACTTACAAAGAAAAAAGTTATCTTTCTCCTTCATATTTAATGAAAGTCTCATCAATTTAAAATATGTTTGGTGAACTGCAAGGGTTTGGAATGACCATGGTCTGACCGTAGTAAAAGAGCCTTCAGACAGTGCATTCAGAAAGCCCCCCCCCTGGGCAAATGAATAACTCACTAATAAAAAAATCATACCATTTAAAAGAATCATCACGGAACCAGGGCAGTGGTTGGAATCCAAAAATTCAAACGAAAACTCAAAGCCATTGAAGTTAATGTTGGTTTTAGCTCCTAGTTTAATACTTATAATTCTTGCTTCATTCACCTATGAAGTATTAAGAAATTAGAAGTTATAAGACACTGAGTCAATCAAATAAGGATACTATGTTTTGCTTACCTTATAAAATTTAATTAGATACCATGCATTAAAATCTGATGTATAAACTTTTTCAATTTCACTGGGCAAAATTTTTGAAAGCAATCTGCCATTTCTGCTAATGTGTGAAAGGAAATGCACATATCCCTGGTCCTATAACAGTAGACTTAATATTGCAACTGCGTGGATAAATTCCAACATACCTGGGTCAAATTAAACTAATATGAATACATGATAATATGACAAATAAAGGGGACTAACATTGGCAGCTCGGTTTTTGTAATGCCAGTCCAAAGCAATGACATTTTCAATTAAAACACCCATCAACTGCTCACTTTTATTTTTAAATTAAGTTTGTTGAACGGATGAATAAATAAACATAAACAAATGTAACGTAACCTCTCTTCCAACATTATGTGATATCACATACCTCATTATCGACTGGTTTCATATATCGATATATGTTCTCCATTCGATATTTCCTACCCGCCATATTGTCGCCATTTTTAATTCGCGCTGTTGAATTGTTTGTAGCTTTTTTGTATTCCCATTATTTCTTGTGCGCTTTTTTCTTGTAGGCGCCGTCTCAAATTTGTCAGGTTTGATTGTTTCATCAGAATGGAAGTTATCTAGATTAATAACTTGTCTCGATTGCGTTATGCGAGTGCTGAGCACATATATGTGTGTCTTGTTATTGTGTTTTTCGTGATGTTGTCTTCTTTGGTTGGGAGGGATTTTGTTAAACGGCTTACGTCTTTGTCGAATTAGCGGTCAAAAGGGGTGGCGGGTGAGTTTATTTAGTAGAATACTACTAAAAGCGCGAATACTACTGTATTATTTGGGGTACACTGCTACTACCGCTAATAAGCGGTGCGAATATAGCATCACTTTTGGAATTTATTTTACCGTTTATTATGTTGCTTTGTTTGTTCTTGAAAATCTTCATGTTCTCTATTACATCCATCTCTTTAACTTTCTTGCCTGGGCATATTTTAAGGATTCGTTGATGCTCATTGTTTCATTATTATCTGGAGTATATAATGTGGATGGCGAAGTTGGATTCGGTTTTCTATTTTATTGCTTTTATGTGTTCTTTGTACCTGTCCTCTGTCTTCTGCCCGGTTTGGCCGCTGTGTGCTCCGTCGCACGTTCCGCACGTTATTTTGTGCACTCCGCTCTGTGTGTGTTTGTTTTGTTGTTGGGTGTTGAGGTATTTTTCTAGTTTGTTCTTTGTTTTATATTTTTTAAAATCTAGTTTTCGGAAGATGGAGATTGTTTAAGTGTCGTGGCCAGTGCATGTGAATATGATCAATTTTTGGGGTATTCTTCAGGATTTGTGAGGTTCGTCGGCGGGATATCCGTTATTCCTTTCTATTTGGAGGATAGCAAGATCGCGTTCATATACGCTTAAATTATCCTATTTAAGCGTATATAAATGCGGTTTTGGCCCGTTTTATCCTGTATTCCGTCCAATATTTCCAGTGTGAGATACACTTGTCCTATAAACGAAAGTTGAAAAATCGAAACTTTTGTTTTTTTTTAATTTTCGGGAGTGCGCTAGTGTTGTGGTGCTCATGCACCCAACGAGCTTTAGTTCAGTGCATCCCTGTGCCACTCTCAGGGGGGCGCTAGCGTCGTGGTGCTCCTGCACCCAACGAACTTTAGTTGAGTGCATCCCTGCGCCACCCTCATGGGGTCGCTAGCGTCGCGGTGCTAGACAGTGACAGTGACAGTGCAGTCCAAAGTGCCAAAGTGACTATTCACCGATACTGAAGATGACGAGCAGCCGAAACCGGCCTAGCAAAAGACCAAACCAGCGAGAGGGGACAGAAATATACGAAATCTACGGTATTCCAACACTTCGCAGACCACAAAACAGGTATCCTAAACTAAAAAATATATTTTTGGAAAGCTGATCTATTTAACCTAGCAACGTAAAATATGTGAAATTCACGGAGCATGTATCTGGTTTTAATTTACACTGAATATTAAAATAACTGAACATTTCCGGACCAAGGTACTGAAATTATTTGTGGAAACTGAAGTGAGTTTTGATATTGACTTCCGTTTGTACTAACATCCGACTGTATGTGAATGTTCTACTCATAAAACTGCATAATTTTAAATATTTTTAATATATACAGATAAGATGTTATCCAGTATATCTTACATTTATGATAGTGATAGTGATCACTGAAAACACCGCGTGTAGTTGACTCTTCACCACTGTAAGTAACTCGACATAACACGGAAGTATTATTCCATTAACAATCAGAACATTAATAACTGAAAAAAGAAGAACCAGAGCTAAATGGCGAACCTCACGCAAACCCACCGATAAAATGCCTACTATCTAGAGTAAAATCCTTACTGACAAGATAAAAAGCAACAAATTTGACCAATATATTAAATCCTTGACAGCAAGTAATAGATCTCTGTGATCTGCTACAAAAAAACTCTTCTTTTCCAAAACTAGACAACGCTACGTGGGCTGCAGTGGACGAAAAAATTCAGCGTCTGCTCGGTACCTTTCATCTGTTTTTTACCTCATCATAGATCCTACGCACATTAATCTTATTGAAGATGAACTGCACATCCCGTCCAGTTATCATATATATATATATATATATATATATATATATATATATATATATATATATATAAAATTGGAGAATCTAGTATTTACAAAACTAAATATCCAGTTTTGTTTGTTCTATAAATAAGTAAATATAAAATTTATAAATTATATAGCATATCATTTATATAGCTTAAGTAGCTGCTGTGGCTGTTGCTCTAATTCTGAAATATCCATTTCAACATTTATAGGCTTCAAGCCCGGAAATTCCAATCATTAAATTACAATTTTCATTATGAATGAAAATTCAAACTCATGGAATGAGCGATTTATAAGAAACTCGGAAGTAAGCACAATATATATTTTCGTGTTAATATTGAATAATTCACACCGTATTAACAATGAGAACTGTTAAGTCAAATATCAGTTAAATTGAAATGTGAATTCATACAAAGTGAGTTCCGTTATTATTTATATAGAGCGAAATCTATGGAATTTTGAAATTGCACACAATATAACACATAGTCCACTATTAATGTTAATGATGTAAAAATATCATCTATACAGTACAATAATCTGGGAGACCTATACAAAAATATGGAGTTAAATAAGTCCATAATTGTACTTAAAAGTTTATCGTATTTAATGGGATGTAATTCTTAATAAAATGTCTCTGCTAGCAGATCGGAGGTATTTCGAACACGAGATATATGAAGGATGAGTCAATTAATAATGACCAAGAAGAACATTCTAAAGCCTTGTACCGCATAAGCATCGAAGAACAGGACAGCTCAAAAGGCTTCGTGTACAGGTTTTCTTGGATATCGACGGAAGACACATGCCAAAGAAGTAGTGGTGCTACGAGTAACGCAGCGATAACAAGCGATCAAAGCGACACAATCTCGAACATAGCGCTTTCGAAAAACACTGCGGGATGGACCGGAGCTTACGAAAACGCGACCTCGCCGTTAGAGGTTGTTCTGATTCCGGAATCCTCACGCGACGGCGCAGTCGCGAGATCCATCGACTTGACGCGGAGTAACTTAAGCAGTATAGCAGGGGAAAACGCAGCTTTACTGTTGTTGTTAATTCCCACGGATTTGTCGCAATCAGGTGCGGTGGGTGGGATTGTGCCCGAAGGCACAGAAGGCCGGAAATCCGGTCTCGGAAACACAAGAAGGAACTCGGCCAGGCGCAGGGGTAGATCTCGAATCACACGAGGTGAGGCCCAGTCCATTTGATTCCCCCGTTAACTTCACGAGTATATTAGAAAACGGCCGTTCAAATTACAATACAAAATTGATTTCTCACTTTGAAAAGTCAGAAATTTGATGGCTGAAATATATTATAAAAAATAATATAAGTTCTGTTTATAAAGAGCGCACACGTGCGTGATTTATTATTGTTTAATAGAATATATTTTAAATGCAAATAACTATATTTAAAAAATCACGCGTTGATTATAACATTATGGATTTAAGCGCGCCTCCAGTTGTGACACTAAGCAACGCTTGCCTCGTGTGGGTGTGTACTAAGAAGAAATATCCATCTTCATTGTCTCTTGAGCTCTCGTTTCAGTAAACCTCTCAACAGGGAATTCACAAGGGGCATAACCACGCTTTAGGCTAGTAATATCGTATCGTATACCCCGGGGATGCGCACACTACAAAGTATTAAAATAACGAAAATTATCTTATTACGTTTTTTCTTGTAATGCTTTTTTGTAAATTTTTTTGTAACCCGTCGAATCCCTCTCCTCCGTTTCCCATCTAGCATACCCCGGGGCTTAAACGCCACTGGCCTAGAGACTTCCTCGGTCTGTAGCCCGAACGCACGTCAACATTTACCATCTCCGGGTTTCTTTATGGGGAGAGGCGAATAAAAAAACACTCTACAATTGTACTTATAACGATAAAGGTTTGATCGTATAATAAATAAACAAGAAAAAACCTTCGATTTTAGGTCCTCGGAACACGGAATACGAAATAGAGGATGTTCGATACGAGAGGTTAACCGAGAAGAGAGGGGCCCGAAAGAGAGGTAAGGATTGGCGGTTGGTACCGAGGTACGAGCTGAGCGAGGCGGAATCTGGCCGGCAGGAGAGTGAGTTGAAGAGCAGCTTCTGGGGGCGGCCGGAGGAGAGCCGACCGCCGAACGAGGGGGAACCGGCATGCTGCGTCTGCCTACAGAACCTGGCCACTCGAGTGGTCGTCCCCTGTGGACACCGCTGCCTCTGCTACAGGTGCGCCCGCAACATAGTCTTCAGCAGGGCCACCCTAAACGGCAAGACGATACCAAAGTTGTGCCCCATTTGCCAAGCGGTAGTCGGACTCATACCTAAGCTCTGCTGAAACCGACTTAAACCGATTAAAAACATTGACGCTCCAGTTTCCAGTGCCTTATTATCACAAACTCCTATTCCTGGAATTCCCTTCACTTTTATCGATATTCGCGAGTGATGTTAACGTGTACCTCCTCCCGTAGGAAAATATAACAACAGAGGCATAAAGTAGCGGAACAAACTTCGTTATCTTCCAAAGTCTTTTTACTACTGGGACTGTTTAGAGTGCTCAAAATTCGGTGGATATTGAGGATATTATTCGGGAGTATGACCTCAGGCAATACTGAGGGGTTTCCGTGCACATATGCCGTTGTTTCATCAATATTTCCATTTCTATCAAATTTCTGTATCCATTAACATACCGGAAGCGGGTAAAGTATACTGTAATAAAATATACTCTGAATGCATTTTAAAATCGTATATTATATATAATCGTATACCTTACAGAATTCCTTGCACTTTTCGTGCATAAAATGCTTTGAGATATTTTTCGTACAAAATATTTAACAAATGCCTACGACTTAAGTTCAAAAGGAGAATGTTTATAGAATCTTACTACTGTTGAGGCTGGGATTGGAAAGTCATTAATATGGTGATGTATGTAGTTACAGATGACGAAACCTAAAACCAATTATTATATTGACTATTTTAAAATAGGAATGATTAACAGCAGGATGTTTTCCGTTTAAATATTTTAGGTTCGTTCTAGACGTTAACAATAAACTAATTTGTACAAATTTAGCCACGATTTATACATTGTTATTGGATAAATACGTGAAAGTATATAATTCAATATTTCTAGTTGTAATATTAAGCTTATGTTTACAATAATGAGATGTGAAATGTGAATGTCTTAAAAAACTAAAATAATAAATCGTACCGCTAGTAGGACTGAATTATCCAAATTGAAGTATCCCCCTGCAGAGAATTCGCATTTCTGGAACTGCAATTGGAATTTGGATGACATGATCTGAAATTAGTATACGATGAATTGAATTCAATTACTGTAGATTTAGATACACATTTCTTAAACGCCTTTTAGAAAATCGCCTTTTACCTCTTTGTATAATGAATGGGGTAATTTCATAGTTAGATATTTTAGTACAATAAGCGAAGGTCGCTCTGCCTGCTAGAACAGAGTGAATCAGAATAAAATATATATGATAAAAGTAGCAGCGCATGTAGAATTCAAATGGTCTACACATTAAAATAGTATAGTACACTATAACGGGTTATTGTAATACCCGACTTGTAAAAATAAATAATTTTACAAAAATAATAATAGTATATCCTGTTTAAAAGTTTCCTTTCAATATTTTGAACTATTTAGTTCGGGCTCCCAAACTTTTTGAGTACTATATTTTGTATAGATAGTTAATAATCAATTGTATAAGTGTATGTTAATGTTTAACATTAAAAGGTTTAAAGTCGAGTCATACGTAGTATTATCCTCTGCATTTGAAGCTTTAATTTCTGTTTACAGGAAAATAATGCATTATTTTTATAATGCATGTTACTCTTATCGATTCTCCGTTAGATCAGTGTTTAGGACCAAACCAGCGAGTGTAAATAGACGATCGCCAAAGTGATGACAGTGATGTTGTTGTCAATTTTGATACTCACTGATAGTAATAAAAAATTATGTAATTTCAATACAGAGATAAACTCGTCCATACGGCCCCTTAATCAAAAATATCGAGAAAAAATTGTCATCTGGAACGTCTTTGAACTTTTAAATGAGATTAGTTAAGTTAATAATAATAACTATACCTCTGTTCTTGTCGTCGAACACGCCCACAGTATTAAACACAACTGCAATAGTAGGTTCATCATCCACAAGCAATTGATAGCAATACTTCCATTGCGGATGTCGGACGCATAATATCCGATATAAATAATAGTCCTGTATGCAAGGATAATAACACGGAGAGTTATGAACGTCATACAAACCAGAATTTGATAGCCGAACGCTGAGTTCACTTGGCTGGAGCTTTCGCATACTTTCTGGTGAAAACGACTTAGAGTTGTCATTTTCGGTAAGTTGGCTAAAAAATGTTATAATCGCAAATTTTATACATATTCCTAATTGAACGAAAGCTTCAACAATTTATTTCGATACATCACTTACAGATTTCTATCAATCCAGTTCTCATTCTGAGGCTGTACCTCAAAATTTCAATTAGCGCCGAATTGATTACTCGAAATCTCGTCTTAATCGCCAGAACGACTCCGACGTACTGAAGAACAACCATAGACGGCACTATACGGAGCAGATAATTGTACGAGAAAACCACCAATGATTCTTTATGATAGAAAAAGAACAGGATTGTCAGAACGGTCAGACCAAACTGCCAAGTGAAATAAAATCCGGCCAAATAAAAGTACGCGTTTTGCCGAACCGTATTGAAGGCTTTCAAATGGGCGTCGACTTCTCTCAGCCCCAGTATGAGATTTGCAAACCTCTTCCAAGATTTTCCACTGAAAAATATGGAGAAGTTGGTGGCGAAGAGCATCAGAAGCGCGTCGATACCGTTGACTATGTTCTGAGTCACGCTCGCGACCAGAATCTTATTTGAAATATTTAGGTCGACCGTTGAGTTGATTACCAAATAAATAATCGTGCTCAACGTTATCGCAAATTCACTGGAATAATGAATTTTTCTTGAATAAACGAAACATTCCCCACATCCGCTTTTCTTCTTCTCGACGACGACCGGAGCTATACCAAAAAACTTCCAGAGCCAGACTAATTTTTCTATGTTGAAGTGCATACTCAGCGCTGAAATCTATTCGTTTGAGTGTATTCTTGATAGTTCAGGCGGTTCTGATACGAAAGCTGTATCTATACTGCGCCCGTAGAAATGTACCCTTTCCCCCGAAAAATGTTATTAGGTTTGTTATTTATCATTATGATGTCAGCCGTCATTTTGAAAGCAAATAGCAATCTTTCGTGACTGCTTCGATTTTTTTCTGATCTATCCTAAGGGCTCCATATTACACGATTGGTGCAATTTATTCCATTTTCCCACGACTTTTATATAATAATTCAACACCAGGAACAAGCGAGATAAGAAAATTACTGGACGTTCAAATATACCATTCAGGTCCTGTCATGCTGATGAAAAACACTCAGTCGAAAAATAAACGGATTATTATTTTGACGTGCTAGTCTTCTAGTATATATTTGAAACCGCGGCTGAGCTTTTGGCCCTAGCAACAAACGTCCAATCAAACAAAAACACGTGGTCTGATGTACAAAATTTTAATTTTCAATTATATATTACGTTACCACCTTTTCGGTGGCATTTACATAACACAGGCGACTACAGTGTAACTTTCAGGATGTCCGGAGCAGGTCCAAGCGGCTTTTCGCAGTTGCCCCGAAAAAGTTGCCTTAAGAGAAGTGCCTCTCCAAGATCCCGGGGTTCTGTAAGATGCCACATGAAGAATATAAATTTAGATTATATTAAGTAAAATAATAAGTACGAAGGATGCTCGAATACGAACGAGAATTGTCGTTTCAATGTTTGATGAAATTTCAGCCAGACTTCAAGCACAGATTGGGGCCTAGTCTTGACCCAGGCTCTGTAGCGAAATAGATTCGAAATAGGCGGGATATCGAATACCGGCCCATAACACAGAATTAATGAAGAATTTGATAATATTGTTGTTCCCAAGTTTGGAATAATTTGGGGCTGTTGGGAAAATAAACTGGAACAATGTATCCCAGTTAACGTGGACTATATTGATTATAAATGAATGAAATATTGTACCGTAAATACACCGTATATTGTACCATAAAAAAAATTAACATGTATACATTTTTATACACATTTCAACTGACTCGGAGTATAACTATTTGAAATACCATGAAAAAAGTTATATTGTTACTTAATATTACTACTTTGTTGCTACTACACAGTTCGCATTATATACTTACTTACTCTTCTTCATATACGAATCTGCTCGTTATAACGAGAATAACTAAACTATATTTAGTTTAGTTTACAATATTAATTGTAAACTATTAATTGCTATCTTCCTCGATAACAAATCCGTAAACCTATCATTTTTCTTATAGGAAAGGAGAAAAATTTCCTTTTCGTTTGACGACACCATTAGCGAGTTTCAAGTAAGATATTTTGTTGCATTATTATTACTAAAACGCTTGCAATATTTTCAGGTTGAAATTCCCCGTCAATTCAAATATAGAATAAACATTCTATATTTGTGATATAGATGTGAATAAACATCTATTATATGTGATTTTCAATTAGTGTTATTTAAACCGTGTTAATCAGCGAAAAAATGTTTCAGATACCTTCGAGTATACAAACGATTTCAGGAAGCGATCTTTTCCCTGAGACATGCTCGTGAGTATTAAACCGGAAACATTTAAATTAACTAGGGGAAATCTACTCTGCTAATACCTATAATATAATATAACATCACATAATAAAAACAAAAACCACTATACGGCCTATTTATTGATCAGAATGGATCCAGTCGAAATGTTAGAATTGGAAGGAGGTAGAGATCTGAGCAGTGAAACAGGGGAGTATCGATGCGAATTGGAAGAGGAACTTAGACAAATATCAAAGGACATTGATAGGCTAAACAGTCTGGGCAAGTTGGTTGAGGAGGAGAACGAAGAGATCCGGCTCATGAAGAAGATTCAGAACAGAGCACAGTTGTTGCCGGCCCGCCACCAAATAAGTTACAATGAATTCATTGAGAAGCTGTACGAGATATGTTCTTACCCGGCCAGAGAAAAGGTACTATTTGAAATATCTTTAGTTTAAGGAAAGATCCCACCTGCCAGTATTGTAAATGATATTTTTGTCGGTATTCAGCCGGATGACGAAACACAAACAGAAGCTGCGGCCGCTATGTTGCATTTGGAGGAAATCGGTCTGCGTATGACTTCATCGCCTGCAAAAGTATTCAACAGCTTATTTCCCGTCGAGTCGAATGTTGTCAGCCTTGCAGATGCCCATCTCGAAGTCACCAACGTGAGATATACCCACCTACCCACTATTCGATTGTTTTTGCGATGTTTTATAAAAGGAGCAAATGTCCAAAGAACTATTTGTTTTAGTTTTTCGATTTTTATGTATTAATTTCAATGTTAATGTTATGGAACCAATCAGGATATAACGATTCCGATGGCCCGACCGACAAAAATTCTTCCGAAAGACATACCGTACGAAGACGCCGCCATGTTGGACTTCATACCGTCAGAAAAGAGTAGCGGCATACCTCATGCTCCAGGTGTAACTGACTTACCTATTCGCAGAGCATTATTATCGTTGACTGTGCACATCCCCGTTAATACATATTGTGTTTGTTTTATTTAACGAATCGGATTAGTCACTACCCCGAGCACAGATTTGCCAGAATTGCTGGGAACGTCGACTTCGATATTACAAGCCGACCGGGACCCAGAGGCGATTAAAACTCAGGCTGAATTCCAAATCACATTGGATATGATGCCCTCGACGAGAGTGAGCCTAGCACAGATAAGAGGGTCCCAAGCTCCCAATTGGTTCCCTGGTTCGTTTAAGTATTTTTCACCATAATATATCACTTCATATTCGCACTAATATATTCGGACCACCTAGCGCACATTCAACTTTTCACACTTCGCTTTATTCTTTTAATCTCATTCCTCTTTTAATCTCTTAGTTTGAACTGTCTCCAGTTTATTTTCACTTATGAGTTTCATACTCTGGAAAGTTCAAGGTAGATAGATTACAAATTCAAATATATTTCTTGATATCATGTGAACTTGATAAATCCATGAAATATTTGTTTAGGGTATTTTGCAATCCTACCCAACATCCCGGGGGTGCAGAAATTTGAAAAACCGTGGGGCGTGTTGGAAAAGGCTTGGAAAGCGGTCGTCCCTTCTCGTATCAAGCCAAAAAATGGACCAATAATTGTTGGTTCATAAAGCTTGACTAAGAAAAGAGGATGATAGTATCATTATCACCTTACTTTAAAAATGTACATAATTATCTTCATTATTATACCAACATACGAAAATATGTAACAAGTGAAATATGCATAAAGATAAAAATTTAAAGAAATACGTCTTATTTAAATTAATTGTTTATTATCTACCATTTAAATGTATCTGATTCTATTCCTTCAATGCCCTTGTCAGTTACTTCCTGTAACATTGGAGCCAAGGATTATGGAAACAAAGTTATGAAATTTGGTAATGCATTTTTAAAGTTCAAATATATTTTTATTTGCGGAATGTATACTACCATACCTTTAATTTTACCAGTACTTTAATTAGACGGTTAGAAATAATTATCTTTCTCACTAATTCTATGAATTTGCACATCATCTGATACCTCACGAACCACAAGTCTGGACCAGTGTTGGTGAACTCCAAATTCAATTGCTGAAAAACAAAGTTCTTTCTAATATTTCAGTCAAATATCATTTGAACATTACTATTATTGAAGAAGTCAGATCATACTTTATCAAACTTTTGTATTGGCCTTTGACGAATTAGCACTGGTCCATGAAGACTGCCCCAAGACTGATTTTCAATGTAACCCTATAATAAAATCACATTGTACACAGAACCGTCTGAATTAAAATGTTCTTGATGTACTGTACACAATAGTATTAGTACACTTTATATTCTTCACATTTAACATAATTCAAAAGAGAATGTTCTCAATTAATTTATTCTTTGTCTCTTCAATAGCTGCTGTCTACTATAATGCTTAATATAACAGTTTCTCAGTCTTACTTTAGGTTTTAGATTACTTTCGGGTTTTGCAATAAATAAACATTTTATTTTAATTTTAAGCAATTGTAAAATACCATGTATTCTTTCCACATTTCTATTTCATCATAGCCACTGGAGTCAGAGTGTCTCAGCTTCTCTCTGTGATGGGTTAGAGCTGATATGTTGGATTTTCTAACCTCCTTTGCATGAGAAATAAACCATTCTTCTTTAGCCCTCTTGATAATATGTTCTTGATCTATGCATCTTCCTAATGGACCTGTCACCAGGAAAACCAGTATACTGATGTAAACATCAGAAAATAGTATTTGCTTCATTTATTAATAATGGTGACAATACTATTGCGTAAAAGATTATTATATTACGGTTAATTACAAATTTACAGTCAAAAACACAACAATCATGCTAATCAAAATTCCCAAATTTATAATAAATTATGAAGTATATTTCTGGATAACTTAAGAGAGATTAAGCTAGAAAATCTATAAAGGAAGGAATACGTACTTCAACCAACTTTGAACCCATTTTCTATTCATTTCTAACATGATGTTTTGAGTATTCAAAGTATCTTTTATATCAGACACTTACCAAACATTTCATCAGGAGATGTAAAAGGTTTAACCTTTTCCAAAATATAATTGTTAGTTTTATGACATGACCACAGTGATTGGTTATTATTTGCCTCAATCGAATAGACATCTTGCACAGGGAATTTTTTTCGAATATATCTATGTCTTTGAGAGTGTAATTTTTTTTTATGTTCATTTTTCATATATAAAATGTTATCCCTGTAATACTAGACAGAAATTATTGTTCATTCACTAAGTAAATCTAAATTTAATATTTAGTATGTAGATTACCTATTAACTCCAGGTTTTGTAAAAGCAGATATAGTAAAAAAATAAGGTGTACATAAAACATTAGGAATGTACAATAATACTGGAACAGAAAGTGTAATATAAGCTGTTGGACAGTAAGTGATAGTAACTTCTGTTGGTGTGGTCTTTACTTCACCTGTTTAAAACATTATTAGAATTACTTTCTATTTTATAAAATCGATTATTTATTTATTATTATGTATTTATTATAGACAACCTCTTTCTGGGATAATTTTAATATCTGGATTCGGGGTGGGTAGGACAAATAAGAATGGTTGAGTTTCACTTGTGGGAGTGAAAAGAAATTTTCTGGTTGCACTGAAAAAATTCATTAAATTATTAGTCAATTACACCTTAAAATTATACCTTTCCCTCATAAAAAACTAGTCTAGGAAATGGAGGGTTAAATTCAATTATTATAAAAGTGTGCACATAACATTTGAATGGATAAGAGCTACATGTCCTCCAGTTTATCTGAACCTCCTAACTCCTGAAACTCCTAACTACCTATTGAAAATCAAGTGATGTATTTTTGAGTATGTTTCTAACAGCACATTTCATTTCCATTTGAAAGACCCGTTTGTTTAAAAATTAGCAGCTTCACTATATAAATTCTTCCATTGCAAACTATCCTAACATTCTAATCCTTTAGTAAAACAGCTTTCCCCAAATCACCTCCAAGAAATCGCGAGTGCCGCCTTTAGCAGAGTTATCCATGTGATTTCCTCACCACCACAAAAAGCAGGAGCAGGAGTACCCATCAATGTGTGGATTCTCGCTTCATAAGTTCATTCCAGTTATCAAAAGCACATTGTCACCCACACACACACACACACACACACACACACACACACACATCTAGCTCTGCAATTGTGTATAAAATGGAAATATAATAGTGCTTTATTTATAGTGCTCAAAGAAACTAACACTTTCCCAAGACAAATGTGTCCAAAATCAATAGTTTGAGGGATTTGTATCAAATAAGGATGCCATGGAATAGCCTCTATTGGCACGTCAGTCTTGCATCCTAAGCTGCATTTAATTTGAATGTTGTCATAATATATTCGACTTCTCAAAGCAGGTCGCAGACTAGCAATTACTTTGATCTGGTCACCAGAGTACAACCATCCCTGTAATACATGGCTCATTAGTGGAGTTAAATACATTTATATAAACCTGAATTTAGAAAGATTGCCCTTTTAGGTGTAACCTTATTGCTACTTGATAAGAACAAGAAATTTGAAATTGAATGAAGTGAATCTTTAAATACCTAAGAAATGTATCTATGGCACATATTTATTGCAGTAGTACATGTTTCAGTTTACAGTGATGTCAGCATTGACAATTATCATCATATTAGCCTTAACTTCACTATCTACCTGATGGGTATTCCTTTTTTTCTGTTTCTACTAAATGAAAAATATGTGATTAATTTTTGAAAGTGAACTTTTAAACATAATCTTGATTGTAAAAACAATGTTCATGTTTAACAACAAATTAAACTGTAGCTTATTGTAAATAAACAGAAATGAGCAGGAATAAAAACACTGGAAATACCAAACTGGTTAAATATATGCCTTGCTTCCTGCTTTTTGATTACTGCAGTTTTTTGTGATTAAAAGGTTAGTGTTTTCTAAATTACACTAAACATGTCTGCATTATGCGCACTTCTAATAATTGGAACATTCAGTTTTTAATGGCTGACAATGTAAAACTTGTACTTAAAGCAGATGTGAAACTTGTACATGATAACATGATATGATATATATAACTAGTGGTGGATTTGCTCAGTTACAGATATTTACCTTGGTACAAATTTATTTAATTAAATGTTTGTAAATATCAATGAACTTACTGGTCTACAGTAATCAATACTAAAATATTCAGTTGCAGGACCAGAGATCATCACTCTTTGAGGCTTTGATGATTTGTTGATTATTTTAAATGCTTGATTTAGGTCCCCAGGATCTCCAGAAATTTGATATTTTATCAAAATGCTATTGGGGATCACCTGAAATATGGGACAACATTCTTTTTTTATGGTACCCATTATGACTAACTATACCAGTACCATTAAATGTTAGTCAGTAAAAATTAAACAAAATAAAATCCAAATTAAATGTATTTTTACATTTATTTGATCATATGTTGTTTATTATGGATAAATTAATAATGAATCCAGATCTTGCTGTGGCTCATAAAATTTATATTTTTAAATATTGTATGTTTTAACTTAATATAAAAAAAAGAACTTAATGAGAAGAAACTTAACAATAATTTATTGATTAATTTATTATTATATTTTAAATGTATAACTGTTATGAGCATAAATAGGTAAATCTGTATTATAATTATTTATTAATCAAATAATTCAGGTATTGCAATTATTTTAATAATTGGCAGATTAAAACTTTATTTTAAATAATAACTGGAACAATACATATTGATAAACATTTCAAGCTAAAATATTTCAATTTTAAAAATTCTAATTATCTGCAGTAAATCCAGCATCATCACACACAACTGATTTTCCTCCATGACAACAGATGTATTCAGGAAAACTTAATCCAGTAAATTCATATTCATTGGAGCAGATTTTGAAGAACAGGTGCACCTGAAAATTCATATGACAATTTTTTTATAGAATATATTATATTTGTTGTTTATGTAATTATATAAGATATTAAAACAATTTAAATTAGTAATTCTTAACTTATGGTGTTGAATAAACATTATAAACACATACTTGCAAGTTGTGAACATGAGTATTCACTTCTTTGCAAAGAAGATCTCTGCCATTTTCATCAGCTTTGGTAGCTTCAGCCTAATGGCAATGTGATTATTTAATATGATAATTGCAAGTAAAAATAACTGTAAACTAAAC
Source organism: Lethocerus indicus (assembly GCA_019843655.1). Lineage (NCBI taxonomy): Eukaryota > Metazoa > Arthropoda > Insecta > Hemiptera > Belostomatidae > Lethocerus > Lethocerus indicus. The sequence continues at coordinate 18,244,471 of JACDQD010000002.1, forward strand.
AATTTGATTTGAAGTAATAAAAAAAAAATTGGAACTAAAGTACTTTGAAAATAAAGTACTTACCTTAATTTAAGTATACAATAAAGTACATTTCTTCTGTAAAAAAAGTTCAGATATTTTAATTAACAAAAATATAATTTAATTCAGAATTAATTAAATTACCTACCAGCGAGACACACAAGTTCTTGCAAGTGATAGAACCAATTGGATTACATGGAATATTAACATCCAAAGAACGCTCAACTACAGGGGCAGTATTCACTCCTACTTCTTCTGAAGGCATAACAGCACAATAGCATGTGCCAGCACTAAGCCAGCACATTATATTTTTAAAATGAAATTTACTTATAACAAATTAATTCCAGGTAATAAATAAGATAAATTGAATTATCCCACCTCATACAGTATGGAAAACCAGCAACGAAGAGAATGAAACTTACAAGTTGAGCCATTTTAATGACTAAAAATAATGTTAATTGTTAAGTTAAACATACCAAATCTAAAAGATATATAGCTCATTAATAAGAAATTTGTCTGGATAAAACTTACAAGCTGCTGTAATCTATGGAACAACAACACAAGAAAACAGATAAAAAGTGGTATACAGAGTCCTGCAACCAGCTTTTATAGTGAACAGACCCCACCCTTTAAAACAAGCAAGCCAATGAATCTTATACTTTCAAATCATACTGGCCAATTGAAATAGTTCCTTTAACTGCTTGTGACGCAAAATGTTTATCTGACACCAAGAATTTCTAAACATTATGAACAATGCCACATTCACAACCCATATCAAATAAGGTACCTGACTGTGCCTGAGAGCTACAATACAGCTCATATGAGAAAATACATTACATTTACAAAACCTTTGATTAACAAAATTATGAAACTAATATCTGATGAAAACTACTAAACAGTAAACTATTACTTTACTGAAACATTCACATAACTCATTAAGTGAATCAAATGATGATGATGCATTAAAATATGAACTATTTAATTATACAATACATTTCTCCATGTTACCTACAAAACATGTTAACATAAAAATATTTCCATTATGAAATTTTGTGACTTATTGGTTCATGCACATTTTGCATAGATGGCCAGCTAAAATAATACATCGTGTAATTAATATTTAATTATTATAATAAATTATAATTTAAGACTAAAGACATAAGGAATTCTAGTTAGTTGAAACACACAGTTGACACAACAGATGAAATATCTAAATTATAGCATGGTTTGATCATTATTCTTGAATGCATAAATCAATCTCCGGATATAAACGGACTCTCCTTCGGAAAACTGTTAAGGCATTATTAGACACAGGTTCTAATATCTAATTTGGCAATTTTTGAATACAAACCAAACCAGTAAACAATTCTTTATACTTTTTGGCTAGCGTGTAAAGTAGTATTAAAAAAATAAATAATTAATGAAAAATAAATTCAGTTTTATTCGTTTAAAGAAATCAAGCAATATTAAGGAATTTAATGAAATATAAAATTTAATTAATTAACAATGAATTATGCTGATCCACCGCTGTTTGTATTAAGTGAATACAGTTCACACTTGAGTAGTCTCGTGCAGTAAGGTTAAATGAGAAGGTTATTTGCCGGTCGGAACAGATCCGGAATTATTTCACGTTACCTTCAACATAAGTGATATGAAGTTTGATTATTACTTGTCAGTAATCACTCACAAGTGTTTCACCAATGCTCCTTTGCATAATCTAATATGAATTCTGATATGCTCCGAATATACCTTTACTTAAATATGAAGAGGACTTGACTTGCAAAGGTAATGAATTTGATGGTTGTTCCTAGTCAAACACATTAGCATGTATAATCTATCATTGAGTTATAAATCCGAATATTTAAACAAGTTAAAGCACATTGTAAGATATGGAAGATGCCTAACAACTTCTCAGCGGAGATGGGACAAGTGGAATCAGGAAAAACAGAGTCAATTATTCAAAAGTGTGGATCACCTGAATAAAATAAGATCTCCGATTATACATAAGAAGTCACATAGTAATGTAAAAAATAATTTTATACAAAACAACAAAACTGAATCATTGGCATCATATCTTGTCAATAGTACTTCCAGTAATGTACAACCATATTTAAAATTAATGCGACTAGATTATCCTACTGGGACATGGTTATTGTATTATCCATGTACGTGGAGTATAGCTCTAGCTGCAGACCCTGGTACTTTGCCCAGTGGGTTTTACCTATTCTTGTTTGGATGTGGAGCAGTGGTAATGCGTGGTGCCGGCTGTACAATTAATGACTTGTGGGATAAGGACATTGATCAAAAAGTTGAAAGGACAAAACTCAGGCCATTGGTTACTGGTGAAATTACACGAAAAAGCAGTCATCTTTTGGCAGGTCAGCTCAGTGTAGCTTTGGCAATACTTCTACAATTAAATTGGTTCAGTGTGTTCCTTGGAGCGAGTTCTTTATTCCTAGTTATAATATACCCATTAATGAAAAGGATTACACATTGGCCTCAGTTATTTCTTGGAATGACATTTAACTGGGGAACATTACTAGGTTGGACTGCTGTACATTCATCTTTTGATATTTCAGTGTGCCTTCCATTGTATATAGCAGGTATATGTTGGACAATTGTTTATGATACAATTTATGCACATCAAGACAAAGCTGATGATATGTTACTAGGAATTAAATCTACAGCAATCATATTTGGAGAAGACACAAAAAAATGGTTATCCCTCTTTAGTACAGGAATGGTAGCTAGTTTAATTACTTGCGGAATCCAATGTGAACAGATGTGGCCATATTTTGCTTCAGTTGCTGCCATTGCAACACATTTAACGCATCAGATATATTTCTTGAATATTCACAATCCAAATGATTGTAAAACTAAATTTATGTCCAATCAAACAGTGGGACTAGTTTTATTTATTGGAATTGTGCTTGGAAACCTTCTGAAGCCTAAAAATCAAACTGAAACTCAAGGAACCGACAGTGCAAAGGTGCTTAGTGCATTATAGAAATAAAAGAAATTAGAGACCAGCGTAGTCAAACATTTAAGGATAACTCCAGATGGAGTGACCTCATCAAAGTTTGAAACCTTGTATATTGGTTTGTGTTACCATGATATTGACATAAGATAAAAATTAGTGTTAATGTCACTGTTCATCTTTTATTCTTGCCAAATACTCCTTACAACATTTTTCCTGAACATCAATTAAATCAGCCACTTTCAAATCTAATTTACAATAATGTATACAATAAAATTAATTGATACATAATTAATTTAAAATTGCAACAATATATTTAATTCCATGTTGTTATTTAAAACTTTAAGCAATGAAAAAACATTAGCTCATATTATTCATGCATTTTTATCTTCTCAACAATTATTGTAATAAGAATTTTATACGACATTAAATTCATATTATTAACAAGTTCCAATGGTTCTCAAAATGTTGTAAGATAAGGAATGTTTCTTATTCTCTAAAAGTGATTCCAGTGAAAGCAAGGTGAACTTGTAAATGAAGAAACCTTGAAACTCCAAGTTCAAATGTAAACAGATATATAAGAATAAAGCAAATGAAATGTGTTTGTTTTCCACTCTACTGTATAAATATTTCAGGTTTAATTTAACTGAATCACTCCTAAGATCATGTTTTATATAATTGGACTCTTGTGTATTTTTAATTTACCTATGAAGTGAATTTCCCTACAAGTGAGTTGTTTATCATTCTCATATCACTCTTGTTTTTATAATAAGATAATATTAGTTTAGGCAAACTATTAGTTTATTGTAATTGTGCAAAGGAACTCAAGTAAGTTAGGAAACAGAATCTGAAGTACATACTTCAGAAGGATATACATGTCTGAAGGATATACTATATCCTTGATGAAGTTTCATCAGAAATGGTCAACCAGTGGTTTACTATATAGGAAATCATCCTGAATCTATTGGTCCAATTTTAATATCTGGATTCGGGGTGGGTAGGACAAATAAGAATGGTTGAGTTTCACTTGTGGGAGTGAAAAGAATATTTCTGGTTGCACTGAAAAAATTCATTAAATTATTAGTCAATTACACCTTAAAATTATACCTTTCCCTCATAAAAAACTAGTCTAGGAAATGGAGGGTTAAATTCAATTATTATAAAAGTGTGCACATAACATTTGAATGGATAAGAGCTACATGTCCTCCAGTTTATCTGAACCTCCTAACTCCTGAAACTCCTAACTACCTATTGAAAATCAAGTGATGTATTTTTGAGTATGTTTCTAACAGCACATTTCATTTCCATTTGAAAGACCCGTTTGTTTAAAAATTAGCAGCTTCACTATATAAATTCTTCCATTGCAAACTATCCTAACATTCTAATCCTTTAGTAAAACAGCTTTCCCAAATCACCTCCAAGAAATCATGAGTGCCGCCTTTAGCAGAGTTATCCATGTGATTTCCTCACCACCACAAAAGCAGGAGCAGGAGTACCATCAATGTGTGGATTCTCGCTTCATAAGTTCATTCCAGTTATCAAAAGCACATTGTCACCCACACACACACACACACATCTAGCTCTGCAATTGTGTATAAAATGGAAATATAATAGTGCTTTATTTATAGTGCTCAAAGAAACTAACACTTTCCCAAGACAAATGTGTCCAAAATCAATAGTTTGAGGGATTTGTATCAAATAAGGATGCCATGGAATAGCCTCTATTGGCACGTCAGTCTTGCATCCTAAGCTGCATTTAATTTGAATGTTGTCATAATATATTCGACTTCTCAAAGCAGGTCGCAGACTAGCAATTACTTTGATCTGGTCACCAGAGTACAACCATCCCTGTAATACATGGCTCATTAGTGGAGTTAAATACATTTATATAAACCTGAATTTAGAAAGATTGCCCTTTTAGGTGTAACCTTATTGCTACTTGATAAGAACAAGAAATTTGAAATTGAATGAAGTGAATCTTTAAATACCTAAGAAATGTATCTATGGCACATATTTATTGCAGTAGTACATGTTTCAGTTTACAGTGATGTCAGCATTGACAATTATCATCATATTAGCCTTAACTTCACTATCTACCTGATGGGTATTCCTTTTTTTCTGTTTCTACTAAATGAAAAATATGTGATTAATTTTTGAAAGTGAACTTTTAAACATAATCTTGATTGTAAAAACAATGTTCATGTTTAACAACAAATTAAACTGTAGCTTATTGTAAATAAACAGAAATGAGCAGGAATAAAAACACTGGAAATACCAAACTGGTTAAATATATGCCTTGCTTCCTGCTTTTTGATTACTGCAGTTTTTTGTGATTAAAAGGTTAGTGTTTTCTAAATTACACTAAACATGTCTGCATTATGCGCACTTCTAATAATTGGAACATTCAGTTTTTAATGGCTGACAATGTAAAACTTGTACTTAAAGCAGATGTGAAACTTGTACATGATAACATGATATGATATATATAACTAGTGGTGGATTTGCTCAGTTACAGATATTTACCTTGGTACAAATTTATTTAATTAAATGTTTGTAAATATCAATGAACTTACTGGTCTACAGTAATCAATACTAAAATATTCAGTTGCAGGACCAGAGATCATCACTCTTTGAGGCTTTGATGATTTGTTGATTATTTTAAATGCTTGATTTAGGTCCCCAGGATCTCCAGAAATTTGATATTTTATCAAAATGCTATTGGGGATCACCTGAAATATGGGACAACATTCTTTTTATGGTACCCATTATGACTAACTATACCAGTACCATTAAATGTTAGTCAGTAAAAATTAAACAAAATAAAATCCAAATTAAATGTATTTTTACATTTATTTGATCATATGTTGTTTATTATGGATAAATTAATAATGAATCCAGATCTTGCTGTGGCTCATAAAATTTATATTTTTAAATATTGTATGTTTTAACTTAATATAAAAAAAAGAACTTAATGAGAAGAAACTTAACAATAATTTATTGATTAATTTATTATTATATTTTAAATGTATAACTGTTATGAGCATAAATAGGTAAATCTGTATTATAATTATTTATTAATCAAATAACTCAGGTATTGCAATTATTTTAATAATTGGCAGATTAAAACTTTATTTTAAATAATAACTGGAACAATACATATTGATAAACATTTCAAGCTAAAATATTTCAATTTTAAAATTCTAATTATCTGCAGTAAATCCAGCATCATCACACACAACTGATTTTCCTCCATGACAACAGATGTATTCAGGAAAACTTAATCCAGTAAATTCATATTCATTGGAGCAGATTTTGAAGAACAGGTGCACCTGAAAATTCATATGACAATTTTTTTATAGAATATATTATATTTGTTGTTTATGTAATTATATAAGATATTAAAACAATTTAAATTAGTAATTCTTAACTTATGGTGTTGAATAAACATTATAAACACATACTTGCAAGTTGTGAACATGAGTATTCACTTCTTTGCAAAGAAGATCTCTGCCATTTTCATCAGCTTTGGTAGCTTCAGCCTAATGGCAATGTGATTATTTAATATGATAATTGCAAGTAAAAATAACTGTAAACTAAACAATTTGATTTGAAGTAATAAAAAAAATTGGAACTAAAGTACTTTGAAAATAAAGTACTTACCTTAATTTAAGTATACAATAAAGTACATTTCTTCTGTAAAAAAGTTCAGATATTTTAATTAACAAAAATATAATTTAATTCAGAATTAATTAAATTACCTACCAGCGAGACACACAAGTTCTTGCAAGTGATAGAACCAATTGGATTACATGGAATATTAACATCCAAAGAACGCTCAACTACAGGGGCAGTATTCACTCCTACTTCTTCTGAAGGCATAACAGCACAATAGCATGTGCCAGCACTAAGCCAGCACATTATATTTTAAAATGAAATTTACTTATAACAAATTAATTCCAGGTAATAAATAAGATAAATTGAATTATCCCACCTCATACAGTATGGAAAACCAGCAACGAAGAGAATGAAACTTACAAGTTGAGCCATTTTAATGACTAAAAATAATGTTAATTGTTAAGTTAAACATACCAAATCTAAAAGATATATAGCTCATTAATAAGAAATTTGTCTGGATAAAACTTACAAGCTGCTGTAATCTATGGAACAACAACACAAGAAAACAGATAAAAAGTGGTATACAGAGTCCTGCAACCAGCTTTTATAGTGAACAGACCCCACCCTTTAAAACAAGCAAGCCAATGAATCTTATACTTTCAAATCATACTGGCCAATTGAAATAGTTCCTTTAACTGCTTGTGACGCAAAATGTTTATCTGACACCAAGAATTTCTAAACATTATGAACAATGCCACATTCACAACCCATATCAAATAAGGTACCTGACTGTGCCTGAGAGCTACAATACAGCTCATATGAGAAAATACATTACATTTACAAAACCTTTGATTAACAAAATTATGAAACTAATATCTGATGAAAACTACTAAACAGTAAACTATTACTTTACTGAAACATTCACATAACTCATTAAGTGAATCAAATGATGATGATGCATTAAAATATGAACTATTTAATTATACAATACATTTCTCCATGTTACCTACAAAACATGTTAACATAAAAATATTTCCATTATGAAATTTTGTGACTTATTGGTTCATGCACATTTTGCATAGATGGCCAGCTAAAATAATACATCGTGTAATTAATATTTAATTATTATAATAAATTATAATTTAAGACTAAAGACATAAGGAATTCTAGTTAGTTGAAACACACAGTTGACACAACAGATGAAATATCTAAATTATAGCATGGTTTGATCATTATTCTTGAATGCATAAATCAATCTCCGGATATAAACGGACTCTCCTTCGGAAAACTGTTAAGGCATTATTAGACACAGGTTCTAATATCTAATTTGGCAATTTTTGAATACAAACCAAACCAGTAAACAATTCTTTATACTTTTTGGCTAGCGTGTAAAGTAGTATTAAAAAAATAAATAATTAATGAAAAATAAATTCAGTTTTATTCGTTTAAAGAAATCAAGCAATATTAAGGAATTTAATGAAATATAAAATTTAATTAATTAACAATGAATTATGCTGATCCACCGCTGTTTGTATTAAGTGAATACAGTTCACACTTGAGTAGTCTCGTGCAGTAAGGTTAAATGAGAAGGTTATTTGCCGGTCGGAACAGATCCGGAATTATTTCACGTTACCTTCAACATAAGTGATATGAAGTTTGATTATTACTTGTCAGTAATCACTCACAAGTGTTTCACCAATGCTCCTTTGCATAATCTAATATGAATTCTGATATGCTCCGAATATACCTTTACTTAAATATGAAGAGGACTTGACTTGCAAAGGTAATGAATTTGATGGTTGTTCCTAGTCAAACACATTAGCATGTATAATCTATCATTGAGTTATAAATCCGAATATTTAAACAAGTTAAAGCACATTGTAAGATATGGAAGATGCCTAACAACTTCTCAGCGGAGATGGGACAAGTGGAATCAGGAAAAACAGAGTCAATTATTCAAAAGTGTGGATCACCTGAATAAAATAAGATCTCCGATTATACATAAGAAGTCACATAGTAATGTAAAAAATAATTTTATACAAAACAACAAAACTGAATCATTGGCATCATATCTTGTCAATAGTACTTCCAGTAATGTACAACCATATTTAAAATTAATGCGACTAGATTATCCTACTGGGACATGGTTATTGTATTATCCATGTACGTGGAGTATAGCTCTAGCTGCAGACCCTGGTACTTTGCCCAGTGGGTTTTACCTATTCTTGTTTGGATGTGGAGCAGTGGTAATGCGTGGTGCCGGCTGTACAATTAATGACTTGTGGGATAAGGACATTGATCAAAAAGTTGAAAGGACAAAACTCAGGCCATTGGTTACTGGTGAAATTACACCGAAAAAAGCAGTCATCTTTTTGGCAGGTCAGCTCAGTGTAGCTTTGGCAATACTTCTACAATTAAATTGGTTCAGTGTGTTCCTTGGAGCGAGTTCTTTATTCCTAGTTATAATATACCCATTAATGAAAAGGATTACACATTGGCCTCAGTTATTTCTTGGAATGACATTTAACTGGGGAACATTACTAGGTTGGACTGCTGTACATTCATCTTTTGATATTTCAGTGTGCCTTCCATTGTATATAGCAGGTATATGTTGGACAATTGTTTATGATACAATTTATGCACATCAAGACAAAGCTGATGATATGTTACTAGGAATTAAATCTACAGCAATCATATTTGGAGAAGACACAAAAAAATGGTTATCCCTCTTTAGTACAGGAATGGTAGCTAGTTTAATTACTTGCGGAATCCAATGTGAACAGATGTGGCCATATTTTGCTTCAGTTGCTGCCATTGCAACACATTTAACGCATCAGATATATTTCTTGAATATTCACAATCCAAATGATTGTAAAACTAAATTTATGTCCAATCAAACAGTGGGACTAGTTTTATTTATTGGAATTGTGCTTGGAAACCTTCTGAAGCCTAAAAATCAAACTGAAACTCAAGGAACCGACAGTGCAAAGGTGCTTAGTGCATTATAGAAATAAAAGAAATTAGAGACCAGCGTAGTCAAACATTTAAGGATAACTCCAGATGGAGTGACCTCATCAAAGTTTGAAACCTTGTATATTGGTTTGTGTTACCATGATATTGACATAAGATAAAAATTAGTGTTAATGTCACTGTTCATCTTTTATTCTTGCCAAATACTCCCTTACAACATTTTTCCTGAACATCAATTAAATCAGCCACTTTCAAATCTAATTTACAATAATGTATACAATAAAATTAATTGATACATAATTAATTTAAAATTGCAACAATATATTTAATTCCATGTTGTTATTTAAAACTTTAAGCAATGAAAAAACATTAGCTCATATTATTCATGCATTTTTATCTTCTCAACAATTATTGTAATAAGAATTTTATACGACATTAAATTCATATTATTAACAAGTTCCAATGGTTCTCAAAATGTTGTAAGATAAGGAATGTTTCTTATTCTCTAAAAGTGATTCCAGTGAAAGCAAGGTGAACTTGTAAATGAAGAAACCTTGAAACTCCAAGTTCAAATGTAAACAGATATATAAGAATAAAGCAAATGAAATGTGTTTGTTTTCCACTCTACTGTATAAATATTTCAGGTTTAATTTAACTGAATCACTCCTAAGATCATGTTTTATATAATTGGACTCTTGTGTATTTTTAATTTACCTATGAAGTGAATTTCCCTACAAGTGAGTTGTTTATCATTCTCATATCACTCTTGTTTTTATAATAAGATAATATTAGTTTAGGCAAACTATTAGTTTATTGTAATTGTGCAAAGGAACTCAAGTAAGTTAGGAAACAGAATCTGAAGTACATACTTCAGAAGGATATACATGTCTGAAGGATATACTATATCCTTGATGAAGTTTCATCAGAAATGGTCAACCAGTGGTTTACTATATAGGAAATCATCCTGAATCTATTGGTCCAATTTTAATATCTGGATTCGGTGGGTAGGACAAATAAGAATGGTTGAGTTTCACTTGTGGGAGTGAAAAGAATATTTCTGGTTGCACTGAAAAAATTCATTAAATTATTAGTCAATTACACCTTAAAATTATACCTTTCCCTCATAAAAAACTAGTCTAGGAAATGGAGGGTTAAATTCAATTATTATAAAAGTGTGCACATAACATTTGAATGGATAAGAGCTACATGTCCTCCAGTTTATCTGAACCTCCTAACTCCTGAAACTCCTAACTACCTATTGAAAATCAAGTGATGTATTTTTGAGTATGTTTCTAACAGCACATTTCATTTCCATTTGAAAGACCCGTTTGTTTAAAAATTAGCAGCTTCACTATATAAATTCTTCCATTGCAAACTATCCTAACATTCTAATCCTTTAGTAAAACAGCTTTCCCCAAATCACCTCCAAGAAATCGCGAGTGCCGCCTTTAGCAGAGTTATCCATGTGATTTCCTCACCACCACAAAAAGCAGGAGCAGGAGTACCATCAATGTGTGGATTCTCGCTTCATAAGTTCATTCCAGTTATCAAAAGCACATTGTCACCCACACACACACACACACATCTAGCTCTGCAATTGTGTATAAAATGGAAATATAATAGTGCTTTATTTATAGTGCTCAAAGAAACTAACACTTTCCCAAGACAAATGTGTCCAAAATCAATAGTTTGAGGGATTTGTATCAAATAAGGATGCCATGGAATAGCCTCTATTGGCACGTCAGTCTTGCATCCTAAGCTGCATTTAATTTGAATGTTGTCATAATATATTCGACTTCTCAAAGCAGGTCGCAGACTAGCAATTACTTTGATCTGGTCACCAGAGTACAACCATCCCTGTAATACATGGCTCATTAGTGGAGTTAAATACATTTATATAAACCTGAATTTAGAAAGATTGCCCTTTTAGGTGTAACCTTATTGCTACTTGATAAGAACAAGAAATTTGAAATTGAATGAAGTGAATCTTTAAATACCTAAGAAATGTATCTATGGCACATATTTATTGCAGTAGTACATGTTTCAGTTTACAGTGATGTCAGCATTGACAATTATCATCATATTAGCCTTAACTTCACTATCTACCTGATGGGTATTCCTTTTTCTGTTTCTACTAAATGAAAAATATGTGATTAATTTTTGAAAGTGAACTTTTAAACATAATCTTGATTGTAAAAACAATGTTCATGTTTAACAACAAATTAAACTGTAGCTTATTGTAAATAAACAGAAATGAGCAGGAATAAAAACACTGGAAATACCAAACTGGTTAAATATATGCCTTGCTTCCTGCTTTTTGATTACTGCAGTTTTTTGTGATTAAAAGGTTAGTGTTTTCTAAATTACACTAAACATGTCTGCATTATGCGCACTTCTAATAATTGGAACATTCAGTTTTTAATGGCTGACAATGTAAAACTTGTACTTAAAGCAGATGTGAAACTTGTACATGATAACATGATATGATATATATAACTAGTGGTGGATTTGCTCAGTTACAGATATTTACCTTGGTACAAATTTATTTAATTAAATGTTTGTAAATATCAATGAACTTACTGGTCTACAGTAATCAATACTAAAATATTCAGTTGCAGGACCAGAGATCATCACTCTTTGAGGCTTTGATGATTTGTTGATTATTTTAAATGCTTGATTTAGGTCCCCAGGATCTCCAGAAATTTGATATTTTATCAAAATGCTATTGGGGATCACCTGAAATATGGGACAACATTCTTTTTATGGTACCCATTATGACTAACTATACCAGTACCATTAAATGTTAGTCAGTAAAAATTAAACAAAATAAAATCCAAATTAAATGTATTTTTACATTTATTTGATCATATGTTGTTTATTATGGATAAATTAATAATGAATCCAGATCTTGCTGTGGCTCATAAAATTTATATTTTTAAATATTGTATGTTTTAACTTAATATAAAAAAAAGAACTTAATGAGAAGAAACTTAACAATAATTTATTGATTAATTTATTATTATATTTTAAATGTATAACTGTTATGAGCATAAATAGGTAAATCTGTATTATAATTATTTATTAATCAAATAATTCAGGTATTGCAATTATTTTAATAATTGGCAGATTAAAACTTTATTTTAAATAATAACTGGAACAATACATATTGATAAACATTTCAAGCTAAAATATTTCAATTTTAAAATTCTAATTATCTGCAGTAAATCCAGCATCATCACACACAACTGATTTTCCTCCATGACAACAGATGTATTCAGGAAAACTTAATCCAGTAAATTCATATTCATTGGAGCAGATTTTGAAGAACAGGTGCACCTGAAAATTCATATGACAATTTTTTTATAGAATATATTATATTTGTTGTTTATGTAATTATATAAGATATTAAAACAATTTAAATTAGTAATTCTTAACTTATGGTGTTGAATAAACATTATAAACACATACTTGCAAGTTGTGAACATGAGTATTCACTTCTTTGCAAAGAAGATCTCTGCCATTTTCATCAGCTTTGGTAGCTTCAGCCTAATGGCAATGTGATTATTTAATATGATAATTGCAAGTAAAAATAACTGTAAACTAAACAATTTGATTTGAAGTAATAAAAAAAATTGGAACTAAAGTACTTTGAAAATAAAGTACTTACCTTAATTTAAGTATACAATAAAGTACATTTCTTCTGTAAAAAAGTTCAGATATTTTAATTAACAAAAATATAATTTAATTCAGAATTAATTAAATTACCTACCAGCGAGACACACAAGTTCTTGCAAGTGATAGAACCAATTGGATTACATGGAATATTAACATCCAAAGAACGCTCAACTACAGGGGCAGTATTCACTCCTACTTCTTCTGAAGGCATAACAGCACAATAGCATGTGCCAGCACTAAGCCAGCACATTATATTTTAAAATGAAATTTACTTATAACAAATTAATTCCAGGTAATAAATAAGATAAATTGAATTATCCCACCTCATACAGTATGGAAAACCAGCAACGAAGAGAATGAAACTTACAAGTTGAGCCATTTTAATGACTAAAAATAATGTTAATTGTTAAGTTAAACATACCAAATCTAAAAGATATATAGCTCATTAATAAGAAATTTGTCTGGATAAAACTTACAAGCTGCTGTAATCTATGGAACAACAACACAAGAAAACAGATAAAAAGTGGTATACAGAGTCCTGCAACCAGCTTTTATAGTGAACAGACCCCACCCTTTAAAACAAGCAAGCCAATGAATCTTATACTTTCAAATCATACTGGCCAATTGAAATAGTTCCTTTAACTGCTTGTGACGCAAAATGTTTATCTGACACCAAGAATTTCTAAACATTATGAACAATGCCACATTCACAACCCATATCAAATAAGGTACCTGACTGTGCCTGAGAGCTACAATACAGCTCATATGAGAAAATACATTACATTTACAAAACCTTTGATTAACAAAATTATGAAACTAATATCTGATGAAAACTACTAAACAGTAAACTATTACTTTACTGAAACATTCACATAACTCATTAAGTGAATCAAATGATGATGATGCATTAAAATATGAACTATTTAATTATACAATACATTTCTCCATGTTACCTACAAAACATGTTAACATAAAAATATTTCCATTATGAAATTTTGTGACTTATTGGTTCATGCACATTTTGCATAGATGGCCAGCTAAAATAATACATCGTGTAATTAATATTTAATTATTATAATAAATTATAATTTAAGACTAAAGACATAAGGAATTCTAGTTAGTTGAAACACACAGTTGACACAACAGATGAAATATCTAAATTATAGCATGGTTTGATCATTATTCTTGAATGCATAAATCAATCTCCGGATATAAACGGACTCTCCTTCGGAAAACTGTTAAGGCATTATTAGACACAGGTTCTAATATCTAATTTGGCAATTTTTGAATACAAACCAAACCAGTAAACAATTCTTTATACTTTTTGGCTAGCGTGTAAAGTAGTATTAAAAAAATAAATAATTAATGAAAAATAAATTCAGTTTTATTCGTTTAAAGAAATCAAGCAATATTAAGGAATTTAATGAAATATAAAATTTAATTAATTAACAATGAATTATGCTGATCCACCGCTGTTTGTATTAAGTGAATACAGTTCACACTTGAGTAGTCTCGTGCAGGCATCGACACACAGACTCGACACACAGGCTTAGTCACACAGGCATCGACACACAGACTCTGACACACAGGCTTAGTCACACAGGCTCGACACACAGGCTTAGTCACACAGGCATCGACACACAGACTCGACACACAGGCTTAGTCACACAGGAATCGACACACAGACTCGACACACAGGCTTAGGCACAGGCTTAGGCACAGGCTTAGGCACAGGCTTAGGCACAGGCTTAGGCACAGAGGCTTAGGCACAGAGGCTTAGGCACAGAGGCTTAGGCACAGGCTTAGGCACAGGCTTAGGCACAGGCTTAGGCACAGGCTTAGGCACAGGCTTAGGCACAGGCTTAGGCACAGGCTTAGGCACAGGCTTAGGCACAGGCTTAGGCACAGAGGCTTAGTCACAGGCTTAGGCACACAGACTCGACACACAGGCTTAGTTACACAGGCTTCGACACAGGCCTTGACACACAGGCTTAGTCACACAGGCATCGACACAGGCCCAGGCTTAGTCACACAGGCATCGACACACAGACTCGACACACAGGCTTAGTCACACAGACTCGACACACAGGCTTAGTCACACAGGCATCGACACACAGACTCGACACACAGGCTTAGTCACACAGGCATCGACACACAGGCCTCGACACACAGGCTTAGTCACACAGGCATCGACACACAGACTCGACACACAGGCTTAACACAGGCATCGACACACAGACTCGACACACAGGCTTAGTCACACAGGCCTCGACACACAGGCTTAGTCACACAGGCATCGACACACAGACTCGACACACAGGCTTAGTCACACAGGCATCGACACACAGACTCGACACACAGGCTTAGTCACACAGGCATCGACACACAGACTCGACACACAGGCTTAGTACACAGGCCTCGACACAAAGGCTTAGTCACACAGGCATCGACACACAGACTCGACACACAGGCTTAGTCACACAGGCATCGACACACAGACTCGACACACAGGCTTAGTCACACAGGCATCGACACACAGACTCGACACACAGGCTTAGTCACACAGGCATCGACACACAGACTCGACACACAGGCTTAGTCACACAGGCATCGACACACAGACTCGACACACAGGCTTAGTCACACAGGCATCGACACACAGACTCGACACACAGGCTTAGTCACACAGGCATCGACACACAGACTCGACACACAGGCTTAGTCACACAGGCATCGACACACAGACTCGACACACAGGCTTAGTCACACAGGCATCGACACACAGACTCGACACACAGGCTTAGTCACACAGGCTTCGACACACAGGCTTGACACACAGGCTTAGTCACACAGGCATCGACACACAGGCCTCGACATCCAGGCTTAGTCACACAGGCATCGACACACAGACTCGACACACAGGCTTAGTCACACAGGCATCGACACACAGACTCGACACACAGGCTTAGTCACACAGGCATCGACACACAGACTCGACACACAGGCTTAGTCACACAGGCATCGACACACAGACTCGACACACAGGCTTAGTCACACAGGCATCGACACACAGACTCGACACAGGCTTAGTCACACAGGCATCGACACACAGGCTCGACACAGGCTTAGTCACACAGGCATCGACACACAGACTCGACACACAGGCTTAGTCACACAGGCATCGACACACAGACTCGACACAGGCTTAGTCACACAGGCATCGACACACAGACTCGACACACAGGCTTAGTCACACAGGCATCGACACACAGACTCGACACACAGGCTTAGTCACACAGGCATCGACACACAGACTCGACACACAGGCTTAGTCACACAGGCATCGACACACAGACTCGACACACAGGCTTAGTCACACAGGCATCGACACACAGACTCGACACACAGGCTTAGTCACACAGGCATCGACACACAGGCTTAGTCACACAGGCATCGACACACAGACTCGACACACAGGCTTAGTCACACAGGCTTAGACACACAGGCCTCGACACACAGGCTTAAACACAGGAATCGACACACAGACTCGACACACAGGCTTAGGCACAGGCTTAGGCACAGGCTTAGGCACAGGCTTAGGCACAGGCTTAGGCACAGGCTTAGGCACAGGCTTAGGCACAGGCTTAGGCACAGGCTTAGGCACAGGCTTAGGCACAGGCTTAGGCACAGGCTTAGGCACAGAGGCTTAGGCACAGAGGCTTAGGCACAGAGGCTTAGGCACAGAGGCTTAGGCACAGAGGCTTAGGCACAGAGGCTTAGGCACAGAGGCTTAGGCACAGGCTTAGGCACAGGCTTAGGCACACAGGCTTAGGCACAGAGGCTTAGTCACACAGGCATCGACACACAACAAAAGCAAACTAAACCGCACAAGCAAACACAAACAAACAAACAAAACAACACAAACAAACACAAACCACTAAACACGCTTAAACACACCTAAACACTAAACAACACAAACAACTAAACAAACACAAACAAACACAAACCACTTAAACAAACACAAACTCCAAACAAAACCACACAAACAAACACAAAGCCAGGCACCTGGAGGCGCACAGAGCTGGAGGCTTAGGCACAGGGGGCTTGGGCACAGGAGGAAGCTTAGGCACAGGGGCCAGGCACAGAGGCTTAGACTGGACAGGCTTAGACACAGGCTTAGAGCACAGAGGCTTAGCACAGAGGCAAGAGCACAGGGGAGCTTAGGCACAGAAAGCAAACACACAGAAAACAAACACACAACAAACACAGAAAACAAACACAAAGCAAACACAAAACAAACACAAACAAACACAAGCAAACACAAACAACACAAACAAACACAAAACAAAACACAAACAAACTAAACAAACACAAACTTAAACACAGTTCACAAACAAAGCACAAACTTAACCACAAACCCCTCAACATCAAGAAAGCAAATTAACAAAATCGCACACAAACTCAACACACAGGCACCAAATCCACAAACATCAACACAAACTCAACACAGGCTAGTCACACAGGCATCGACACACAGACTCGACACAGGCTTAGTCACAAGGCATCGACACACAGACTCGACACACAGGCTTAGTTACACAGGCTTCGACACACAGGCCTCGACATCCAGGCTTAGTCACACAGGCATCGACACACAGACTCGACACACAGGCTTAGTCACACAGGCATCGACACACAGACTCGACACACAGGCTTAGTCACACAGGCATCGACACACAGACTCGACACACAGGCTTAGTCACACAGGCATCGACACACAGGCCTCGACACACAGGCTTAGTCACACAGGCATCGACACACAGACTCGACACACAGGCTTAGTCACACAGGCATCGACACACAGACTCGACACACAGGCTTAGTTACACAGGCATCGACACACAGACTCGACACACAGGCTTAGTCACACAGGCTTCGACACACAGGCCTCGACATCCAGGCTTAGTCACAGCATCGACACACAGACTCGACACACAGGCTTAGTCACACAGGCATCGACACACAGACTCGACACACAGGCTTAGTCACACATGCTTCGACACACAGGCCTTGACACACAGACTTAGTCACACAGGCATCGACACACAGACTCGACACACAGGCTTAGTTACACAGGCTTCGACACACAGGCCTCGACATCCAGGCTTAGTCACACAGGCATCGACACACAGACTCGACACACAGGCTTAGTCACACAGGCATCGACACACAGACTCGACACACAGGCTTAGTCACACAGGCTTAGTCACAGCTCGACACACAGGCTTAGTCACACAGGCATCGACACACAGACTCGACACACATGCTTAGTTACACAGGCTTCGACACAGGCTTAGGCACAGGCTTAGGCACAGGCTTAGGCACAGGCTTAGGCACAGGCTTAGGCACAGGCTTAGGCACAGGCTTAGGCACAGGCTTT